>NC_069409.1:35773558-35866058 GCF_026875155.1 Cherax quadricarinatus
CAGTCAGAAATTATCACCAAATCACGAGCTCAAACCGCGTGACTCCTCCACGAGTGTGGTGTGTGTGGTGTGTGTGTGTGTGTGTGTGTGTGTGTTGTGTGTGTGTGGTGTGTGTGTGTGTGTGTGTGTGTGTGTGTGTGTGTGTGTACTCACCTAGTTGAGGTTGCCGGGTCGAGTCCAAGCTCTGGCCCGCCTCTTCAATGGTTGCAACTAGGTCACTCTCCCTGAACCATGAGCTTTATCGTACCTCTACTTAAAGCTATGTATGGATCCTGCCTCCACTACATCTCTTCCCAAACTATTCCACTTCCTGACTACTCTGTGGCTGAAGAAATACTTCTAACATCCCTGTGATCATCTGTGTCTTCAGCTTCCAACTGTGTCCCCTTGTTGCTGTTTCCAGTCTCTGGAACATCCTGTCTTTGTCCACCTTGTCAATTCCTCTCAGTATTTTGTAAGCTGTTATCATGTCCCCCCTATCTCTCCTGTCCTCCAGTGTCGTCAGGTTGATCTCCCTTAACCTCTCCTCGTAGGACATACCTCTTAGCTCTGGGATTAGTCTTGTGGCAAACCTTTGCACTTTCTCTAGTTTCTTGACATGCTTGGCTAGGTGTGGGTTCCAAACTGGTGCCGCATACTCCAATATGGGCCTAACGTACACGGTGTACACGGTCCTGAACGACTCCTTATTAAGATGTCGGAATGCTGTTCTGAGGTTTGCTAGGCGCCCATATGCTGCAGCAGTTATTTGGTTGATGTGCGCTTCAGGAGATGTGCCTGGTGTTATACTCACCCCAAGATCTTTTTCCTTGAGTGAGGTTTGTAGTCTCTGGCCCCCTAGACTGTACTCCGTCTGCGGTCTTCGTTGCCCTTCCCCAATCTTCATGACTTTGCACATGGTGGGATTGAACTCCAGGAGCCAATTGCTGGACCAGGTCTGCAGCCTGTCCAGATCCCTTTGTAGTTCTGCCTGGTCTTCGATCGTATGAATTCTACTCATCAACTTCACGTCATATGCAAACAGGGAAACCTCGGAGTTTATTCCTTCTGTCATGTCGTTCACAAATACCAGAAACAGCACTGGTCCTAGGACTGACTCCTGTGGGACCCCGCTGGTCACAGGTGCCCACTCTGACACCTCGCCACGTACCATTACTCGCTGCTGTCTTCCTGACAAATATTCCTTGATCCATTGTAGTGCCTTCCCTGTTATCCCTGCTTGGTCCTCCAGTTTTTGCACTAATCTCTTGTGTGGTACTGTGCCAAACGCCTTCTTGCAGTCCAAGAAAATGCAATCCACCCTCCCCTCTCTCTCTTGCCTTACTGCTGTCACCTTGTCATAGAGCTCCAGTAGGTTTGTGACACAGGATTTCCCGTCCCTGAAACCATGTTGGCTGCTGTTGATGAGATCATTCCTTTCTAGGTGTTCCACCACTCTTCTCCTGACAATTTTCTCCATGACTTTGCATACTATACATGTCAGTGACACTGGTCTGTAGTTTAGTGCTTCATGTCTGTCTCCTTTTTTAAAGATTGGGACTACATTTGCTGTCTTCCATGCCTCAGGCAATCTCCCTGTATCGATAGATGTATTGAATATTGTTGTTAGGGGTACACACAGCGCCTCTGCTCCCTCTCTCAGGACCCATGGAGATATGTTATCTGGCCCCATTGCCATTGAGGTATCTATCTCACTCAGAAGCCTCTTCACTTCTTCCTCGGTTGTGTGTACAGTGTCCAGCACCTGGTGATGTGCCACACCTCTCCGTCCCTCTGGAGGCCCTTCTGTCTCCTCTGTGAACACTTCTTTGAATCTCTTGTTGAGTTTCTCACATACTTCCTTCCTTAGCCTGATTACCTGGTCCTTGAATGTTGTTTTCCTCCTAATGTGGCTGTATAACAGTTTCGGGTCAGATTTGGCTTTCGCTGCTATGTAACTTTTATATTGTCGTTGGGCCTCCCTTCTTATCTGTGCATATTCGTTTCTGGCTCTACGACTGCTCTCCTTATTCTCCTGGGTCCTTTGCCTTCTATATTTCTTCCATTCCCTAGCACACTTGGTTTTTGCCTCCTTGCACCTTTGGGTGAACCATGGGATCATCCTGGCTTTTTCGTTATTCCTGTTTCCCTTGGGTACAAACCTCTCCTCAGCCTCCTTGCACATTGTTGCTACATATTCCATCATCTCATTAACTGGCTTCCCTGCCAGTTCTCTGTCCCACTGAACCTCGTTCAGGAAGTTCCTCATTCCCGTGTAGTCCCCTTTCCTGTAGTTTGGTTTCATTTGCCCTGGCCTTCCTGCTTCCCTCTCCACTTGTAGCTCTACTGTGTATTCGAAGCTCAAAACCACATGATCGCTGGCCCCAAGGGGTCTTTCATATGTGATGTTCTCGATATCTGCACTGCTCAAGGTGAATACTAAGTCCAGTCTTGCTGGTTCATCCTCTCCTCTCTCTCTTGTAGTGTCCCTTACGTGTTGGTGCATGAAGTTTTCCAGTACCACCTCCATCATCTTAGCCCTCCATGTATCGTGGCCCCCATGTGGCTCCAAGTTCTCCCAGTCGATCTCCTTGTGGTTAAAGTCGCCCATGATCAGGAGCTTTGTCCTGCATGCATGAGCTCTTCTGGCCACTGCAGCCAGAGTGTCAACCATCGCTCTATTGTTCTTGTCATACTCATGCCCTGGTCTCCTGCTGTTCTGTGGTAGGTTATACATCACTGCAATTACCACCTTGGGACCTCCAGAGTGAAGCGTTCCCGCTATGTAATCACTTTCTTCTCCGCTGTCTCCTCTCTCCAGCTCATCAACATTCCATTGGTGTTTGATCAGCAGTGCCACTCCTCCACCCCCGCTGTTCCTTCTGTCTTTCCTCAGGATCTGGTATCCCGTTGGAAAGATGGCATCTGTTATCATACCTGTAAGCTTGGTTTTCCCGTGAGCAACTATGAGTCCGGTGAGTCTCTTTGACTCTATCTGCAGCTCCCTCCCACTTGTTTGTTCTCCCATCAGTGTTTGTGTACCATACCTTCAGTTTCTTCCCAATACGTTGGTTTGGGGGGCCCTGTGGGGTGGGGGACCTGGTCGCATACTGTGGGATTCTATGTTGGGGGTTTGGGTGGAAGCTGGGTTATGGATTTGTATGTGTGTTGGGATGGTGTGATAGTTGTGGGGTTCTGAGGATAAGTTGTGTGTGAGCTTGCCCTGCTTCACTGTTCTACTCTGACTGAACCTCTGATGGTTCCATCCTTGTTTCCGTTTCCTAGCTCCTTTCGCTTTTTTTGTCCTCTCACCTCGCTGCTGTCCCTCGTTTGCATTCTGTCTCTGTCTAAGGAACACCTTCTTGTACTCTTCCGAGTTTTTCAACCTTGTTTCACTGGAGGATCCTGTTCCTCACTGTTTCTGTCCTGAGAATCAGCTGATCGGCGTATCTCTCCCCTTCAAGTCCCCCCTATTCTCCTCTGAAAATTTAAATCTCGTCCAGTCTTCTCCCCCAATTTCCGTGATGATTTTCCCATCTCCTTTCTTCTTCCTGCCGCCTTTCAGTGTGTGTCCCTTTTCCTCTCCTCCTCCTGAAGCCCTTGGATTAACACTGAGTTTGCCCTTTCCTCCTCCCATTGCCTCTCCTCTGTGCTCTGGTTCCTGTCTTGTAATGGTTCCCATTTTCTCTCCCTTGAATTTTTTCCAGTGGCCTGTAGCATGGTTGTAGCCACACATTACGACATATCTCCCTCTCTATCTGCACCCAGCGCTCTTCCCTTTTACTTCCTTTCCCTACCCTTCTTTGCAGGCTGATATGACCTTAGCATAATTCATATCTCCTTCCTTCTTGTTCATCCTCTCAGCTTCATATGCTGTGTCTCTTTGGTCCTGCCTCTGACTTGCTTCAACCAGCCCTGTTTACCCACAAATTCTAAGACCCTAAACCTGTCTACTGCAGTTTCGACTTGGTGCCTCCCATTTCTCTCTCCGCTTTCTCCAACCTCTTTTCTTCCCCCATTTGCAGAAAGCCTCTTTCTCTCCATTTTTTTCAGAAAGCTCTCTCCCAATTTTCTCTCCGCAATCTTGCTCCATCCTTTTCACTGCTCCTCCATCCATTCCCCCTACCAGTACCATTGTCATCTGATCCCTGATTCCTTACGAGTCCCAACCATTTTTTTTTTTTAGTGAAAAGCGAGAGAAAGAGAGAGAGAGAGGGGGGGAAAGGTAAAGAGAGAGGGGGAGAGTGAGAAGGGAAAAGGGGGAGAGCGTGAGAGAGGTTTAGAGAAGTGAAAGATAGAAGGAGAAAGGGGGGATAGTGAGAAGGAAAAAGAGAGAGAGAGAGGAGAGTAGAGAGTAAGAACAGAGCATGATGTCTCATCTCTTGCGTGGACCCATCCTGGAAGATCTGCTGTCATTTCGCAGACAGCCTCAACAAAGAGGGATGTGGTGGCCTTACTGTTATGTACAAGGCCAATTAGTCAAAGTGCCACCCTTGGATCCACTTCGAGGACGCGTGAAACAAGCTTTAATGAGCCACAAACGGGCAGAAAGGCAGCAACGTTCACTCAGGCTGTAACCCCTTCACCAGAACATCACTCCATCTGAGATCCTATATACCCAGGATGACTCGAGTATGGAGCACATTCGTACAGCATAATGATGTCAACGAAGATAAGTCAGTTTTGATCAAATGAAAATGCTGGCCCAGAGATGCTCCCAACATTCATCCTGTTATTTCCCTACTTGTATGTCTCATAACAATAGAAATTCTTTCAATCTTCAACTTGTCGGTTTTTCAAACCATTCATCACAGCTTTCAAATGAGCTGATGCAGGTAACAGCTCTTAGCTTACCAATAAAGTTAGAAACTTAACCTGTAAAAGCATGTCAATAAAGCTAGGGATCCTTAACCCTTCTCAAACCCTGTTAAAGAAAAAAAGAGGAAGAGAGAGGAAGAGAGAGAAGAAGAGAGAGAGAGAGAGGAAGAGGAGAGAGGAAGAGAGAGAGAGGAAGAGAGAGAGAAAAGAGAGGAGAGAGAGAGGAAGAGAGAGAGGAAGAGACAAAAGAGTAAGAGAGAGAGAGAGGAAGAGAGAGAGAGAGAGAGAGGAGGGAGAGAGAGAGAGAGAGAGAGAGGAAGAGAGAGAGAGAGAGAGAGAGAGAGAGAAAAGAAGAGAAGAGAGAGAGAGAAAAGAAGAAAGATGAGAGTGAAAAGAAGAGAAGAGAGAGAGGAAGAGAGGAAAAGAGACAAGAGATGGGGAGAGAAGGGGGGTTAGAGGGTCAATTCACATAAAGGTGTGAAATCCAGAATGGTGTGTGTGTGTATGTGTGTATATTATATGTAGTGTGTGTGTGCATGCTACAAGCCATTCATGTTGCCTAACATCAATCCTTACTCACCTAGTTGGTGTGTATGCGTGTGTTTTATGAAATCAGTCCTTATATCCCTCATATGTACACATAGTTTTGCATATGTACCAATCTCTTGGTTCCCACTGTACTGTCTAGGAGACTCAAATTACGTAAATTTACATAAAGGTGTGAAATCCTGTATATGTGTGAATGTGTTGTGTGTGTGTGTGTGTGTCTGTGGTGCTACAAGCTTATTTTATTTCAAGTGCCAAACAGCAGAACCTGTACCACCTAGTTTGTGTGTAGGAGATGTTTATATGTAGCAGTCCTTATTTCCCTCGTATGTACTACATATGTTTTTGCATATGTACCCAACTCTGGTTCCCACGAAACTGTCTTGGTCCCTAAAATTACGTTCAGTTCTGTATGCTAGGCTTCGCTAGCTACCTCTCATACTAGTACCTACATTAACTGCTTAACTCCCACACCTAATAAAATTCTATAATACCAAAATCGCTTTTCAAATTCTGATGTTAAAGGAGAGTGACCCCAATTTTTCCAGATAGGACTGTGCGTTGACCCCAGCAACCAAACCAGGTGAATTTACTTGCGGTACAGTGGAAAGTTCCGCCGACCGGGCCCCAGTAGTTAAGATGTTTGATGCCCGGGTAATTTTTCCACAATTCCGTAGGCACGTAGTCCACCATCAAATTTTTTTCACTCACTCACTGTATTACTGCACATCTATACATATCTCTTATCTCCCGCTTGAGTCGCACTTATTTTTTCAAATATCCAAATTTTTAGTTGTCAACACTATTTAGGCCCCGACACGACCGTTCACCTTCCTTCCCCCCCCGGCCCCCCCTTACACTTCACATTTACTATGCTTTTTTTTCTGTGACATTATTTTCCTTTTTTTTGGGCTTAATGATTATATGCACTCTTAGTGTGCACCCCAATCCCACACACATTTCCTTTTGGTACAGTCGAAATTACTGGGCCCAAAACCCCAGTTCAAACCGCGTGACTCCTCCACAGTTTGTGATGTGGTGTGTGTGTGGTGTGTGGTGTGTGTGGTGTGGGGTGTGTGGGGTGTGTGTGGTTGTGTGTGTGTTTTCTCTGCAGTGTGTGTGGGGGGTGGGAGGTGTTGGGGGTGATACGTGGGCCGAGGTGGGTGCAAGCTTGGGCGTGCCGTAAACAAACCTGCTAGGCTGAAAATAGAGAAACACTCTTGAAAAAGGGGCCAACAACCTGCCTGACCAGAACAAACCCGAGCCCGGGGGAGGCCAGGGCACAACCAAGAGCCCCGCACTGAGACCAGGACATCAACCCGGACCCTGCACTGAACCAGGACATCAACCAGGAGCCCTGGACAGACCAGACTCAACCAGGAGCCCTGGACTAGACCAGGGCATCAACCAGGGGCCCCCCGGACTGAGACCAGGCATAACCTGACCCCGGACGAGACCCGACACAACCATGAGCCCGGACTGAGACCAGGACATAAACCCGGGGCCCCGCCTGAACCAGGGCTCAACCAGGAGCCATCACTGAACCAGGGCACAACCAAAAAGCCCTGGACGAAACCAGACATCAACCAGGGGCCCTGGACTGAGACCAGACACCCGGACCCTGGACGGGGCCCCGGACATCAACCAGGAGCCCTGGACTGAGACCGGGCATCAACCAGGAGCCCTGCCGAACCAGGACATCAAACCCGGGGCCCCGCACTGAGACCAGACATCAAACCCGGGGCCCCACTGAGACCAGGAAAACCCAACCCGGGCCCTACACTGAACCCGGACTCAACCCGGAGCCCGCACTAGACCAGACACAACCGGGGCCCTACACTGACCGGGGCATCAACCGGGGCCCTGCACTAACCAGCATCAACCAGGGGCCCTACACTAGACCAGGACATCAACCGGACCCTACCTGAACCAGGGCATCAACCAGAGCCCTACAAAATGAGACCAGGGCATCAACCAGGGGCCCTGCACGAACCAGACTCAACCAGGGGGCCCTGCACTGAGACCAGGACATCAACCGGGGCCCTGCACTGAGACCAGCATCAACCAGGGGCCCTGCACGAACCAGGACATCAAACCCGGGGCCTACACGAGACCAGGGCATCAACCAGGAGCCCGCACTGAACCAGGACATCAACCAGGGGCCCTGCACTGGACCAAACACACCAGAGCCCTGCACTGAGACCAGGAATCAACCAGGACCCTCACTGGACCCGACATCAACCAGGACCCTAAAACTGAACCGGGCACAACCAGGACCCACACGAGACCAGACTCAACCAGGGGCCCTCACTGAACCAGGACATCAACCAGGAGCCCACACTGAGACCAGGCATCAACCAGGAGCCCTGCACGAGACCAGGGCATCAACCCGGAGCCTACACGAACCAGGGCTCAACCAGAGCCCCCGCACTGAGACCAGGACATCAACCAGGAGCCCCACACGGACCAACATCAACCAGAGCCCTACACGAACCAGGACACAACCAGGGGCCCGCACTGAACCCGGACACAACCAGGGGCCCTACACTGAGACCAGGAATCAACCAGGGCCCACACTGAGACCAGGCATCAACCAGGAGCCCGCACTGAACCAGGGCATCAAACCAGGAGCCCTCACTGGACCAGGACATCAACCAGGGGCCCTGCCGAGACCAGGGCATCAACCAGGACCCTGCCTGAGACCAGGGTCAGAGACTGGACCCCTTTGGGAAAAACAACAGGTAAAAAAAAAGGTAGGAAAAAAAAAACTTTAAAATCAAATTTAGAAAACAATAAAGGTTCTACCTAACGTCAGGATCATCATCCCCGCAACCGGTCCCAGGCTAGGCCTCCCAAATACTTCTTGATCAGAGAGGCTCCCGTGCTGGCTTCACGCAGCAAATGGGTTTCGAATTTTCATTCCGATAGAACGTAATCCATCAATAAAATTCCACAATGCCGAAAGAGAGACAAGACAAAAAAAGACAATACATTTTTTGAAACACTAAAAGGCAATGATGAAAACCAAACGGAGTTTTCCTGGAAGCTGTTTCATTCCTGCATCCCGTCCCAGATTTGGCCTCCCAGTGGGCACCTGGACAAAAAAAATTGATGGGGCAAGCCCCACGCAAAGCCTAACATAAGATTGAGACATTATGCAGCATATGGAACTTTATTTGGAAACGTTTTCGCCACCAGGGTTTTCAGCCAAACAAAAGGAAGGGTAAGGAAGGAGATAGAGGGGAATCAGTCCCTCACCCGGATCCCATGTGTTCACCCTCAACTTTTTGAATGACACAAGGGCCGTTAACGGGGGGCTTATATACGTAGTGAGGGACTTTAAGCGACGGGGCGGGATCATAGTGGTACCATCCCCTAGTCGAAGTAGGTCTTTGTCCAAAGGTTGAACAAGCGTTGAAGAATTCTTTGTAAGAAGATCCCATGATGCTGCAGTGTCTGACAGTTGTGATGAATGGTTTGAAAAACCGACAAGTTGAAGATTGAGACACTTATGCAGCATATGGGAATCTTTATTCAGGAAACGTTTCGCCACACAGTGGCTTCATCAGTCCAATACAAAGAGGAAGGCGTAAGGAGAGGAGGAGTATGAGGTAATCAGTCCCTCAGCCTGGAGTCGATGTGTTCAGTCCCATCAATCTTGTAGAATGTACAGCATAGGGCCGTAGACGTGGCTTATATACTGTAGTGAGGTGACTTGAAGCAGACGGAGGCGGGATCATAGTGGTACCATCCACTAGTCGAAGTAGGTCTTTGTCCAAAGGTTGAACAAGCGTTGAAGAATTCTTTGTAAGAAGATCCCATGATGCTGCAGTGTCTGACAGTTGTGATGAATGGTTTGAAAAACCGACAAGTTGAAGATTGAGACACTTATGCAGCATATGGGAATCTTTATTCAGGAAACGTTTCGCCACACAGTGGCTTCATCAGTCCAATACAAAGAGGAAGGCGTAAGGAGAGGAGTATGAGGTAATCAGTCCCTCAGCCTGGAGTCGATGTGTTCAGTCCATCAATCTTGTAGAATGTACAGCATAGGGCCGTAGACGTGGCTTATATACTGTAGTGAGGTGACTTGAAGCAGACGGAGGCGGGATCATAGTGGTACCATCCACTAGTCGAAGTAGGTCTTTGTCCAAAGGTTGAACAAGCGTTGAAGAATTCTTTGTAAGAAGATCCCATGATGCTGCAGTGTCTGACAGTTGTGATGAATGGTTTGAAAAACCGACAAGTTGAAGATTGAGACACTTATGCAGCATATGGGAATCTTTATTCAGGAAACGTTTCGCCACACAGTGGCCTTCATCAGTCCAGATACAAACAAGGAAGGCGTAAGGAGAGGAGGAGTATGAGGTAATCAGTCCCTCAGCCTGGAGTCGATGTGTTCAGTCCATCAATCTTGTAGAATGTACAGCATAGGGCCGTAGACGTGGCTTATATACTGTAGTGAGGTGACTTGAAGCAGACGGAGGCGGGATCATAGTGGTACCATCCACTAGTCGAAGTAGGTCTGAACACATCGACTCCAGGCTGAGGGACTGATTACCTCATACTCCTCCTCTCCTTACGCCTTCCTCTTTGTATTGGACTGATGAAGCCACTGTGTGGCGAAACGTTTCCTGAATAAAGATTCCCATATGCTGCATAAGTGTCTCAATCTTCAACTTGTCGGTTTTTCAAACCATTCATCACAACTGTCAGACACTGCAGCATCATGGGATCTTCTTACAAAGAATTCTTCAACGCTTGTTCAACCTTTGGACAAAGACCTACTTCGACTAGTGGATGGTACCACTATGATCCCGCCTCCGTCTGCTTCAAGTCACCTCACTACAGTATATAAGCCACGTCTACGGCCCTATGCTGTACATTCTACAAGATTGATGGACTGAACACATCGACTCCAGGCTGAGGGACTGATTACCTCATACTCCTCCTCTCCTTACGCCTTCCTCTTTGTATTGGACTGATGAGCCACAGTGTGGCGAAACGTTTCCTGAATAAAGATTCCCATATGCTGCATAAGTGTCTCAATCTTCAACTTGTCGGTTTTTCAAACCATTCATCACAGCCTAACGTATGCACCACAGCCCGGCTGATAATGGAAAACGGAAGTGAGGAAAGACTATGTACTCTCAACTCCTGAAAGTGATTTTTCACAACATATGAAATTGTGTATTTACTTTAAGATATAGTATTTCCTTCCCCCCCCCCCTTCCCCTACAAATACATTAGACAGTCTTCCCTTCTTCCCTTGAAGCACATTTCTGTAAGCAATGTGTCTCACAGAGGCCGCGACCCCACTAGGATTTTCCTCAGGCCCCCGTCCATAGGAGTATCAATGCGGGTACAAAAAATAGGCTCCTTCTGGATCTTCTTCATGTGATTGCTGGTACTAGGGAAGCAACCTACCCACACGTAAGCCAATATGAAGACAGCGATACAACTTTTAGCTCATTCAAAAACAAACGCTACAACGTTTCGCTTATACAAAAACAACGTTTCTTAAATACAAAGATATCGTTACCAAGATTTGTTAAAATAAAAAGGTCAATGTATACTTTACTCCTGTGTGTTTTATTATGCATATTATCTACTATTAAGAGCGTTGTGCACTCGAGGTGTGTGTGTGTGTTCGGTATATATGAAAAAAGACCTTTTTGTTTATGGAATCTAACTTGATGTTATCCTACTTAACTTAACCAGCCTGTTAGGTTAAGTTTGGTTGGATTGGGTTACGTTACTGAATTTACTTACAGCAGTCTTTTACTTATTCGTCGCCGTAAAATGGATACCTGAAGGGAGTTTCAGGAATCAACGCCCCCGAGACCCGGTTTTATACGAAGCCTCCTGGAGGAGTAATGTCTAATCAACTATATTGTTACTGCTGGCTGCTTGCAGTCCACCGTACGAACCACAGTACGACTGGTCAGGCTCTCAAATGAGGAGCTTGTCCATTTTCCTGATGAAGACTGCCAGAGGTTTGTTGGTAATTCCCCGTATGCATGAGAGGCAGGGTTTTGAAGAGTCGGTGACCTCTGACATTCATCATGTTCTTTCTTTGTGTACTCATCGTGCCCCTGCTTTTTAGTGGAGGTAATCTGCATCATCTGTCAAGTCTCTTTTCAATACTGAGAGATTTCCGTGTTGAGGTTTGGGACCAATCCTTCCAGGATTTTCCAGGTGTAAATTATGTACATTTCTCACCGATGTTCCAAGAAACACAGTTGAGAGGACTTCAAGCGTTCCCAGTAGTTCAGGTGCTTGATTGAGTGTATACGAACAATTATAGTTCTCCGTACGTTTTCCAGCTCAGCGATCTAGCCTGAATTGAAAGGGGCCGTCAGTATACTGCAGTATTACTGCCTTAAAAATATCATAGTTGGCTCGGCATCTCTTGAAATGAAAGATACAGTTATCCATCCTATCATTTCCCTTGCGGTAGCAAGGGGAATGATAGGCTGGATAACTAGATTATTATTATAATCAAGGGGGAAGCACTAAACCCGTAGGATTATACAGCGCCTATGGGGGGATGGAAGGCATTCAGGCTTAATTCAGGGAACTGGAGCACAGATCCAACTGGAGCACAGATCCAATTCCCTAGATCAAGAGCCCATCACCAGCGTCAAGGAGCCTTCCTTGAGGGGTGGATAACTAGATATTTTCTGACAATCATTACCCGTAAGACTCGCACATGGGACTTTCACTCTATTGCATGATTCGAGTTTGTCTTTATTTTCCCCATCCTTCCACAGTGGAGGAATCGAAACTTGTTTTTGTTAAACATCATGCTGTTGTCTGAGACCTACTGAAAGACTTGATTTATATCCGCCTGAAGATTCCCTGTATCTTCGACGGACGCCGCTCCCAGAGATTCTGGTGTCATCAGCAAAGGATGTTACGGTGCTATGATTTATATCGTTGTTAATGCTGGATATAAGACAGAAACATAAGCGGGGTACTTTTCAGTACTTTTCACTATGGCAGCCTCCGATTTCGAGTAATTTGTGCTCAATCACATCACAATCGCATTTGTCGAATGAGTTTTCAAAATCACTGCACATTACATCAACATTTAGTTTGTCTTGCAGTAGCATCTGAGATCGCATCTTTATTAGCTAAGAATTGTGAAAGGGAGGAGCGACCTGCCCTAAAGCCATGCTGCCCTGAGCTGAGTGATTGTTGTGATTCCATGTCATTGACAATCTTGCTTCTTAGAACTCGTTCAACGATTTTAATGATGTGTGAAGTTAGGGCAATTGATATATATAGATATATATATATATATTTAAATTGCTTTACCGCCTCCTCTATGAGGTGGGACAATGCTATTTATTTCACAAATAACCCATTTCAGGCTCGAGAAAAGTAAACAATGACCGATGAAGCTCCAGACTCAGCGAGGTGTTTTTTAACAGTTTTCATATTACCTCCGTGATTCCTAATATACACGTGATACCACAGCTTTAAAGTATAAGTATGTCTCGCCTCAGCTTTAATATGTATTATACGTTTGTTTAAGTCTCATGTCTGACTTAACCTGGAGGTTTCCACACCGTTAATTTTCCTCAGCGAACACTAGGTGTCAGCGCGCGTTTTTAGACTGACAAAATCTCACATTTATTCTAGTTGCTTGCTTGCGCTCTCTCTCTCTCTCTCTCTCTCTCTCTCTCTCCTCTCTCTCTCTCTCTCTCTCCCTCTCAAAATAAAAAGGCCAATATTCATTACATATTGCAGTATATTTACACATAGTTCTTTGCATTCAATTAGCAGTAAATATCAGCCAACAGTATACAGCCCAAACACCCATTAATGAGGCAATTCAAAGGTGGTAATTAAGACTGTACTATATACATTTCTCATTAGAATATAAACATTTGATGGCCACATTTGCAGCAGTTAAACCAACGCTGTAGTGTACATGTTTTAAAGTCTTTTTTAAGCATTTTTTGCACTTTGGGAGCCATACAGTGTGAAATGCCTGTGTCATACCCGTGACCGTCTTCGAGAGTTCTTCTGCCCTCATAGCCCGGCCCGGGGTCTGGCTTCCCTGTTTGACGAGCCAGGCTGTTATTGTTAAGCTGCATGCAGGCTCGTATACCTATCTCTCGTAGACACAGAGGTGGGGATAGTGTGTTACAGGTGGGCGAAACAGAGTTGAGAGTGAAAACATTTAAAGGGAAGAAAACGGAGTGATGAATTGGAGAAACAGTTAAGGGTTGGAGAGACAGTTAACGGTAAGAGAGGTAGAGTTAAGGGTAGGAGAGACCGAGTTAAGAAAGTGAGAGAGAGAGAGAGAGAGATAAGGGTGGGAGACAGAATTAAGGATATGAGGACGAAATTAAGAGTGGATAGACCAAAGAGTATTTCTTTTCATCACCTTCCTCAGTGCTTAAACAAATACAATTCTCTTGTGAATCCCATATTTTCTTCCTGATAAGTCTCCTCCAGCTTTATCCTTAAGAAGCATCTCAAAAACAAAAAAGCTCCACTGAACCAGCTCAACTCCTTTCCTAGTCCACAAGACCAACGGCGACTTGCATTTCCTTTTTCCACCACGATCGCTCAAGCATTTCGTGTACTTCCTCAAAAAATGTTTGACGTGTGTAGATTACGCCGCTCGAGCAAACACGACCCACGCAAGTGTTCCCAAAGATAAGAGCTTAATAGTTTCTCCAAGAGTCGGAAACTTTTCATAAACGTGTGTTAGAGACGGTATCGCTTTCCAGTAGACCTTTTCCAGATCGTTTGTGTGAGTTTTTTGACTTGTTAAGGCTGCCGCAGGGAGCGTTTCCAGGGGTCTGAGTACAGGTGAGGTGTGCTGAGGAGCGTAGCCCCGCAGCCTCGGGGAGTCGACTCTCGCCACGCTAGGATAACCATCTCTCAGTAGGTTCTAGGAATATTGATGTTAGCTTTTGAGTGACGCAGAAAAAAAATGGGCATGTAGATTATGGGTGGATTATGTTGTAGTTTCTCTCTGTCTCTCTCTCTCTCCAACCGTATGTGTGTGTGTGTGTACTCACTCACCTATTTATGGTTGCAGGGGTCGAGTCTTAGCTCCTGTGTGTGCGTGCGTGCGCCGCCAGTTGCCTAAAGCTCGCACGTGCTCTCGTTTATGTTTGTCTAAGTCATTCTAAGCCTTAGGTCGACAGACAGCCTATGCACGTTCTGCCAGGTATTTTTTTTTTGTGGGGGGGGGCGATTCTTTACGTCAGATTCTAAACGTTTCCTGTACATTTATAAAATCTATTTCATTTTGTAAGTTGGTAAGCCATTGCTAACAATATGATATTCAACGAGGATAAATTTCAGTTACTCCACTATGGAAAATCCCAGACAATAAAGACTGGAATAGAGTATAAATCAAACTTTAGTCATTCCATAGAGAGGAATTTTGATGAGAGAAACCTGAGAGTGATAATCTCAGAGAATCTCACTTTTCATGGATCCCAACAACGCTGTTGCAACTGCAAAGTGACAGACCAGATAACGAACATTCTAAGCAAAATATGCTGAGCCGGTGATAATACTGAAGATACTTGTTCTCTGCAGGCAGGAATCCTGCTGTATACTAGCGCCATACTTCAATTCAGGAAAGTGCTAAATTAGAAGACTTTCAGAGAACTTTCACTGCTCGTGGAAATCAATAAAGCTTCTGAACTACTGGAAATAATTAATTGTACTCCTTGGAACATAGGCGAGGAAGATGCATCATAATCTACACCTGCAACATTCTGGAGAGACCGGTTTCGAACCTAAACTCCGAAATCACTTCACTTAAAAGCAAGAGACTTGACAAACTGAGCAAAATACCTACAATGAAAAGCAGGCGTGTAAGGGGACCAAGACTCAACACCATCCCCTCATCCATAATGGGAATTACACCCACAGCAGTTTTCATAAGAAACATCAGAAGTTACTAAAGTCAACTTCTTATTAGCCGGACTATGGTGTATATTTAGCATGCCTGGGGGGAGGGGAAGGTGTTGTACCAAGAACCTGGTAGATCCGGCCTCCAACCGGGAGGACTGGATTGGGACCTGGCCGCGGAGGCTGTGACCTCCGTTATCGACTCGAAATGGACATCATGGATAGTCATACAGCTGCACCAGTATGGGTTGTCCTGCAGGACAGCCCTCTCATAGTGGGCCGCACCTATGCGATAATCCTTTTGATAAGCCAAGAACTCTCAGTGGTTTGCCAATCAATACAATAAATCTACGTTGATTGAACCATACCCCCGGCCGGGATTGAACCCGCGGTCATAGAGTCTCAAAACTCCAGCCCGTCGCGCTAACCACCAGACCAGATAGCCACAATAAGATTCATCCAACTAGGTATATTTCTACACCATAGGAAGGTTAGCACAGGCACCTCTGTGACCACAAATGCAAGTTTTTACAGACGAATCTCCAGCTAGCGTGGCCGTGACGAACTCTAGCTCAAGTCCCTTCACTGCCGTCAACATGACTTAAGAAATCGTAATGACACGATTGCAAATAAACCATACCCCCGGCCGGGATTGAACCCGCGGTCATAGAGTCTCAAAACTCCAGCCCGTCGCGCTAACCACTAGACCAGCTAGCCACAATAAGATTCATCCAACTAGGTATATTTCTACACCATAGGAAGGTTAGCACAGGCACCTCTGTGACCACAAATGCAATCGTGTCATTACGATTTCTTAAGTCATGTTGACGGCAGTGAAGGGACTTGAGCTAGAGTTCGTCACGGCCACGCTAGCTGGAGATTCGTCTGTAAAAACTTGCATTTGTGGTCACAGAGGTGCCTGTGCTAACCTTCCTATGGTGTAGAAATATACCTAGTTGGATGAATCTTATTGTGGCTAGCTGGTCTAGTGGTTAGCGCGACGGGCTGGAGTTTTGAGACTCTATGACCGCGGGTTCAATCCCGGCCGGGGGTATGGTTTATTTGCAATCGTGTCATTACGATTTCTTAAGCTACGTTGATTGTATTGTTAGCAGTTGCTGCTCGGATGGCGGTTGTAGTGATGGTGGTTGTTGTAATGATGGTTGTTGTTGTAGTGATGGTTGGGTTGGTAATAGCAATAGTGAAGACTGGTTGTTGTGATGGTTGTGGATGTGGTGGTGATAGCTGCGGTGGCAATGGTGTGATGGGAACAGTGATTGTGGTGGTGGCGATGGTGGTAATAATGGTGGTGGTGAAGGTAGTTGTGGCGGTGGCGGCGACTGTGGTGGTAGTAGTGACGGTGGTGGTGATACTGGTGGTGCTAAATACTTGGTGTGTGCGAGTCAGCAGCGGCCACACCTCAGATACCTCCTCTTCCTCCTCCCTCTGCCCATATGCTAATATAAAAAGAATATTTATGGCACATTACAGCCATTCACGTTTTTATATATATTATAAGAGTTTGTTGGAGACCACAAGCTGAGTGACGACGCTGATAAAACATTATTAGTTTTCCTTCCTACACACTTCTCTTGTTCATATATTAAAGTGAAAGAAATATTGAAACTATAAGTAATATGAAAAAAAATATATAAAAAAAATAAAGAGACCACAATACCGTGGCTGGAACATTTCACCGAAAACCCCTGTGACGTTTTGCTCTATCTACGAATAATGTCAAGTTGAGACTTGATGATGGTCTGGTGAGACAGCTTCGATCATGGGCTGGTGAGACAGCTTCGATCATGGGCTGGTGAGGCAGCTTCGATCATGGGCTGGTGAGACAGCTTCGATCATGGGCTGGTGAGGCAGCTTCGATCATGGGCTGGTGAGACAGCTTCGATCATGGGCTGGAGAGGCAGCTTCGATCATGGGCTGGTGAGGCAGCTTCGATCATGGGCTGGTGAGACAGCTTCGATCATGGGCTGGTGAGACAGCTTCGATCATGGGCTGGTGAGACAGCTTCGATCATGGGCTGGTGAGACAGCTTCGATCATGGGCTGGAGAGGCAGCTTCGATCATGGGCTGGTGAGGCAGCTTCGATCATGGGCTGGTGAGACAGCTTCGATCATGGGCTGGTGAGACAGCTTCGATCATGGGCTGGTGAGGCGGGCTTCGATCATGGCTGGTGAGGCAGCTTCGATCATGGGCTGGTGAGACAGCTTCGATCATGGGCTGGTGAGGCAGCTTCGATCATGGGCTGGTGAGACAGCTTCGATCATGGGCTGGAGAGGCAGCTTCGATCATGGGCTGGTGAGGCAGCTTCGATCATGGGCTGGTGAGACAGCTTCGATCATGGGCTGGTGAGACAGCTTCGATCATGGGCTGGTGAGGCAGCTTCGATCATGGGCTGGTGAGGCAGCTTCGATCATGGGCTGGTGAGGCAGCTTCGATCATGGGCTTGTGAGGCAGCTTCGATCAGGGGGCTGGTGAGGCAGCTTCGATCATGGGCTGGTGAGGCAGCTTCGATCATGGGCTGGTGAGGCAGCTTCGATCATGGGCTGGTGAGGCAGCTTCGATCATGGGCTGGTGAGGCAGCTTCGATCATGGGCTGGTGAGGCAGCTTCGATCATGGGCTGGTGAGGCAGCTTCGATCATGGGCGGGTTTGAGACAGCTTCGATCATGGGCTGGTGAGGCAGCTTCGATCATGGGCTGGTGAGACAGCTTCGATCATGGGCTGGAGAGGCAGCTTCGATCATGGGCTGGTGAGGCAGCTTCGATCATGGGCTGGTGAGACAGCTTCGATCATGGGCTGGTGAGACAGCTTCGATCATGGGCTGGTGAAAACAGCTTCGATCATGGCTGGTGAGACAGCTTCGTTTCATGGGCTGGAGAGGCAGCTTCGATCATGGGCTGGTGAGGCAGCTTCGATCATGGGCTGGTGAGACAGCTTCGATCATGGGCTGGTGAGACAGCTTCGATCATGGGCTGGAGACAGCTTCGATCATGGGCTGGTGAGACAGCTTCGATCATGGGCTGGTGAGACAGCTTCGATCATGGGCTGGTGAGACAGCTTCGATCATGGGCTGGAGAGGCAGCTTCGATCATGGGCTGGTGAGACAGCTTCGATCATGGGCTGGTGAGACAGCTTCGATCATGGGCTGGTGAGGCAGCTTCGATCATGGGCTGGTGAGACAGCTTCGATCATGGGCTGGTGAGACAGCTTCGATCATGGGCTGGTGAGACAGCTTCGATCATGGGCTGGTGAGACAGCCTCGATCATGGCGGGTGAGATAGCCTCGATCATGGCTGGTGAGACAGCCTCGATCATGGGCTGGTGAGACAGCCTCGATCATGGGCTGGTGAGACAGCCTCGATCATGGGCTGGTGAAACAGCTTCGATCATGGGCTGGTGAGACAGCTTCGATCATGGGCTGGTGAGACAGCTTCGATCATGGGCTGGTGAGACAGCTTCGATCATGGGCTGGTGAGACAGCTTCGATCATGGGCTGGTGAGACAGCTTCGATCATGGGCTGGTGAGACAGCTTCGATCATGGGCTGGTGAGGCAGCTTCGATCATGGGCTGGTGAGACAGCTTCGATCATGGGCTGGTGAGACAGCCTCGATCATGGACGGGTGAGGCAGCCTCGATCATGGACGGGTGAGGCAGCCTCGATCATGGGCTGGTGAGGCAGCCTCGATCATGGGCTGGTGAGGCAGCCTCGATCATGGACGGGTGAGACAGCCTCGATCATGGGCTGGTGAGACAGCCTCGATCATGAGCTGGTGAGACAGCCTCGATCATGGGCTGGTGAGGCAGCCTCGATCATGGGCTGGTGAGACAGCCTCGATCATGGGCTGGTGAGGCAGCCTCGATTATAGGCTGGTGAGGCAGCCTCGATCATGGGCTGGTGAGGCAGCCTCGATCATGGGCTGGTGAGACAGCCTCGATCATGGGCTGGTGAGGCAGCCTCGATCATGGGCTGGTGAGACAGCCTCGATCATGGGCTGGTGAAGCAGCCTCGATCATGGGCTGGTGAGACAGCCTCGATCATGGGCTGGTGAGGCAGCCTCGATTATAGGCTGGTGAGGCAGCCTCGATCATGGGCTGGTGAGGCAGCCTCGATCATGGGCTGGTGAGACAGCCTCGATCATGGGCTGGTGAGACAGCCTCGATCATGGGCTGGTTGAGACAGCCTCGCTCATGGGCTGGTTGAGACAGCCTCGATCATGGGCTGGTGAGACAGCCTCGATCATGGGCTGGTGAGACAGCCTCGATCATGGGCAGGTGAGACAGCCTCGAACATGGGCTGGTGAGACAGCCTCGATCATGGGCTGGCAAGGCAGCCTCGATCATAGACGGGTGAGACAGCCTCGATCATGGGCTTGTGAGGCAGCCTCGATCATGGGCTGGTGAGGCAGCCTCGATCATGGACGGGTGAGACAGCCTGTCATGTAGGGGGGTGTAATGGAACGTAAGGATAATTGGGGAATATGGGAGTAAGGGGTTATGTAGGCAGGGGATATGCAGGCGAGGTGGTAGGAGGGATGATTAGCGGAGGTAGGTAATGTGAGGTCACTGGTGACTACATCTACACCTACCCACCACACTACTCACCCTCTCACTACTTTAACTAAACAGAAATAAATGGAGGAATGAGTAAATAACGGGGACAGTGAAAATTACTATTCTACTCAAACACAGTTTATTATTAAGTCTTTGTACAATAATATATTTGGGAACAGGAGAACATTATTGTGTTTAGATAAATGGGGTGGTACATATAAGCAGTGAGACAGGGAATACAATCAACTTGACGAAAATGAATATAACTTACAATATAGTTCAGAGGACAGTTCATCACAGGAACTAAGCCACAGGTCCCAAGACCTACACAGCACGAGTACTGCTCCAAGCCAGTACTCTGCCCAATGCCTCCAACAGTCTCCTCCAGAGACTTCAGCAGCTTCTCCCGAGCCCTGCACCCCAGCAGCAGCTCCTCTCGAAGTATCTCTGCTCAGAGCTCTGCACCCAGGCCAGAGCTCCGCACGAATCTCTCCTGCTCAGCTGTTCCTTGGGCTTATGTTTTCTCGAGAGCATCCCCCACAATGGGGTGTGCACCACGTGGTGTTGATCTGACGCCGAGGTCTGACGCCGTCCAGAACAAAAGACCTCAGTCTTAAGCCGAAAAGGCATGGCTGACAGACGTTTGCCAAGGCAAGGTGTGACCATATAATTGGTTAAATTAGGTCTCCCAAGAGACCTCACAAGCCCAGCTGAACTATATCACAAGCCTCGATCATGGGCTGGTGAGACAGCCTCGATCATGGGCTGGTGAAGCAGCCTCGATCATGGGCTGGTGAAGCAGCCTCGATCATGGGCTGGTGATTATTATTATTATAATCAAAAAGAAGCACTAAGCCACAAGGGCTATACAGCGCTGCATGGGCTGGTGAGGCAGCCTCGATCATGGGCTGGTGAGACAGCCTCGATCATGGGCTGGTGAGACAGCCTCGATCATGGGCTGGTGAGACAGCCTCGATCATGGGCTGGTGAGGTAGCCTCGATCATGGGCTGGTGAGACAGCCTCGATCATGGGCTGGTGAGGCAGCCTCGATCATGGGCTGGTGAGACAGCCTCGATCATCGGCTGGTGAGACAGCCTCGATCATGGGCTGGTGAGACAGCCTCGATCATGGGCTGGTGAGACAGCCTCGATCATGGGCTGGTGAGGTAGCCTCGATCATGGACGGGTGAGACAGCCTCGATCATGGGCTGGTGAGGCAGCCTCGATCATGGGCTGGTGAGGCAGCCTCGATCATGGGCTGGTGAGGCAGCCTCGATCATGGACGGGTGAGACAGCCTCGATCATGGGCTGGTGAGGCAGCCTCGATCATGGGCTGGTGAGACAGCCTCGATCATGGACGGGTGAGGCAGCCTCGATCATGGACGGGTGAGGCAGCCTCGATCATGGGCTGGTGAGGCAGCCTCGATCATGGGCTGGTGAGGCAGCCTCGATCATGGACGGGTGAGACAGCCTCGATCATGGACGGGTGAGACAGCCTCGATCATGGGCTGTTGAGACAGCCTCGATCATGGGCGGGTGAGACAGCCTCGATCATGGGCTGGTGAGACAACTTCGATCATGGGCTGGTGAGACAGCCTAGATCATGGGCGGGTGAGACAGCTTCGATTATGGGCTGGTGAGACACCCTCGATCATGGGCTGGCGAGACAGCTTCGGTCATGGGCTGGTATAACAGATTCGATCATGAACTGCGGAATCACTGGTTGCAGGGACCATCACCAGCGTTAGAGTTATCCCTTTCCATTAAATTCCCATCACAGTGTCAGCCAAGGCTCTGATATTACCGCATATTGTAGCAGATAGCAGCAACGAGTCCCTTATCTTGTTCCTCGCATTTTTGCAAAATGACACGTATATTAACTTCACTTGTATCTCACAAAGGAAAACGAAATCTCCATTCTTACGATTCCATTTTTTGCCTGTGTGTGTGTGTGTGTGTGTGTGTGTGTGTGTGTGTGTGTGTGTGTGTGTGTGTGTGTGTGTGTGTGTGTGTGTGTGTGTGTGTTTGTTTCAGAGCAATATGATCACAGAGGGAGGACTTACACACTGAATACAAGCGCTAGGAGTCAAAGGATTCAATGAAGCGGGAACTAAAGCAAAACAAATGAGGATCGGATCGCCTCTATCTCTCACACATTTCAATAACAGCCGCTGGGGAGCACGGCTGTATATTGGAGTGTGACGGGGGTAGGGAAGGGACCGCACCTCCACAATCAACACGTCTTGAAAGGACTCGCTCAGGCAAAGAGTAACAAAAACAAATGGGAAGGCTATCGGAAACGCCTTTCAGCAGATAAACACGTCTGAGGGATCCCTGGTGTTTATAGTTCCGGGGCCCATGACTAGCGCAGGCGCGCAAATGCACGCAGAGACACATATCTGCACACTCAAATACACACACACACACATACACACACACACACACACACACACACACACACAGGTAAGAAGGGAGGCCCAACGACAATACGAAAATGACATAGCAGCGAAAGCCAAATTTGACCCGAAGATGTTGTACAGCCACAGCAGGAGGAAAACAACACTCAAGGACCAGGTAATCAGGCTTAGGAAGGAAGGAGAGGAGATCACAAGAAACAGCCGAGAAGTATGTGAGGAGCTCAACATGAGATTCAAAGAAATGTTCAGAGAAGAGACAGAAGGGACTCCAGAAAGACGGAGAGGTGGGGTACACCATCAAGTGTTGGACACAATACATACAACTGAGGAGGAAGTGAAGAGGCTGCTAAGCGAGCTAGATACCTCAAAGGCGATGGGGATTGATAACATCTCTATATGGAGAGAGCAGAGACTCTGTGTGCACCACAAACAACAATCTTCAACCCATATATCGAAACAGGGCGACTATCTGAGGAATAGAAGACAGCAAATGTAGTCCCAATCTTTAAAAAAAGGAGACAGACACGAAACATTAAACTACAGACCAGTGCCACTGACATGTATAGCATGCAAAGTCATGGAGAAGATTATCAGGAGAAGAGAGGTGGAGCACCTAAAAAGAAATTAGCTTATCAACAACAACCAACACTGTTTCAGGACGGGATTTCCTGTGTCGCTATCCTACTGGAGTTCTATGACAGGGTGGCAGCAGTAAAACAAGAGAGAGAGGGGTGGGTAGATTGCATTTTCTTGGACTGTAAGAAGACTTTTGACAAAGTTTCACACAAGAGATAAGTGCATAAGCTGGAGGACCAAGCAGGTATGACAGGGAAGGCACTACAATGGATCAGGGAATACCTGTCTGGAAGACATCAGCGAGTCATGGTAGGTGACGAAGTGTCAGAGTGGGCGCCTGTGACCAGCGGGGTTCCACAAGGGTCAGTCCTAGGACCGGTGCTGTTTCTGGTATATATGAACGACATGACGGAAGGAATAGACTCAGAAGTGTCCCTGTTTGCAGATGATGTGAACTTGATGAGAAGAATTCAATTGGACGAGGACCAGGCAGAACTACAAAGGGATCTGGACAGGCTGCAGGCCTGGTCCTGAAACTGGCTCCTAGAGTTCAACCCCACCAAGTGCACAGTCATGAAGATTGGAGAAGGGCAAAGAAGACTTCAGATGGAGTACAGTCTAAAGGGCCAAAGTCTACAAACCTTACTCAAGGAAAAGGATCTTGGGGTGAGTATAACACCATGTACATCTCCTGAGGCGCACATCAACCAAATAACTGCTGCAGCATATGGACGCCTAGTAAACCTAAGAATAGCATTCAGACATCTCAATAAGGAATCGTTCAGGACTCTGTACACCGTGTATGTCAGGCCTATATTGCAATATATAGCACCAGTTTGGAATCGACACTTAGCCAAGCACGTAAGAAATTCAGAGAAAGTGCAAAGGTCTGCAACAAGACTAGTCCTGGAGCTAAGGGGCAT
Organism: Cherax quadricarinatus; assembly: GCF_026875155.1. Taxonomy (NCBI): domain Eukaryota; kingdom Metazoa; phylum Arthropoda; class Malacostraca; order Decapoda; family Parastacidae; genus Cherax; species Cherax quadricarinatus. Next base: position 35,797,275 of record NC_069409.1, read on the forward strand.
GTTCTACGAGTAGAGGTTAAGGAAAATCGACCTGAGGACATTGGTGGATATGATAGGGGGAATATGATAGACATAAAATACTGAGAGGAATTGACAAGGTGGACAGAGACAGGATGTTCCAAAGATGGTACACAGCAACTAGGGGACACAGTTGGAAGTTGAAGACTCAGATGAAACACAGGGATGTTAGGAAGTAGTACTTCTTCAGTTACAGAGTTGTCAGGAAGTGGAACAGTCTGGGAAGTGCGGTAGTGGAGGCAGGATCCATACACAGCTTTAAGAAATTGCTCAGACAACTTATGTTCCGAATAGCGAAATCAGATCAAACAAAAATTATCCTAAATGGATAAACAAAAGATTAAAACGCCTCACTAGCCAAAACAGAGGCATATATAGGCGAATCAAAAGTATGGAGGGGCAGTTAAGAAATCAATATATTCAGTTAGAAATAAAAAAGGAATAAGAAAAACAAGGAGAGATTACGAGTTGGAAGGGAATTGAAGACTAATCCAAAAGGATTCCTTCGGGTATACAGAAGTAAGATTAGGGACAAGAGGCGCCCACTCAAAAGTTACTCGGGTCAGCTCACCGACAGTGATAAGGAAATGTGTAGAATTTTTAACACTTACTTCCTCTCAGTTTTAACACAGGAAGATACTAGCGATATTCCAGATATAATAAATTATGTAGAACAGGACGATAGTAAACTATGTACGATTAGGGTCAAAAGTGACATGGTCCGTATACAAATAGGTATATTAAAACCTAAATTCCCTAGCCCTGATGAACTGTACGCAAGGGTTCTAAAGGAATGTAAAGAGGAGCTCATCATACCTTTTGCTAATCTTTTCAACATATCACTACAATCTGGCATAGTGCCAGATAAGTGGAAAATGGCAAATGTTATAACTATTTTCAAAGCAGGTGACAGGTTCTTAGCTTCGAGCTATAAACCAATAACCTAACCTCCATAGTGGGAAAATTTATGGAATCGGTAACTGCCGAGGCAGTTCGTAGCCACCTTGAAAAGCATAAATTGATCAACGAATCTCAGCATGGTTTTACAAAAAGGCGTTCCTGCCTTACGAATTTATTAACTTTTTTAACTAAGGTATTCGAGGAGGTAGATCATGGTAACGAATATGATATTGTGTATATGGACTTCAGTAAGGTTTTTAATAGAGTCCCACGTCAGAGACTATTGAGAAAAATTAAGGCACACGGAATAGAGGTGTGGTTGACAGATTGGCAGCAGAGAGTTTGTATAAATGAGGAGAAATCAGAGTGGGGAAGCTTCACGAGCGGTGTTCCACAGGGGTCAGTGTTGGGCCCCTTGTTCACAGTCTACATAAACGACATAGATGAGGGAATAAATAGCGATATATGGTGGTTGCTGCAATTTACTCTCCTCGTGTAGTAAGTATTGTCTGGTGACATTGCTGATGTGCAGCGAGCCGTAGAAGTTACTTTTATTCACTACACGAGTAATGTTTATGCTGAGGAACAGACCAGATTTTGTTTCCATGTCCTGAGGAGACAGGGGATTTTTCTGTGCAACAGTCAAATTGATCAGTCAACAGTCACTTTCGAAATCGGCTAAAAATTTGTCATCGTGTGTATGAAAGTATTTATTTATTTGAAGGGATAGGAAGTGAGCTTATGCAAGTGTTAATCTAGCTGGTCAACAAGGCTGTTGCTGTAGCGGGCCGCAGGTCTACATAACTCTCAAAACCTGGCTGATCAGGTACTCTCATTAAAGAGTATTGCTGTCTAATGTTGAAAAGTTCAATCCATGCTCTGTTGTCTACAATGGGTCTAATACAACGTTATGTTTCCAGTATACATTGATGGTTGTACAGGGACACTGTCCCAAGAAATTGAAGCTTCCCTCCCCTGATTAACTCCCATTTCACAGGATTTACTGGTTTACCACTTTTCCATGAATATATAAAACTCAACAAACTAACTCCCAGAAACTGGACTTAACTTGACACACCTTACCTAAATTAACATTTTATATTTCCCGTTATCGCAGTATCTAACATCTGAATTTCTCCTATCGACACTATCTTCGTTCCAGGGAAATCATCTTCTTATTTGCTTGACTTCGTTGACATCAAAACAACTGCTTCTGTCTTCAGTGTTATGTTCCCCTGAAAAAGCGTGATGTGCGAGCGTAATATTACCATCAAGTTACCAAGTGTTGCAAATACCTCTGATTCATCAAATGTATTCGTGGTTGGTCGTAGAGGCGCATACCCACACGTATGGATGCGATGACACACATCGTTGCTATTTCGGCTGAAATAGCAACGCTCTTCTTGCTGAATATGGCAAGCGAAAATTTGTGTATGTAATAATTTCGTAAAAATCATTCTGAATCTGATGTAAAAAAATTATTTCATTGTGTTCATTATTAAATTATTGTAAACTTATCTAAAATATATTTAGTTGGATTAGGCTAAATTAAACTGCCCTTTTTATAATAAGGCTTGGTAAATTTTCTAAGCTTCTTTTGGTACAAAATTATTAATTTTTACATTAACGTAAATGGAAAAAATGTCTTTAAAAGTATGAGAAAATTTTAAAAAGGACTTAGTTTTAAATGAGTTCTTGCAAATTGACCAGTTTTACCTATTCGGCACGACATAATATATATATATATATATATATAATATATATATATATATATATATATATATATTATATATTATATAATATATATATATATATAATATATATATATATATATATGCAGAATGCATTATGTATTGCCACCAGTGTATCAGGCACCCCAATAACAGTTACCAATGTATCAGGCGCCCAAACAACAGCCACCAATGCATCATGCACCCCAACAACAGCCACCACTGTATTATGCACCCCAGTAACAGCTATCACTGTATCATGCATTCCAACAACAGCCACCAATGTATCTTGCACCCCAACAACAGCCACCAATGTATCTTGCACCCCAACAACAGCCACCAATGCATCATCACCCACACAGCATTGTATACAATAGCAACCGTCATTACATCACTGAATATGGCAATGCATTTGTCAGCTCACCGAATGATTTCTAAAAATCATTCTGATCTGATGTAACAAAGACATATTCATGTAGTGCATATAAATATGTAAACTTAGCTAAAAGTATGGTTAGTTGGATTAGGTAATTAAATGCCTTTATAATAAGGCTTGGTAAGATTTCTAAGGTCTTGTGGGTAGAAATATGTAATGGATGAGCATTAACGTAAGGGAAAATGTAGAAGTAGAGGAAATGTTGGAAAAAGGGAAGATGGTCGAGGGAAATTGAGAGGAAGATTGGGAGGGAGTGTAGAGTAAGATGTGGGAGGGAGGTGAAGGAAGGATGGTGGGAGGGATGAGAGGAGAAAGATGGTGGGAGGGGAGTGATAGGAAGATGGGGAGGGAGGTAAGGATAGGATGGTGGAGAGGGAGTTGAGAGTGAAGATGGTGGGAGGGGAGTGAGAGGGAAGATGGTGGGAGGGAAGTAGAGAAATGGTGGGAGGGGGGTGAAGGGAAGGAATGGTGGGAGGGGAAAATGAGAGGGAAGGATGGTGGGAGGGAGTGAGAGGGAAGATGGTGGGAGGGTGAGGTGAGAGGGAAGGAGGGTGGAGGGGAGTGAGAGGGAGGATGGTGGAGGGGAAGGTGAGAGGGAAGATGGTGGAGGGAGGTGAAGAGGGAATTGGTGGAGGGGAGAGAGGGAAGGATGTGGGAGGGGAGTTGAGAGGGAAGGATGGTGGGAGGGAGTGAGAGGGAAGGATGGTGGAGGGGAGGTGAGAGGGAAGGATGGTGGGAGGGGGTGTGAAGGGAAGGATGGTGGGAGGGGTGAGGGGAAGAGAGGGTGGGGGATGGGAGGAAGAATGTGGGAGGGAGTGAGAGGAAGGATGGTGGAGGGGAGGTGAGAGGGAAGTGGAGGGGAGGTGGGGGAGGTGGGAGGGGAGGTGAAGAAGGTGAGAGGATGGTGGAGGGGAAGTGAGAGGGAAGGATGGTGGGGAGGGAGGGGAGATGTGGAAGGTGAAGGGAATGGTAGAGGGAGGTGAGAGGGAAGGAGGGTGAGAGGGGAAGGTGAGGAGGGAGAGGAAGGTGGGAGGGGGAGAGGGAAGGTGAAGGGAAGTGGTGGGAGGGAGAGGGGAGAGGGGGAGAGGGAGGTGGGGGAGGGGAAGGTAGAGGGAAGGTGGAGGGAAGGTGAGAGGGAAGGTGAGAGGGGAAGGATGGAGGAAGGTGGAGGGAAGGTGAGAGGGAAGGTGAGGGAGGGAGGGGAGGTGAGAGGAAGGTGAGAAGGGAGGTGAGAGGGAGGTGAGGAGGGAAGGTGAGAGGGAAGGTGAGAGGGGAGGTGAGGAAGGTGAGAGGGAAGGTGAGAGGGAAGGTGAGGAGGGAAGGTGAGAGGGAAGTGAGAGGGAAGGTGAGAGGAGAAGGTGAGAGGGAAGGTGAGAGGGAAGGTGAGAGGGAAGGTGAGAGGGAAGGTGGAGAGGGAAGGTGAGAGGGAAGGTGAGAGGGAAGGTGAGAGGGAAGGTGAGAGGGAAGGTGGAGAGGGAAGGGAGAGGGAAGGTGAGAGGGAAGGTGAGAGGGAAGGTGAGGAGGGAAGGTGAGAGGGAAGGTGAGAGGGAAGGAGGGGCAGAGATGAGAAGTGGCAGAGATGGAACGGTTGAGAGGTGGTTCTATAGGAAGCGGATGTACACGGCGATCTGCTCGTTTTGGAAGTTGAGGAAGTGTGGTGGATCAGTGAGAGGAGGTAGGGGCAAGGCAACGACGATGGTGTGGCACTGAGATGAAACGTTGTATTGTCTAAAAGCGGATGTGGCAGAACTAGCCGTTACTGTAAAGCAATGGTTGTGCACTGAGAGACAGGGGGGTGTGCACTCAAACACCAAGGTGTGGCACTGAAAAAAGGTTACTGAAACAGCAGGGTGGCACTGAAAAAGGTTACTGAAACAGCAAGGTGTGGCACTGAAAAGGTTACTGAAACAGCAAGGTGTGGCACTGAAAAAGGTTACTGAAACAGCAAGGTGTGGCACTGAAAAAGGTTACTGAAACAGCAAGGTGTGGCACTGAAAAAGGTTACTGAAACAGCAAGGTGTGGCACTGAAAAAGGAGGTTGTTACTGAAACAAGGTGTGGCACTGAAAAAGGAGGTTGTTACTGAAACAAGGTGTGGCACTGAAAAAGGAGGTTGTTACTGAAACAGCAAGGTGTGGCACTGAAAAAGGAGGTTGTTACTGAAACAGCAAGGTGTGGCACTGAAAAAGGTTGTTATTGAAACAGCAAGGTGTGGCACTGAAACACCAAGGTGTGGCACCTTAGATGCTTGAAGTGCTACACCTGAAACTGAGAAACTGAATATTACAGTGCCTTATCTGAAGCACTCACGAAACCCTCTCATTTGAGGTCTAAAATTCAAGAAACCGTTTGCGGAAACCCTTCAAGCGGAGGTCTCTTGATGCAGGGGAAGGGCTCTTGGTCCAAGGAATTGGGGCGATCCCCCTAGGAACTGCACGGATCCCTAAAATTTAAGAACTTTCCCTTAAGGACGCAACTAATACTGCTACTACTACTACTACTACTACTATAATAATAATAATAATAATAATAATAATAATAATAATAACAATAATAATAATTGTGATAAGGAAGGATGCAGGAAGGAAGGAAGAAGAGGAAGAAAGAAAAAGAATGAATATCTAATGACCATTTCAGAATATCTCCTTATGACTTAATCGAATCAGACTTTCTCACGTACCTCAAGTCTGAAAGTCTGAGAGCAAGTAGCATTATACATGCCAGAACACAATGTGTCATTACACATGAGCACGTATGAATGCTGACGAACACGTCTCGGCGTGTCTAGACATGATTAAACATGTTATTGGACACTGGGGAGTGCTACGTCTTTCCTATTTTAGAGGGAGAAAGAGAGAGAGAAAGAGATGAATAATGCCAAGGAAATGGGTGGGCGTTATATTCATTTAATGGGGGACTTAAAACGGCGTCAGATGAATTTAATGGATACTGGGAAAAAACGGCTGCCGGAGCTTACTGTTAACGGGCATAAAAGCGTCAAACGAGACTGATGAGCGACTGTAAACAGAAAAGCGGTGCACGGTGGCAATGAAAGATATTGTGTTGGTTTTTATACATTTCATGCGTGTGTTTGTTGCTTGTGTTTTGTTTGGTGTGTGTGTGTGTGTGTGTGTGTGTGTGTGTGTGTGTGTGTGTGTGTGTGTGTGTGTGTGTGTGTGTCTGCATGTTTTCTTTCAATAAATCTGTGGGGCAATTACCTATATGAGGTTTACAGGGTATTACCTCAATTAGTATGCACGTTATTTGGGCGAGGTAAGTGGGACCTAGTCACAGTAGGCTGCAGAACTGTCACTCCCTCGATGCCCACTACATCACCACTCACAAAAAGCTAGACCTAATATTAAATTAATAATTGTAATATTAAACATTAATACCAGTAATGGTAAATTATAAAATAATATGGACTGTATATGATTTGGCTTGTTGTGTACACAGAATATAACTATTGTAAATAAATTATAATGGTGTTATTAGAAAATAAATTCATATTACCACTTACCAGTTAATTACTGTAGATGGAGCACAACCACAACGCCTGCCTAACAAATAGAATCCTACACTGGCCAGCAAGAAATCTAAATGTAAGTACTAATGGTGCACTTCCCTGTGTGAGTGATGACGTAGTCTTCTTATCTTCCATCATCCACAAGTAATTCCAGAGGTTCCACAAATTTCCTGTCTCAATTCTTCAACAAGGGACATTAATACGGGTTTCTATTGCAAATTCAGGCCGAAACACCCCAATTTGGCCTCGATGACGCCGAGTTATTAGCTGAATTTTCCACGACAACTAGCACTCACAGATTACAAATAACGTCTCCACTGTATCACTAGACGACCGCTGCACACCCTCCTTCACACAAAATTTCTCGAAGGGTCAAATCAGCATCATTTTAATACACAATTATATTATTCAAATTTACACATGTCGAATTTGGGAAAATTCAAATTTTTCCACAAAATCTTTATATTACAAATACAGCACTCACGTTACACACAAACACACACACATACTCAAAAGCACAAACCATAAAGTACTGAACTTTTTTTTAACATATGTTTCACTATAAACTGTAACCGGAATATCCAGCCGCAGTATGTATTCCCTTCAAAACATTTATTAAACGTGAAAAAATCTATATGCAGTCTATAAAATGAACTATTGTTATGGTCGTAATAGTCCGATCCTCAAGAGAATGTCCTCGTTTTTCTGGAGCCTATATATGTCTTCTTACATTTCCCTCTTCATATTACTAGTTTACAATACCGAGACGTTGATGAACAAGATGCATGAACAAGAACAGTCTGACATCTTTATTAAGGAGACGAAGATATGGAGCTGAGCATTCATCAAGGCTGAGGGACTGACCACCTCGAACTTACTTCTCCAGGCTGAGGGATTTATCTCAATTATACACCTCCCTTACTTCTGCTGTCTCGTCTGTATTTCGACTGAAGATGCCTGCTGAACATGCGAAGCGTTACGTCACTAGAGATATCAAATAATTACACACGTTACTTACTCTGATCCTTCCCAGTTGTTTGTCTCATCGTCAGAACACAGATACGTAACACTCAGTCTATCCTTGCAGCTCGTTGATATATATAATCAAACTTGCAACAAACTTGTCTTTCTTGCAACATGTCAAAACTTTGCAGGGTTGAAACGTTGACGGGAAAAACAGGAAGCCACTCAACGGTACTGCACTCCACATGGTTGTACCACACCACGGTGCTGCACTCCACATGGTTGTACCACACCACGGTGCTGCGCTCCACATGGTTGTACCACACCACGGTGCTGCACTCCACATGGTTGTACCACACCACGGTGCTGCACTGCACATGGTTGTACCACACCACGGTGCTGCACTCCACATGGTTGTACCACACCACGGTGCTGCACTCTACATGGTTGTACCACACCACGGTGCTGCACTCCACATGGTTGTACCACACCACGGTGCTGCACTCCACATGGTTGTACCACACCACGGTGCTGCACTCTACATGGTTGTACCACACCACGGTGCTGCACTCCACATGGTTGTACCACACCACGGTGCTGCGCTCCACATGGTTGTACCACACCACGGTGCTGCACTCCACATGGTTGTACCACACCACGGTGCTGCACTGCACATGGTTGTACCACACCACGGTGCTGCACTCCACATGGTTGTACCACACCACGGTGCTGCGCTCCACATGGTTGTACCACACCACGGTGCTGCACTCCACATGGTTGTACCACACCACGGTGCTGCACTGCACATGGTTGTACCACACCACGGTGTTGCACTCCACATGGTTGTACCACACCACGGTGCTGCACTCCACATGGTTGTACCACACCACGGTGCTGCACTCCACATGGTTGTACCACACCACGGTGCTGCACTCTACATGGTTGTACCACACCACGGTGCTGCACTCCACATGGTTGTACCACACCACGGTGCTGCACTCCACATGGTTGTACCACACCACGGTGCTGCGCTCCACATGGTTGTACCACACCTCGGTGCTGCACTGCACATGGTTGTACCACACCACGGTGCTGCCTCTCACATGGTTGTACCACACCACGGTGCTGCGCCTCACATGGTTGTACCACACCACGGTGCTGCGCTCCACATGGTTGTACCACACCACGGTGCTGCGCTCCACATGGTTGTACCACACCACGGTGCTGCACTCCACATGGTTGTACCACACCACGGTGCTGCACTCCACATGGTTGTACCACACCACGGTGCTGCACCCCACATGGTTGTACCACACCACGGTGCTGCACTCCACATGGCTGTGCCTCACAACGGTGCTGCCATTGCAGTGATGGTGATGTGGGATGGTGCTGGGGGTACTTTTGATATACCTTTTGAAATTTCCGAGTTTCCTACTATTGGAGTCCTGCTAATTGGCAGGCTCATTCTTAAAATATTAGAGGTTACTGAAAGCAACAAGGTGATTCCCCGTATGGATCCCAGCCGTGCTCTCTCCAGTTTGGTTACATATGGAGGGTTTGTTGTGGGGTAACTGGGATGGTGATAAAGGGGATTATGGTGGGTGTACGTCGGGGTGAGTGAGGGTGTTGTAGGACAGTTGTGAAATAATGGTGAGTAAAGGTGTGCTCAGGATTATGTTGTAGGTTTCATGTGTAGGGTGGTATGTCCTAGGTGGTAGTGGGTGAGCAATAAGTGTTTGTTAAGAAGAGGTGAGACGGAGCAAAGAGGACAAAAGGAAAGAGGTAAGAGACGAGGGGAGAAGGAAGACCAGAGGATGTGAACGAATGGGAAGAAGGGAGAAAATTAAAAGAAGAGGTTTGTTATAAAGTCCCTACATGGTTCCTAGGACATTAAACACCTGCTAACAACAATCCAACATTTCTGAATGCTTATACACTGTTTCAACCCTGCTGACAAGTGTTCGGATTACTACCTACCGCCCGGTCCTGACCAGCCTTAGGTGTACAAGCGTCAGTACCGAATCCTGGGAATCAAAAAAAAGGATGCAGCTTGAAATCACAGGAATTGTCGAATAATTTCTTCCCAGTTCCAACGCCAAATTAAAGCCAGCTAGACAATGGAAGGAGACAAAGTTGAAGTAAATAGCATGTAAGTCAGTCTACAGGATAGACAGGCAAACATAAGAATAAACTTAAGAAATCTAGACACTCTCCTGCAAGACATTCTTAATCTCATTGCGAAAAGAATGCTCGAGTATGTACCGCCGTGCATGAACCCTCACCTAGTGTAACATTCAGAAACTTCAATGTCTCCCGTCATGCATCTTGGCTGTTGTTGCTTGAGCTGAGAGACAGAGCCACGCGAAAGCATTGCGAGAACTAAATTTCTTGCTCCCGGATTAACGGAAAACAAGAGGGAATATGATCACGACATACAAAATACTTAATGATCATGTATCACACATTAATATAAACCTACAATATGAGCACCGATCACAATGTGAACGATTCACCGCTTCAACAAGTAACATGGTCACAATAACATGAACATAAAAACACAAACCCGGATATGATTCTAAACAGGAACTGCTCTTACGTGAAATAAGATAAATATACTAACACACTGAACAGACATTCTCGATTCAATTGTCTTTACAACATACTGCCCCCAGTCCATTCTTGACTCCACTCTGATGATTAAATGTATTGAGAAACCACGAAAACTTATTTGTTACTGAAGACCGGTGTTAAGATGCACTTAGTGGTCAAATCCAACTAAGTTTGACTGATTGGGAGTAAAGCAACTCTGATGGAGCCCTGAGCTAAATTTTAAAACTAATCTTGCACTTAATATGAAGTCCGAGAAATAGAAACACTCACTTGTACCTTACCAAGTTGTCTTTGCAAGGGTTGAGTCATGGCTCGTGATACTTTTGGTTAAGGTTGGGATCCCATGTGTCCTGTACCCTCAATACCAACCTGAAGGACAAAAGAGAAGCGTTGGTTAAGCAAACAAATTAATAATAATAATAATAATAATAATAATAATAATAATAATAATAAATAATTTTGTCATTTTTATTAATATTATTTCTTCTCAGTAAGATAGAGCGCCAAAGAAAAACGGGAAAACAGGGTACCGTTAGCGGGTAAGTCTGGCCTAACCTAACCTGACCTGGTCCCGGGTGGCAGGACCAATATGGAAGGCGAGTAAATTGTTCAATTAAAACAAACTACTGCTTGTCACACTTCCATTTATCCCGGAGGACCTTCCTGGGATGATGGCTGCAGTATTAGGGTCATTGAGGCTACATGTCACCTGTACATCACTACTCGTGGATACTTTAATCCCTAGAACGGCGTTTAAAATTCAACTCTCAGTGTATATACACTGAGAGGTATACACCTCTCTATACCTATATCCTCCTGGATTATGGTGATAAGGATGATAGAAGTACATGGGCATGACGGATAACAGAGGATTTTGAAGTTTACACCGTAGTTATCTGCCGAGAACTATCTACTTCCATCTAGATTAAGAAGTATTGTGCATTATCTAGGTGTATGAGTCAAGGATAGAAGATTAGGAGGGAGGTGAGGAAAGACAGACCTGATATTTAGCTTGTAATGGTTCAGGGACTGTGATCCGTGCAGTCCTAGATATACACCATAGTCAGCAGATCAGCAACAACTTAAGAGGAACTTGTCAAGTTCCCTTCTGAAAACAAAGGTCTTTAGACACATGTTTTTGTATTTGAGAGGAAGGTTTTTGTCACATCCCTGATTTTCACTGGGGCATTTTTAGTAATTCCAGTGAATAAAACTAGCACCAGTCTCCAGTATTTTCTAGGTGTAAACTATTATACTTTCTTCTTGCCAACACTCCCTGGAGTACAGTTTGAGGGACCTTAGGTCTCCCCTATAATTTAGGCTCTTGACTGAACTGGCAACCAATGAAAGCTATTTCATACTAGTAAAATTTTAAGACGCTCATAATGCTTCACTAGCGAATTATAAACTAATTTTGGAATATATGGAAGGAGAAATGTTCAAGAGACTCTTTACTAACATATTGTAGGTCAAAATTGAAGTATGTTGCGGTTATGTGGTGTCTACATGTATGCCAGGTCGACATCTTCACCAATAAATGGGATGATTAGTGTACAGCAACATCCCAAACTACAGCAGACGAGTACTTGAAAGTTTATCATCAGCAGCTGAGCATCTCTCGTTTTGAAGGTTCGATTTCTCCTCTTTATAGTTGTACTTGTAATTGGAATAGCAAGCGTAAATATACAACTGAGAGCTTTCACACACAACATCAAGACACCAACACATGAATAAGAAACCAACACACAAGACTAAGACGCCAAAATAAGAGAAACACACAAAACTGAGACCAGCACAGGGAAATAAGAGATCAACACAAGAATAAGAGATCAAACACAAAAATATGAGATCAACACACAAGACTAACACACAAGACCAACACACATGCGGTTTGTAGATGAATGGTTCAGAGAACCGACATGTTGATAAATTAGACACATGTACAACTCTTGGGTATCTTTATTGAGGAAACGTTTCGCCACACAGTGGCTTCATCAGTCCATACAAAGATTCTCCTTTGTATGGACTGATGAAGCCACTGTGTGGCGAAACGTTTCCTCAATAAAGATACCCAAGAGTTGTACATGTGTCTAATTTATCAACACATGCGGTCCAGACCAACACATACATCAACACACGATGCCAACCCCATCAACTTGTAACTACCATCAATCAAAACATAATCCCCGGTAATTAATACTTGCAGAGTGGGTAATTAATCCGATCCCTGGGCCGGACAGCGCGAGCCAGAAGCGCATCCACCAGCCAGATAATTGGTTTGATGTGTCCGGCTTTAACAGCGTCACCTGTCCCATGGTCGGGTCTGATTCACCTGATCCCAGGTGCAGGCTAGCACCTGATCACCTCACGTTGTCCGTTGAATCTAAGCGTGGGGGGGGCAGTGAGGGGTGATGAGGGGAGGAGAGCACTGCGGTAGAACGGAGTGAGATTTAAAGGGGAACGAATAATTAGGAGGAAAGGAAAAGATATGTGTGGGGGAAGAGGTGGTGGAGGAAGAGAAATGCTGTGAATAAGGGAAGAGAGGTAGGGAGGGATAACGACAGAAGGTGGACTGATTGATGGAAAAGTTTTTCTTAAGTTACCTGAGGATAAGGGAAGGTATGTTGAAGTGAAGGTCACCTCAGCATTACCTGAAAACGATGCCGGAGGTCAACGCCTCCGCGATCCGGTCACAGACTGGGTTTCTGGGTCTCTTGGTCGATGAACTGATCGCCCAAACTGCTGGCGCTAGGCGCACATAGTCCAACCGTATGCACCACAACGTGGCTGATCCGGAACAAACTTAAATTTGTATTGATAAAGCCACTGGATACCGGGACGTCTTCGAAAAAAGATACCCAGATGCTGGACGTGTGTTCAGTTCTTCAGCATTATTCTAGAGAGAAAAGTAACTATAAAAGTATCATCAATGGCTTGACATCTCTTATTCTGAAGCTTCTAGTTATCCAACCTATATTATTATAATAAAAAAAGAAATGCTAAACCACAAGGGGTATCCAACCTATAAATTTCCTTGCTTTTGTGATAGCAACTGTTGCGACCCATGTAAGATTTTCTGATAATATCCCACTCATGTTCCTCACATTCCTCATCTAGTCTATTGAGTAGACTGGTTTTGTTTTATGATACTCGCCTCCAGTTTTCAATTTGTCAATTTTCCCAGAGCAGAGTTATTGACATTTCTACCCCCCCCCATCCCCCCACTGGACATTATATTGTTATCTATTGCCTACTGGAAGCCCTGGTTTATACCAGCTTAGAGACTCCCAGTGCCATCAATGGATGCCACTCTTATTCAAATTCTAGTATCGTTCGCCAAGCATATTGTGCTAGGACTTATTTCTCAGTCTACGTCGAATATGAGAATGAGAAAGGGAACTAAGGCGATTACTGCGCCTTCAAAGAGTATTTCACTGTGCACTGCAGCTTTAATTTTTTACTTTGACTATTATCGAGTCTGATTGGTAAAAATTTAAAAATTCATCGTCCCACTTTTCCAGTTATTCCTTTGTCAGCATTCTGAGTGTTACTACGCCATAAATACACTTGTCGAAGGATTTTGGGAAGTATGTGTATACTGTGCACTACACCAGCAAATTGTTTGTCTTCCACTGCAGCCAAGACCATGTCGTAATGTAGATGAATAGTTCAGAGAACCGACATGTTGATAAATTAGACACATGTGCAACTCTTGGGTATCTTTATTGAAGAAACGTTTCGCCACACAGTGGCTTCATCAGTCCATACAAAGGAGAATCTTGAAGAACAGGAGGAGAATGAGGTAATCAGTCCCTCAACCTTGAGTCGATGTGGTCAGTCCATCAATCTTGAATAGAATACGGCATACGTGCTGAGAAGGAGCTTATAAACCGTTGGCAGGAGAGGTGCAGAAGTCATAGGTCGTGTAACATTTGTTCAATGTCGAAGTAGGTCGTGCCCAAGAATTAGGCAAGCGAAGAATTCCCAAGTATTAAGATCCCAAGAAGTTGCAGTGTCTGACAGGTTTGTAGATGAATGGTTCAGAGAACCGACATGTTGATAAATTAGACATGTGCAACTCTTGGGTATTTATCAACATGTCGGTTCTCTGAACCATTCATCTACAAACCTGTCAGACACTGCAACTTCTTGGGATCTTAATACTTGGGAATTCTTCGCTTGCCTAATTCTTGGGCACGACCTACTTCGACATTGAACAAATGTTACACGACCTATGACTTCTGCACCTCTCCTGCCAACGGTTTATAAGCTCCTTCTCAGCACGTATGCCGTATTCTATTCAAGATTGATGGACTGACCACATCGACTCAAGGTTGAGGGACTGATTACCTCATTCTCCTCCTGTTCTTCAAGATTCTCCTTTGTATGGACTGATGAAGCCACTGTGTGGCGAAACGTTTCCTCAATAAAGATACCCAAGAGTTGCACATGTGTCTAATTTATCACCATGTCGTAATGGTCCAGCTCTAAACCCATGAGTTGTGCAAATGGTGAAACTCCATATGTTAAGCAATCTTTTTATTTTAAATCCAAAGATTTTGATGTGTGACTTCAATGCAATCAGTCTATTTTTTTTTTTTGTTGCTATTGCAGAGTGGGAACACATCCGTCGTTTTAATGGCTATTTGATGACTCCTGTGTTCAGAATCTTCTCCATAGGATATTTAAGACATGAGTATTTTTTTGTGGACGCAATTTTTCATGAATATGTAGTTGCAGGACTCTGAGCCTATAGCAGAGAGCCTTAATGTGCTCGTCTGTGATGATGGGAGTGTGTGCTTGTGCATGGTAGTGGGTAGATGTATATGGTGAGGGGAAGGTGAATTTGTCTATGAACAGAAGAATATAAGAAATAAGGAACACTGCAACAGGCCTACTGGCCCATGCGAGGCATTTTCAGTTCTCCTACCGGCTTAAGACAACACCCTAACTTAGTCAAGTCAGGTCTCATTCACTTAAGGAAGGAGCGCGCATCTGACCAAGTAGCACAAGCTAGCCAGGTCCAACTCACACCCACCCACACCCACTCGTCCATTTATCTAACCTATTTTTAAAACTACACAACGTCTTAGTTTCCATGACGGTACTCGGGAGTTTGTTCCACTCATCCACAACACTATTACCAAACCAGTGCTTTCCTATATCCTTCCTGAATCTGAATTATTCCAACTTAAAGCCATTGCCGCGAGTCCTGTCTAGGCTGGATATTTTTAGCACGCTATTTACATCCCTTCATTTATTCCTGTTTTCCATTTATACATGTCAATCATATCTTCCCTAATTCTACGCCTGTCTAGAGCGCAGATTCAGGGCCTTCAGTCTATCCTCATAGGAAAGATTTCTGATACATGAGATCAACTTTGTCATCCTCCTTTGTACGTTTTCCAGTGCATTTATATCCGTTCTGTAATACGGTGACCAGAACTGTGCAGCATAATCTAAATGAGGCCTAACCAAAGATATATAGAGTTGAAGAACAACCTCAGGATTTCTATTATTTATACTTCTTGCTATGAAGCCAATGATTCTGTTAGCTTTATTGCGAACACTTATGCACTGTTGTCTTGGTTTCAAATTACTAACCATAACTGCTAAATCCTTTTCGTAATCAGTAATATTAAGATCTACATTATTTAGTTTATATGTGGCATCTATTTTTTTTAACCATTTGAGATCATTTTGTTAGATCTAATTTCTCTACTCGGAACAAAAGTTGTCTGGGCAGCTAGCACTATGCTCTGAAATAGGTCATACACTGTCAACCAACACCACCTACCTGACCCCATAGTCAGGTCATCCCGATTTAGCCCACCCAGGTAATTTCTCAGTCCCATGAAGTCTGCCAAGTGGAAGTCTGGGACAGAGACTTGATTGCATTTATCTGAGTAATTCTATGATATATTGAAACTAAGTGATTTGTGATCACTTTCCCCAAGCTCATCATTAACCTCAAGATTATTAATTAGTGATTCTTTGTTGGCAAGAGCCAAGTCAAGAAGGTTGTTTCCTCTAGTTGGTTCTGTCACAAACTGTTATAAAAAGCAACCCTGAACTGTATCAAGAAAGTCACTAGACTCAAGATTTCCTGTTTTAATGCAGTATGGTGATGGGAAAATGTGCTGGTATATGATGATGGGAGGATATGCTAGTATACGGTGATGTTAGGGTGTGCTAGTATATGGTGATGTTAAGATGTGCTAGTATATGGTGATGGGAGGATGTACTAGTATATGGTGATGGGAGGATATGTTTGTATGTGGTCTAGAGAGGGCGCGCTGGAATATGGTGATGAAACGATGCGTTCGTAGATAATGAGGGGAGGATGTTCCTGTAAGAGATGAATGTTCTGGGTGGGATGGAGAGTTCTCTCACTGGCAGTAACAGTCTGAGTGACCAGGCAACAACATTGCCTAAGGCAAAGTTTCTACAGTAAAATCTCTCTCAAGAGCGGTCACAGGTATCCCGAGGGGCTCTACTGCTCACTTTCATATTCTTTTTTCAATAACTTGGGAGGAAACTTGTCTAGGATGCTCATCGAAAGTTTGATGCCTCGCGTCTCGAAATTCTCAAAAATTGGAATATCGCAGAGCAGACATGTGTCCGGCAGACATCCATACCTCTTGCAGCCTTCCATATATTTGGCAGACTTGAAGACTCGAGTGTTATCGAAGGTCAGTGTCAGCAGATTGCTGCTCTGTTGCCCTCGCTCCCAATTTGCTGGGCAGGATACAAATGTCAAATCCTATTTTATTTCGGATCTACGTATTTATCTGGTTGTGCATGCAGGAGTCATAGCTCATGTACCCATGAGTGTACACTCACCTATCTGTGGCCGCAGGGTGTCGAGTCACAGCTCCAGGTCCCGCCTCATCGCCGTGTGTACACACCTATTTGTGGTTGCAGGGGTCGAGTCACAGCTCCACGTGTGTGTGTGTATGTGTGTTCACACTAGATAAACCATACTAAAAGCCATTCATGTCTACCTGCCTACAGTTATACTGGCCCCTGAATCACGCTCCTTTTAATTAAGCTAATTAACCCTTCCCAGGCGCGCCTGTTTTCAAAATGTAGTTAATTGGAAACCCGATCATAAAGACCTAAAAGAAATAAAAAAAATTAAAAAACAAAAAACAAAAAAACTCCCGAACCATATACTCATCACCAGAAAAAAAAAACTGTATCCTGTTAATTAGCTCCAGGAGTTTTTTTTTTTTTTTTTTTTAGAAAATGCGGGTAATTTTTTCTGCAATATATCCGAGAAGCTGCAAAATTTCTTTACCCTATTATTTCTTCAAGTGGGATGCGGTAATGGTGTTGATCCGGGGAAATGGAGCAAACCTTTTTGTTTCCCAGTCCGCAGGCGCAGTGCAGGATTCTTAAATGTTTATGCAATTCCCGTCATGGTAATAACAATGATCTGACCTACAATTCTGGGAAGTTTTATGAGGTTCCTCCATGGCAGCTTAAGAGTTTATGGAAACGTTTAACCTATGTATAGATGGTAAGAAGGTTTGCAGTCCTGCAACACCTGCATTTCCAACCCCGCACACTTGCAACCTGAAAGACAAAACTCACACCTGAAAGACAAAACTCACACCTGAAAGACAAAACTCACACCTCAAGGCAACATTTGCAGATTCCTAAATTTTAATGTTCTGTACGTAGCATAAAGTCTAACTTTAGGTGAATTAAAAGAAAAAAAAACATGACCACACTGAATAAAACATCATCAAACATGCTTAAGTCAGGTAGCTTGCCTAGGACCAGCGTTAAATTTGTTTTAATGTGTGTGTGTGTGTTGTGTGTGTGTGTGTGTGTGTGTGTGTGTGAATGTGTGTACTCACCTAGCTATGGTTGCAGGGGTCGAGTCATAGCTCCTGGCCTCGCCTCTTCACTGGCCGCTACTAGGTCACTCTCCCTGCACCATGAGCTTTATCATACCTCTGTTTGTGTTGTGTGTGTGTGTGTGTGTGTGTGTGTGTGTGTAATTGAATAATGCAATAACTTCCAAATGTCAGGAAAATAAAATAATTTACAAGCTCTGAACAAAAGGTTAACTGGCTGCACACGCAATAACATATTTGTTTAATTTCTACCTGCGCTTTCATTCTCAAATTTGGTAACAGAGAGCAATGAGAAACAGTCTATTATATATATATATATATATATATATATATATATATATATATATATATATATATATATATATATATATATATTATATATATATAGTGGCTACTGCATTAGGTACACCTGTACACTTACTTTTAATGCAAATATTTAATCAGCTAATCACGCGTCAGCAGCACATTACATTTACACCTTTGAAGAGTTTCGAGAGTTTATCTACTTTCTGAGCCCGGCCATGGGCCAGGCTCGTCTGGTGCTTGCCTGATCAATCAGGCTGTTGCCCCACATATCCATCACAGCCTGGCTGATCTGGTACCTGGTGAAGATACTTGTTCAGTTTCCTCTTGAAGCCTTCTACACTTGTTCCAGCAGTGTTTCTGATATCTTCTGGTAAGATGTTGAAAAGTCTGGGACCCCGGATGTTGATACAGTGTTTCCTTATTGTCCCCACCGCACCCCTGCTCCTCACTGGGTTTATTTTACACTTCATCCCATATCTCTCACTCCAGTATGTTATGACAGTGTGCAGATTTGGGACCAAGCCCTCGAGTACCTTCCAGGTATATAATATCATGTACCTCTCTCTCTTCCGCTCCAGACTTGCAGGCGTTCCCAGTAGTTTAGGTGCTTTACTGGCTCAATGTGAGCCGTAAACGATCTCTGTATTTGTTCCAGCTCCGATATTTCTCCTGCCCTGAACGGGGCCGTCAGCACTGAGCAATATTCTAAGTGAGGGAGCACTAGTGATTTGAAGAGTGTCACCATCGGCATTATTTCCTGTCTAAAAGCATGCAGCCATAGTCAAGAGGTTCATTTGCTTTTCTAACCGAACAGAGGAATGGGGAAGAAATGTGATCTAAGTGACTTTGACCATGGAGTGATTGTTGGTGCCAGACAGGTTGGTTTGATTTTCTCAGAAATTGCCGATCTCCTGGGATTTTCACGCACTGCAGTCTCTAAGAGTTTACAGAGAATGGTGTGAAAAATACAGACATCTATTGAGCGTTAGTTCTATGATGGAATCACGCTTTGTTAGTACGAGAGTCCAGAGGACAATGGTCAGACTGGTTCAACCTAACAGGAAGGCGATAGTAAGTCAAATAACCTTACGTTTCAACAGTGTTATGCAGAAGAGCATCTCTTAATTTTCAACACATCAAACGTTGAAGTGGATGGGTGAAAACAGATCACACTGGGTTCAATTCCTGTCATTTATGGGCAGAAGCTCACCAGAACTAAATAGTTGAAGACTGGAAAACGTCGCCTAGCCTTACGAATCGCTATTTCTTCTGCAATATGCAGATGATTGTGTCAGAATTAGGCGTAAACTTGGGATGTGGTGGAAAGGGAGATTCGCCACATGAATGTGCAACTGATAAATCTCAGCAACTGTGTAATGCTATAATTTCAACATGGCTCAGGATCTCTAAAGAATGTTCCTAGCATTTTGTTTTGAATTCGTATCTTTTCTTCATTACTGTCAGGAATGTGCTGCTGTAAACAGGTTCACTACATCAGTTAGATAATATAAATCACTAAATGCAATGATTACTTTTTCTTCTTCCTCATGCACATATTTGTTCGTGGTGCTACAAGTCTAACAGTGTGGTAACAATCCATTGTGCTGCTTTCATTTTTCTTTCAGGGTCTGTTGAAACTGATATTGTCTCTTGTTTGATCTCTCTGTAGCGTCCATTATGGAAAACCTAGATGTTTAAATAGCCCGGTGGAGGTGCTCTTTTGGTGCTCTTGTTCTAAATATAGGGAGGAGCACAGTGTGAGTGAAGTTAGAGACAATGCTGAGGTTAAACTGATGCTTTTAATTCCCCGAGAGAAATCGACAGGACGGTGTGTGTGTGTTCATGAATACATGCTAGTCAGCACGATAGTTGCCGTGAAGACAAGACACTTTTCGGGAAGAGGAAGACATTCAGGGAAGATAGTTATATGCCGTGGTCACATGACTGTATGTGTGTCTTGCCTCCTTTCCCACTGATAATACGACCTTCAACCCATGACATTTGACCACTTGGAGTCGACTTCGGGAGGTCACCGCTCCTGCGGCCCGGTCCCAGACAGGCGTAATGTATCTCGTATTTCTCTAAAGACAGCCGGTAGTGTGACCACCTTATCACGAGGTACAAGACAAAGACATTGTTTGAAAGGAGTGGGCCAGATGCAAGGAGACTCAGCTGGAAATTAAATGTGCAGGCCAAAGGGATGTAGGAGAGTTGTGGTTAAAAAGTGGAAGAACGGGAACGAGGAAGCAGTATAAGCAAAGTATATACACTGTTTTAAGAGTATGCGGTTTGCCATACCCAAAGACAGGAATGGTAGTTTTGTGAGCAACTGAAAGGCAGGACCAGGAGCAGGTGCTTTGACTCCTGCAACCACAACCTGGTCAGAAAAACGGAGTTTTTTTTTTCTTTCCTCACAACCTTTCCACTGGCCTGGCTTATCTGGTGCTTGCCTGATTAACCAGGGTGTGGCTGCTGATGGCCAGTTGGCCCACATATCCATCACAACCTGGCTGATCTGTTACTTGACGACGATAATTTTGGAGTTTCCTCTTGACTTCTTCTCTACCTGTCCTGTAGTGTTTCTGACATCTTCTAGTAGAACGTTAAATATCGATAGTCTGGGATGCTGATACAGTGTACTTCTATTGTGTCCATGGCGCCCCGATCTTCACATTTCCTCCCATATCTCTTGTTTTTATGGTAGTGTGTAGGTCAGGTTTGGACTCAGCATTCCCCTAAGTAACCTCCACGTGGATATTATAATGCATCTCTCTCTCTCTCTCTCTCTCTCTCTCTCCTCTCTCTCTCTCTCTCTCTCTCTCTCTCTCTCTCTCTCTCTCTCTCTGATCCGGAGAGTACATATTTAGAACATTTAGGCGTTCCCAGTATTTTCATTGATTTATTGGCCCAATGCAAGGTGTAAACGATCTCTATCTGTTATAGCTCTGCTATCCATCCTGCCCTGAATGATGCCATCAGCACGAAACAGTTCCTCAAGAGAGCATTAGAAGTTTTAACAGCGTCATCTTCATCTTTACCAAAACTTCTGAAAAACTTCTTAGCAAAACTTCTGAAGGTTCTCATTATCCACCCTGACATTTGTCCATCCCTCATAACATTTACCTTATTAACAGTCAGATATTATTACATCCAGGTTCTTCTTATGCTTTATTATTTTAATTGGTGGTCATATGTATTGTACATCGTGTATCTTTGTTCAATTCTGAACAACTGGAGTTTGTCGCTATTGAATATCTTATTTTCTACTGCTCACAGGAAGATGTTGATCTGGGACCATGGATGTGTCAACCGCACATCTGTTTTTCACTGGGTTTATTTTGCACTTCCTCCCATATCTCTCGCTCTAGTATGTTATGGCAGTGTATATATTTGGGACCAGGCCCTCGAGTGCCTTCCAGGTATATATTATCATGTATCTCTCTCTCTCCTCGGCTCCAGTCAATATATATTTAAGACTAAGGCGTTCCCAGTAATTAAAATGTTTTACTGGCTCTATACGGGCAGTAAACAATCTCTATTTGTTCCAGCTGTGATATTTCTCCAGCACTGAGTGGCGCGGGCGACAATGAACAATATTCCAAACGAGGGAGCACTAGCGATTTGAAAAGTGTCACCACTGGCAATATTTCCCACCCCGTCAACATCCTGGCTGTGGTGACCTTTGTCTTATTGTGTTCTTTGAAAGAAAGGTCAGTTGACATAAATATTCCCAAGTCTTTCACGTGTTCCTTTCGTTCTATTTGGTGATCCTCTTGAGTTTTGTATACAGTGCTCCTTTTGGGTCCTTCATTCTTTCCATACCTAAGCAGCTGAAACTTATCAACATTGAACGTCATGTTCTCCACTGCCCACTGGAAAACACTGCTTATATCTTCCTGTAATTTTTCAGTGTCGTCTACCGAAGTAACATTCATGCTTACTTTAGTGTCATCCGCAAATGATAATGCAAAACTGAGACTGGTGTTTTTATCTATGTCTGCTGTAAGGATGAGAAACAGCAGAGGTACCAGGACAGTGCTTTGGGGAACTGAGCTTTTCACCTCGCTGATGCTGGATTTTGCTCTGTTTACTATTACAATTTGTGTTCTGTGTGTTAGGAAACCGAAAATTAATCTGCCTACCTTCCCCGTAATGCCTATGGCCTTCATTTTGTGTGCAGGCACCCTTATGATCACATTTGTCAAATGTCTTAGCAAAGTCATTTTTGTTGTCTTCCAATGATTCCGTAATTCTGTCACAGTAGTTCAGCAGCAGCTGTAAAAGGCATGATCGTCCTGCTCGAAAGCCATGCTGGTTTAAATTATGCCGATTGTGCTGTTCCATGAAAAATGTAATCTGCCGTCTCATCACTCTTACGAAGATTTTTATGTGGGAAGATAGTACTACTGGTCTGTAATTTTTAGCTAGTGCTCTGCTACCTCCCTTAAGCAAAGGAGCAACGTCTGCACTCTTTAAGGTCTCTAAAGTAGATATGGCAAAGTCTAAAAGGCAGGGAGTAAGTCACACCAGTTGGCCGAAGAGAAGTGACAAGAGCCAAGAGCAGCAGCTACACCCACCGCACACACAAGTAGGTCAATGCACACACTGCAAGGCGAGGCACGCACGGCTGTATAATAAATGATAATAAATTTGAGCTGCTGTGTCATAAAGCACCCTCAGGCCGGTACATCCATTGTCCTGTACGTTAAATTGATGTTCCCTGCAGGTAGTGTACAGTTACCCCCAACACAACACACACACACACACACACACACACACACACACACACACACACACAGTGCTATTTTTGATATATGTGAACGACATGATGGAAGGAATAGACTCTGAAGTGTCCCTGTTCGCAGATGACGTGAAGTTGATGAGAAGAATTAAATCGGACGAGGATGAGGCAGGACTGCAAAGAGACCTGGAGAGGCTGGACATGTGGTCCAGTAACTGGCTTCTCGAATTCAATCCAGCCAAATGCAAAGTCATGAAGATTGGGGAGGGGCAAAGAAGACCGCAGACAGAGTATAGGCTAGGTGGACAAAGACTACAGACCTCACTCAGGGAGAAAGACCTTGGGGTGACCATAACACCGAGCACATCACCGGAGGCACACATCAACCAAATAACCGCTGCAGCATACGGGCGCCTGGCAAACCTGAGAATAGCTTTTCCGATACCTTAATAAGGAATCGTTCAAGACACTGTACACTGTGTATGTTAGGCCCATACTGGAGTATGCAGCACCAGTCTGGAACCCACACCTGGTCAAGCACGTCAAGAAGTTAGAGAAAGTACAAAGGTTTGCAACAAGGCTAGTCCCAGAGCTCAAGGAATGTCGTACGAGGAAAGGTTAAGGGAAATCGGACTGACGACACTGGAGGACAGAAGGGTCAGGGGAGACATGATAACGACATACAAGATACTGCGGGGAATAGACAAGGTGGACAGAGATAGGATGTTCCAGAGAGGGGACACAGGGACAAGGGGTCACAACTGGAAGCTGAAGACTCAGACGAGTCACAGGGACGTTAGGAAGTATTTCTTCAGTCAAAGAGTTGTCAGCAAGTGGAATAGCCTAGCAAGTGAAGTAGTGGAGGCAGGAACCATACATAGTTTTAAGAAGAGGTATGACAAAGCTCAGGAAGCAGAGAGAGAGAGGATCCAGTAGCGATCAGTGAAGAGGCGGGGCCAGGAGCTGAGTCTCGACCCCTGCAACCACAATTAGGTGAGTACAATTAGGTGAGTACACACACACACACACACACACAAAGTGGAACAATCTGGAGAGTGAAGTAGTGGAGATAGGATTCATACATAGTTTTAAGATGAGGTACGATAAAGCACTTGGAGTAGGGAGAGAGTGGACCTAGTAACAATTAGCAAAGAGGCGAAGCCAGGAGCTGTGAATCGACTCTTGGAGCCACAACTAGACTAGTACAAATAGGCGAGTATTACATACATACACACACATATACACACACACACACACACACACACACACACACACACACAAACACATCGGCCTGACGACACTGGAGGACAGGAGGGTCAGGGGAGACATGATAACGACATATAAAATACTGCGTGGAATAGACAAGGTGGACAAAGACAGGATGTTCCAGGGAGGGGACACAGAAACAAGAGGCCACAATTGGAAGTTGAAGACACAAATGAGTCAGAGAGATATTAGGAAGTATTTCTTCAGTCATAGAGTTGTAAGGCAGTGGAATAGCCTAGAAAATGACGTAGTGGAGGCAGGAACCATACACAGTTTTAAGACGAGGTTTGATAAAGCTCATGGAGCGGGGAGAGAGAGGGCCCAGTAGCAACCGGTGAAGAGGCGGGGCCAGGAGCTAAGACTCGACCCCTGCAACCACAAATAGGTGAGTACAAATAGGTGAGTACACACACACACACACACACAGTATATCCAGTAGAGTGCACTCAAGACCTTGGTGCACTAAACATGTTAAATACTATTCCAATGTGCCCAGTTCACCATTAATAGCATTTCTTCCAAGCCACCTCAGTTGCCCGACTTCCGTGTGAACGGAAGCTGGACACAGCTCGCGGTCGGCTCTCTCATCCCCCCAGATACTGGTGCCTGCCGCACGCAGTGGATCCCGAAAATGACAATAGCCATTGCTGTTATTTCTCTAATACTCAGACCATGTCAGTAGGAGGGTGGAGGTGCTTGTGTGGTGGATGGTGGAGGCTGTGTGTGTGTGTGTGTGTGTGTGTGTGTGTGTGTTTTGGTCGCTGCGCGATCCCAGAAAGGTAATCCTGTAACCCGAAAGCCAAGCCCCTTCTATTTCAATTCATATAAATCAGGGAACCCTCTCTCCAAATCAGGGAACCCTTCCTTCCATATCAGGAACCCTTCCCTCCATATCAGGGAACCCTTCTCTCCATATCAGGAACCCTTCCCTCCATATCAGGGAACCCTTCCCTCCATATCAGGGAACCCTACTCTCCATATCAGGGAACCCTTCCCTCCATATCAGGGAACCCTTCTCTCCATATCAGGGAACCCTTCCCTCCATATCAGGGAACCCTTCTCTCCATATCAGGGAACCTTCCCTCCATATCAGGAACCCTTCTCTCCATATCAGGGAACCCTTCCCTCCATATCAGGGAACCCTTCCCTCCATATCAGGGAACCCTTCCCTCCATATCAGGGAACCCTTCCCTCCATATCAGGGAACCCTTCTCTCCATATCAGGGACCCTTCCCTCCATATCAGGGGAAACCCTTCCCTCCATATCAGGGAACCCTTCCCTCCATATCAGGGAACCCTTCTCTCCATATCAGGAACCCTTCCCTCCATATCAGGAACCCTTCCCTCCATATCAGGGAACCCTTCCCTCCATATCAGGGAACCCTTCCCTCCATATCAGGAACCCTTCCCTCCATATCAGGGAACCCTTCCCTCCATATCAGGGAACCCTTCCCTCCATATCAGGAACCCTTCCCTCCATATCAGGGAACCCTTCCCTCCATATCAGGGAACCCTTCCCTCCATATCAGGAACCCTTCCCTCCATATCAGGGAACCCTTCCCTCCATATCAGGGAACCCCTTTCCCTCCATATCAGGGAACCCTTCCCTCCATATCAGGGAACCCTTCCCTCCATATCAGGGAACCCTTCCCTCCATATCAGGGAACCCTTCCCTCCATATCAGGGAACCCTTCCCTCCATATCAGGGAACCCTTCTCTCCATATCAGGGAACCCTTCCCTCCATATCAGGGAACCCTTCCCTCCATATCAGGGAACCCTTCTCTCCATATCAGGAACCCTTCCCTCCATATCAGGGAACCCTTCCTCCATATCAGGGAACCCTTCCCTCCATATCAGGGAACCCTTCCCTCCATATCAGGAACCCTTCCTCCATATCAGGGAACCCTTCCCTCCATATCAGGGAACCCTTCCCTCCATATCAGGGAACCCTTCCCTCCATATCAGGGAACCCTTCTCTCCATATCAGGGAACCCTTCCCTCCATACAGGGAACCCTTCCCTCCATATCAGGGAACCCTTCCCTCCATATCAGGGGAAACCCCTTTTCTCCATATCAGGAACCCTTCCCTCCATATCAGGGAACCCTTCCCTCCATATCAGGGAACCCTTCCCTCCATATCAGGAACCCTTCCCTCCATATCAGGAACCCTTCCCTCCATATCAGGAACCCTTCCCTCCATATCAGGGAACCCTTCCCTCCATATCAGGGAACCCTTCCCTCCATATCAGGGAACCCTTCTCTCCATATCAGGGAACCCTTCCCTCCATATCAGGGAACCCTTCCCTCCATATCAGGGAACCCTTCCCTCCATATCAGGGAACCCTTCCCTCCATATCAGGGAACCCTTCCCTCCATATCAGGGAACCCTTCCCTCCATATCAGGGAACCCTTCCCTCCATATCAGGGAACCCTCCCTCCATATCAGGGAACCCTTCCCTCCATATCAGGGAACCCTTCCCTCCATATCAGGGAACCCTTCCCTCCATATCAGGGAACCCTTCCCTCCATATCAGGGAACCCTTCCCTCCATATCAGGGAACCCTTCCCTCCATATCAGGGAACCCTTCCCTCCATATCAGGGGAAACCCCTTTCCCTCCATATCAGGAACCCTTCCCTCCATATCAGGGAACCCTTCCCTCCATATCAGGGAACCCTTCCCTCCATATCAGGGAACCCTTCCCTCCATATCAGGGAACCCTTCCCTCCATATCAGGGAACCCTTCCCTCCATATCAGGGAACCCTTCCCTCCATATCAGGAACCCTTCCCTCCATATCAGGGAACCCTTCCCCTCCATATCAGGGAACCCTTCCTCCATATCAGGAACCCTTCCCTCCATATCAGGGAACCCTTCCCTCCATATCAGGGAACCCTTCCCTCCATATCAGGGAACCCTTCCCTCCATATCAGGGAACCCTTCCCTCCATATCAGGGAACCCTTCCCTCCATATCAGGAACCCTTCCCTCCATATCAGGGAACCCTTCCCTCCATATCAGGGAACCCTTCCCTACCATATCAGGGAACCCTTCCCTCCATATCAGGGAACCCTTCCCTCCATATCAGGGAACCTTCCCTCCATATTTAAAGGGAACCCTTCCCTCCATATCAGGAACCCTTCCCTCCATATCAGGGAACCCTTCCCTCCATATCAGGGAACCCTTCCCTCCATATCAGGAACCCTTCCCTCCATATCAGGGAACCCTTCCCTCCATATCAGGGAACCCTTCCCTCCATATCAGGGAACCCTTCCCTCCATATCAGGGAACCCTTCCCTCCATATCAGGGAACCCTTCCCTCCATATCAGGGAACCCTTCCCTCCATATCAGGAACCCTTCCCTCCATATCAGGAACCCTTCCCTCCATATCAGGGAATGATGATCTGCTTATATTGACCTTCACATTATGTTATTTGCATGAACCTTTCTCTGGCTACTGCCCTACAACACTGAAAATTTGAAGCCGATCGGATGAGACATTCACACGTTACCAAGGAAAACATTCGGGAAAGAAAAAAAGATAAAGCAAACAAGCACTTTATGGTAACTCCTTTAGAGAAAACTTAAAATAAATTCTGATCACCCAGAAACTAAGTTAATCTCAACGCACCAGCATGGTTTTGAACCTTGAAGGTCATGCTTGTTGGGTGAGGGACGTGGAGGGTGCACAAAGACGGAGCATTGTCTGGAAAAGATAGCTCCAGATGCTGGAAGATGCCCAAGAAAAACCAATACCCGCAAGCCTGGTTCGTGAGTATAACTTTCAGTGAGTTGTTCAAAGTACACTTTACCTCATATATGCGACCCGTTCTTCAGACTGTGGAGCCTGTGTGCAGCCTCCCGTCTGGTAACACTAAGTAAAACGCGAGAAAGTAAAAACTGTTTCATTCATACTAGTGTTTGATTTAAGGGAATGAGCTACGAGGGCTCAGCTTTATGTCTCACCAGAAGAACTAAGATCAAGATGAGATTTGATTACAACATACAAAATTACTTTCTGACCCGAGATGAAACAAGGAGGAGGCACTGTTTAACAGGTACGTACGTACGTACACACACACACACACACACACACACACACACACCTGAAAAACACGATGGGAGAGTATCTAGCCGGAGGAGCCACGTAGGGAAGCGACCACCTGACTTATAAATATGTAAACACACTAAAGCTCCCCAGGCAATCTCTAGTGTTTTTTTTTTCTTTTAAGAAAAAATAAGTAGTTCTTGTATATTACAACTGCTGGGGTTCGGATGTACAAAATTTGTTTACAGTATTTGTAATAATTATAATTTTAATAATTCTTGCAATATATATTTTTTGTCTTCTGGACAAAATGGCCTTTGTAATTAATAAAAATATTATAGATAATCGAATGGAAATTGTTCTACACAGTCAAATGAGGATAATGATTAGATATCGTTATAATAATGATAATGTTGCCAAGAATAGATGCTTAGCGAGCGAGAGAGAGCGGGGAGGGGGAGGGGGGGGAGAGAGAGGTAATGTAATGAAGACGACTAAGTTTCCCCCACCTACGAGGTGGACCTCCACAGGTGAGTGTCTGCTAATGGAGGAAGTACAGCACTGGGCCACCTCTCTGTAAATGGCAGGCATAAAAATACAGCGAAGACGAGTGGAGTCCCACATCTGGTGGTCTATGCTCAAGACCCGACACAGATATTCCTTCGATAACACAATTTCACCTCTAAATCGACAGGAACGAACTGTCGCTACCATAAATAAGAAAATTTCCTATTACTTACAAACTATTTTCCTGTCGAAGTGCAAGTTCCTAACCCAGATAATGAACCTCGATTGCCACAGTGTCTGCTAGAACTGTGTAAAAGCTGCTAGATGACAAAATGGGGAGAATAACATTTTCTTCTCAGAGCTCTGATGTTTGAAAAATGCTGATTAGATATTAGAAGTAGCAGTTGTGATACTTCCAGAGCTCTTTCAGTGTTATGGTCACTCACTCATCTCACCAATAATTTTGTTTATATAACTGCTGCTTAGATGTGCTGACTAGATAACATTTACTCTCTCATCTATCATTTTGTGAAGCTTAGGGAAGGAAATCAGGCAGTGGATGAAGGTAGATTTAATCCATTCACAACATGAAAAAGAACGGTAATTAACAACAAGCTACTTCCGTTCATCACTTGCCAAATTTCTGAGTTTTACACAAATGCCACCATCTTATGGATGATTCAAGCTATTAGGTCCAAATAGTTTTTAATAATGCTCCGCTGATTTCCCTCTTAAAATTTCCTCTATGGCCCCGCACGGCTGACTTCAATACAGGACTTGTATTTGCACTGGACGTTGGGGGATCCCAGTTTGGGCATTTTCCCTGGCAACTTACAGTTATATGATACTCTGGCTCCACTCTACACCTGACAAGCATTAAATTTGGTGTCTGTAGGAAGTTCTTTATAGAGTAGAATCTGGACACTATATTCATTCAGTGCCAGAGTACCAACAGCGACCATACCTGGTCAATAAATATGGAATGTCAATATCATCACTCTCCCTCACTTGGATGCAATGGGTGATTTTATTAACGACAGAGTTTATGATCACACTGACATTAAGTCAGCGAGTGAAACATTGTCGTTAATCACGGTGTCCGCTATCCACGTTATATTTATTCCTGCTGGTCGGTATATATATGCCATTCCAGGTCTGTCCTACTTCAACTTATCCCCTAATCCCAAGTCTGTGCGAATGACTGCTCTAAATATATTTATTTAATTTACAATAAAGAGGCGCTGCCACCTGCCCTCGGACACATCAATGTCCAATTTGAATCTATATTCTAAAGGGACAAGTGATGGAATGCAACATTTTCTTATTAAAAAAATGATGAATCTCTCTAGAAAACATGTCCAAGGTGAGATAAGTGCAACGATATCTTATCACCCTGCGATGACGCTGATAATCTGGGGTGAAATTAGACTGCAATGCCCGAAAAAAATAATGTGATCAGTCTTGCAAGCAAGGGTGCCAAGAAGCTCAGGGCAGCAAGGCGCAACTTTTACCCTCTTGACAGCAGGTAAAACACTATACAAAGTACCAGCTTCCTCTCACTTAAGAGTATGCACCACCACCTTAGATGTCCTACCCAATACCATGTCTGATTTTGGAACATGTTAAAAGATCGTTCAAGGCGACTCATCTCTCGCTTGGACCCAACTTGGTAGGCAGAACTTTTTTTTTGATAGATTCTTTTACGATGGAGTGATGTTAGCAGACCAGTGTTATGTGCAAGTTTTCAAAAGAGACTCACTTGGCTCAACTTTGTGGACATCAAGACTCACGAAATCGTAATAACAAAGTTGCAGAGAAACCACGACACGGGTTTGGGATGTTCCAAACTCGTATCGTTCGAAGAAATGTTTGATCGCCTATGGAGAGGTGTTCCTAAGACGTGTACGTAGTGAATCTGCTGATAACTGCCCGTCGTATAGTGTAACATGTGATCTTGATGTCCACAAACCACGGAACGGATGGGCTTTGAACCCATGGCGAGTGAGTCCTAAAACTCCAGGCCAGTGCGTAAGCCACTTGTCCAGCTGGCTAAGATTCATCCAGCTTGGTATATTTCTATAAACCATAAAGATGTTAGCATGGGTCACTCTTGTTAGATGTATCTTATTGAAGCCAGCTGGCCGAGTGGCTTACGCACTGGACTCACTCGCCATGGGTTCAAAGCCCATCCGATCCGTGGTTTGTGGACATCAAGATCACATGTTACACTATACGACGGGCAGTTATCAGCAGATTCACTACGTACACGTCTTAGGAACACCTCTCCATAGGCGATCAAACATTTCTTCGAACGATACGAGTTTGGAACATCCCAAAATATACGAACATTTAAGAAATGAAGTCAATTGACCCTATGTCCCACAGCTCCAACTTCACTCTTGTTTATAGGTGTCTTAATAGAGGTCAAACTTGTAAATTTTCTATAAAAAGGAAATTGCTAGGGAAAGGTTTAGAACCGAGCTTTTAAAATTAATGCAGTAATTTGGACCTTAACTCCTCCGCAACCCGTAAATACGAGATGGGGAGCGAGAAAAAGAGAGGAGAGAGAGAGAGAGAGAGATAAAGTCAGTTGATCACATGAAAATGCTGGCCCACAGATGGCTCCAACTTCATCCTGTTCCCTACTTGTATGTCTCATAACAATAAAAATGCTTTCAAATGAGCTGATGTAGGTAACAGCTCTTAGCTTGTCAATAAAGCTAGGGATCCTTAACCTGTAAATAGCTTGTCAATAAAGCTAGGGATCCTTAACCTGTAAATAGCTTGTCAATAAAGCTAGGGATCCTTAACCTGTAAATAGCTTGTCAATAAAGCTAGGGTTCCTTAACCTGTTAATAGCTTGTCAATAAAGCTACGGTTCCTTAACCTGTAAATAGCTTGTCAATAAAGCTAGGGTTCCTTAACCTGTAAATAGCTTGTCAATAAAGCTAGGGATCCTTAACCTGTAAATAGCTTGTCAATAAAGCTAGGGATCCTTAACCTGTAAATAGCTTGTCAATAAAGCTAGGGATCCTTAACCTGTAAATAGCTTGTCAATAAAGCTAGGGATCCTTAACCTTGTCAAACCCTGTGTAAAAAAAAAAGAGAGAAGAGAGAAAGAGAGAGAAGAGAGAAAAAGAAGAGACAAAAAGAAGACAAAAAGAAAGAAGAGAAAAAGAAAGAGAAAAAGAAAGAAGAGAAAAAGAAAGAGAAAAAGAAAGAAAAAGAGAGAAAAAGAAGAGAAAAAGAAAGGAGAGAGAAAAAGAAAGAAAGAGAGAGAATAGGACAGAGAGGGAAAAAGAGGACATGATATAAAGTACAGAATTAATAATGGTATGCTCTTATAATAAGAATAGAAAAATAATACAGAGCATAAAGCGTGAGGCCAACCCAACATAGAAGAGACTGAGAATAACAGAAAGGAGAATGTAAAAAAAAAATAACAAGAAATGAAACTAGGAAGAGTAAAAGCAACAGAGAAAACAAAGAAAAGTGGGAAAGAGAAACAGAAAATACTATGGGCAACATAGACGAGAAAGAAATAAGAAAAGCGAATAAGAGCAATCGGAGAGAGAGAGAGAGAGAGAGAGAGAGAGAGAGAGAGAGAGGAGAGAGAGAGAGAGAGAGAGAGAGAGAGAGAGAGAGAGAATATAAGAGCAAGAGGTGAAGGCAAGAGCAACAGAGACAACAAGAACAGAACGAAAAGCAAAGTTGGCAAAAATTAAAGCTGATAGGGAGAAAAAACAGCGACTAACACAGGTGGAATGGAGACAGATCAGAATGTCTGGTCTATACAAGGACTGATGAACAGCCGGTAATGAAAACTGACGCCAGATATAACCCGGGATCCGTGAAGAGCGCCTGCGCACCAGCACACACAGACACACAAAACGTGTACACGCACGCAGCAACAAGGGGTCATAAGTGGAAGTTGAAAATGCTGATGAATCACAGGGATGTTAGGTAGTATTTCTTCGGTCAAAGAGCTGTCAGGAAGTGGAATAATTTGGAGAGTGTAGTATTGGAGGCAGAATCCATACATAGATTTAAGAACAGGTATGATAAAGCACGTGGAGCAGAAGAGAGTGGACCTAGTAGCGACCAGCGAAAAGGAGGGGCTGTGATTCGATCCCTGCAACCACAGACAGAGACACAGACAGACACACAGACACACACAGACACAGACACAAACACAGACACAAACACAGACACAAACACATCACTTGCACCTAAGCCAGGAATTTAAGTTCCTCTTAAGTAACCTAATCAACTTAATTAAACAACAGAACCAATTTACAACCTAAGCTAAGAAACGCGATGAAATTTTAAACTTAATTGGATCCCTTTTCCGACCCTTTTCCTTTCTCCGCTCCATTTCAGCCCACAAACACTACACCCATTTCTATTAGCCTTAGGGAATTTAATCCCTCTTGGCTGGATGCTCCAAGAATTACCCTCCCTAGGTATACTAGGTACACTGGTGCTTAACCCACCTTGTTTTTCCTCCCTTACACTCTATGGCTAGAATTTTTTCGTGTTGCCGTGAGCTACACACACACACACACACACACACACACACACACACACACAGTTAATGTGAGTTTTAGTGGTGTTTTAATTAAGGCAGGAGGATGTATGGCAGCAGTAAGGAAGACGAAAGTGTGGAAGCAATGGCTGCAGTGTGTATGTGTGTGTGTGTGTGTGTGTGTGTGTGTGTGTGTGTGTGTGTGTGTGTGTGGTGGGTGTGTGTGTGTGTGTACGTGTGTGTACGTGTACGTGTACGTACTCGCGTTTTTCGTTCAAGCGCGCATTTTCATATTGCACAGTACTCAGTTTGACAGACGAGGCTGCTGGGTGTATCTAGACTTCCTTGGTTACATGTATGACACGTCTGTACGGCTCACACCTGCTGGGAAACCTTCCTAGCTCCTAGGTGCTGAGGAAGGAGGCAGACAAGAAATTCTGAATGGGCAGAGGGAAGAGTGAGTAGGGGAGAAGATTGTGGGTGGATGAGTCTCTCGCTGCCAGGAGTCTACTAAAAGTAGAATCTTGGCAGAGACTGTGATTAGAGACTACTTAATGATTAAAAAGTCTCATTCTCCGTTTCAACCTATTTCCCCAATTCGCTACTCTATATATTCTGGAACTGTTAGGGAAAGCTATGTCATACATAAGAACGAGAAACAGAAGTAGGGTAAGTACTACGCTTCCTGGAACAGAGCTTGTTATTGTGGTATTCTCCTATTTCACTGTTTCCTATTACTCTCAATGTTCTGTTTGTTAATTAGCAAAATACGCATCTACCTATTTTCCAGTTATTCCTTTGGCAAGCATTTTGTGAGTTATGATACCCTGGTCACACTCGCCAAAGGCCTTTGTTAAGTCAGTGTACACAACCTCTGCATTTAGCTTATTTGTCGGTGCATCAAGAATCATGTATGGTAATGTGACACGCATCAGCTATCTGTTCTAAACCCATACTGCTCCTTTCATACATTCTTTTAGTATTTGATGGTCAGTGTTATCAGTCTACATTTTTCTGAAATTGCTTTACTGCCTCCTTTGTGGTATGAGGCTGTGAGATGACAACTGTGTCCTGGCACCTTCTCCAGAGAATATTAAATGTACGAGAAAGTGGTTTCTTGCAATTTTTGATGAATATGGAGTTCCACGAGTCTGTGCCTGAGGCAGAATGCATGGGCATGCTATCAATAACTTCTCCGAAGTCAAGTGAGAATAGGATTACGTTGGAAAGAAAGGTGTGTTGGAGAGGAGGAAGAGGTTGTGAGGAAGGAGAGATAAGGAGTGAAGGGGAGGCGAGCATTAGTGTAGAAGGCATGGGGGAGAAGAAAGAAGGTATGAGGAAGAAGTAAGAAGGCATGAGGGAGAAGAATGAATGTGAGTATTAGGGAGTAGGTAAGTGGGTGATAGATAACATGATGTGGGTGTGAGTTAAGAAGTTGGAAAAAGATAAGGTGGGGGAGAGTTAAGGTGTTGGGGAGAGGGATGATTTGGAGAAGAAGGTGGGTTTGGAGAGAGGGGAAGGTGGTGTTGAAGATAAGGGAAGGTGGTGTTAAGATAAGGAAGGTGGTGTTGAAGATAAGGGAAGGTGGTGTTGAAGATAAGGGAAGGTGGGGTTGAAGATAAGGGAAGGTGGGTGTTGAAGATAAGGGAAGGTGGTGTTGAAATAAGGGGAAAGGGGGTGTTGAAATGAAGGAAAAGGGGGTGGTGAAATGAAGGGAAGGTGGTGGTGAAATGAAGGAAGGTGGTGGTGAAATGAAGGAAAGGTGGTGTTGAAATGAAGGGAAGGTGGTGGTGAAATGAAGGGAAGGGTGGTGGTGAAATGAAGGGAAGGTGGTGTTGAAATGAAGGGAAGGTGTGTGAAATGAAGGGAAGGTGGTGTTGAAATGAAGGGAAGGTGGTGTTGAAATGAAGGGAAGGTGGTGGTTGAAATGAAGGGAAGGTGGTGGTGAAATGGAAGGGAAGGTGGTGTTGAAATGAAGGGAAGGTGGTGTTGAAATGAAGGGAAGGTGGTGTTGAAATGAAGGGAAGGTGGTGGTGAAATGAAGGGAAGGTGGTGTTGAATGAAGGGAAGGTGGTGTTGAAAGGAAGGGAAGGTGGTGTTGAAATGAAGGGAAGGTGTGTTGAAATGAAGGGAAGGTGGTGGTGAATTGAAGGGAAGGTGGTGGTGAAATGAAGGGAAGTGGTGGTGAAATGAAGGAAGGTGTGTTGGTGAAATGAAGGGAGGGTGGTGTTGAAATGAAGGGAAGGTGGTGTTGAAATGAAGGGAAGGTGGTGTTGAAATGAAGGGGAAGGTGGTGTTGAAATGAAGGGAAGGTGGTGTTGAAATGAAGGGAAGGTGGTGTTGAAATGAAGGGAAGGTGGTGTTGAAATGAAGGGAAGGTGGTGTTGAAATGAAGGGAAGGTGGTGTTGAAATGAAGGGAAGGTGGTGTTCGAGGGAAGGGAAGGTGGTGTTCGAGGGAAGGGAAGGTGGTGTTCGAGGGAAGTGAAGGTGGTGTTCGAGGGAAGGGAAGGTGGTGTTCGAGGGAAGTGAAGGTGGTGTTCGAGGGAAGGGAAGGTGGTGTTCGAGGGAAGGGAGGAGAGAGGTGTGTTGGTGGTGACAACAGCTGTCAGTGGGTATTAGTGTTCTTGGTGTAATAATTAATACTGATCAGTATGATGTTCATTTTTGTGATGAAACAAACGCAATGATGATAATGACGTTTATAATGGTAGCTGCGTGTGCGCGTTAACATACACAAACACACACACAAACACACATATACACACACACAGAGCAGTATAATCTTAAGATAAAGCTCTTGGAGCAGGGAGAAAGTAGACCTAGTGGCGACCAGAGAAGAGGCGGGGACAGGAGCTGTGACTCGACCCCTGCAGCCACAAACAGGTGAGTACACCATGTATTCCTCTTGTGGTCTGATACTCACCATAAAGAATTTTCAGCATTTTGCCGCATATATTTGAAAGGCTAATTTTAAAACAGCTTCCAAATATCTGAACTGCAAACTGCTGAATTTTTGGTATAACAGATGTTAGGACAAAGGTGAAATATGCAGCTACTGGCTGGTGCCTGTTCAAAAATATTGTTTAAATAGAAAAAGTCTAAACACATACAATAAAACTGATACCAGGTGTGGTAAATGTTATGATCCACTCCGTCTGTGGAATGGAAAAAAGTAGATCGACCTAGAGAACAACACAGCGATCAGGTTGATCTACTTTTGATATATCGTTTGAAGAGTTTCGAGAGTTAATCTACTCTCTGAACCCGGCCATGCGCCAGGCTCGTCTGGTGCTTGCCTGGTCAACCAGGCTCTTGCTACTGGAGGCCCGCTGCTCCACATATACATCACAGCCTGGTTGATCTGGCACCTGGAGAAGATACATCGACTTAATAAACAACAACACAACGATCAGATCGACCTAGACAACAACACAGTGATCAGTTTCGAGATTAGGTATGATAGGTCCCAAGAGGCCAAGAATCGGTAACACAGCCAGGCAGCCAGCTGACAGAGGGACAGACATCCCGGCTGCCTTCCCAGACAAACTGATGGATAGGTACTGCAGAACATAATTAACTTCTTAGTATTTAGGACACTGTCTGTCTGCGAGAGACATTCCAACATTCTCGGATTCCAGGATTCCCACATTCCAGCGTTCCTGGCACCGGATTCCCGGGTGCCACGTAGATCCAACCTCATTCCAAAACAAAGTTTTGCTACAACTCCTCGCTCACAGGGAGAAACAATACTTACTGCCAGGGCCTTGCCCTTCACACGGAATGCTGAATCAATAGATGAGAATTGGTATTACTTAATGCATGAGGTAACTGAGCACACGGGAGTACATGGGAGGGCATGAAACTACACGGACGTATTGGAGACTAACAGAGTATATGAAGGAACGTGAGAGTACACGAGCGTAGAAATAAGTACATCAGAGAATATGAAAATGCTTGGGAGAACACGAAAATACACGAGTTCATGGAAATACTCGAGAGTACATATGATGAGTGGAAATACACGAGAGTACACAGGAGTACATGCAAGTTCAGGTAATATGAATGGTACACGAGACCACATGAAGTACATCTCTGCACAAGGAAATCCACGTGACAAAGTGCCACCGCCATCTACAGTCGCTACTTGTACGCTCAGAAAAGTTCTGAAGAGGGTGTTCTCCCCAACCCTTCCCTCAGGCCACACCGCCAGTGTAAAAATCAAACGAAGAAATTTAATATTTTTACTCTTACTACAACATTCTCTACCTTTACTATAATACGTCAAATGATGATGGTGCTGCTGCTACTATTAAGTTAAAATTCCTGTTGTGATTAATGTCTTCACCTTTAAGCGTTTCACGTGTTTAAGTCCATCTGCTTTAACTACATCAGACACGAGTCTACTGCAGAACACAAAAGTAGCTAACCAGTGGAACTTTATCAAATCATATGACGTGTCATCGCGACGGGTGTCATTACGACGGGTGTCATTACGACGGACATCATACCAACAGATGTCATCGCGATGGACGTCAATGCGACGACTGTCATCCTGACAGGTGCAATCAACGTCCCCAACACCTCCATCCAACGTCCCCAACACCTCCATCCAACGCCCCCAACACCTCCATCCAACGCCCCCAACACCTCCATCCAACGCCCCCAACACCTCCATCCAACGCCCCCAACACCTCCATCCAACGCCCCAACACCTCCATCCAACGTCCCCACACCTCCATCCAACGTCCCCAAACAACTCCATCCAACGTCCCCAACAACTCCATCCAACGTCCCCAACAACTCCATCCAACGTCCCCAACACCTCCATCCAACGTCCCAACACCTCCATCCAACGCCCCCAACACCTCCATCCAACGCCCCCAACACCTCCATCCAACGTCCCCAACAACTCCATCCAAAGTCCCCAACAACTCCATCCAACGTCCCCAACACCTCCATCCAACGTCCCCCAACACCTCCATCCAACGTCCCCAACACCTCCATCCAACGCCCCTAACACCTCCATCCAACGCCCCCAACACCTCCATCCAACGTCCCCAACACCTCCATCCAACATCCCCAACACCTCCATCCAACGTCCCAACACCTCCATCCAACGTCCCCAACACCTCCATCCAACGTCCCCAACACCTCCATCCAACGCCCCTAACACCTCCATCCAACGCCCCTAACAACTCCATCCAACGCCCCTAACACCTCCATCCAACGTCCCAACACCTCCATCCAACGTCCCCAACACCTCCATCCAACTTCCCCAACACCTCCATCCAACTTCCCCAACACCTCATCCAACGCCCTAACACCTCCATCCAACGTCCCCAACAACTCCATCCAACGTCCCAACACCTCCATCCAACGTCCCAACACTCCTCCATCCAACGCCCCTAACACCTCCCTCCAACGCCCCTAACACCTCCATCCAACGCCCCTAACACCTCCATCCAAAAGTCCCCAACGCCTCCATCCAACGTCCCAACACCTCCATCCAACGTCCCCAACACCTCCAAACCAACGTCCCAACACCTCCATCCAACGTCCCCAACACCTCCATCCAACGTCCCCAACACCTCCATCCAACGCCCCTAACACTCCATCCAATGCCCCAACACCTCCATCCAACGTCCCAACACCTCCATCCAACGCCCCAACACCTCCATCCAACGCCCCCAACACCTCCATCCAATGCCCCAACACCTCCATCCAACGTCCCCAACACCTCCATCCAAGTCCCCAACACCTCCATCCAACGTCCCAACACCTCCATCCAACGTCCCCAACACCTCCATCCAACGTCCCAACACCTCCATCCAACGTCCCCAACACCTTCATCCAACGTCCCAACACCTCCATCCAACGTCCCCAACACCTCCATCCACGCCCCTAACACCTCCATCCAACGCCCCAACACCTCATCCAACGCCCCCAACACCTCCATCCAACGCCCCAACACCTCCATCCAACGCCCCCAACACCTCCATCCAACGTCCCCAAAAACCTCCATCCAACGTCCAAACCTCCATCCAACGTCCCAACACCTCCACCCAACGCTACCAACACCTCCATCCAACGCCACCAACACCTCCATCCAACGCCCCAACACCTCCATCCAACGTCCCCAACACCTCCATCCAACGTCCCCAACATCTCCATCCAACGTCCCCAACACCTCCATCCGTCGTCCCCAACACCTCCAACGTCCCAAACACCTCCATCCATCGTCCCCAACACCCCCAACGTTCCAACATCTCCATCCAAAGTCCCCAACACCTCCATCCAACGTCCCCAACATCTCCATCCAACGTCCCCAACACCTCCATCCGTCGTCCCCAACACCTCCAACGTCCCAAACACCTCCATCCATCGTCCCCAACACCTCCATCCAACGTCCCCAACACCTCCATCCAACGTCCCCAACACCCCATCCAACGCCCCTAACACCTCCTTCCAATGCCCCCAACACCTCCATCCAACGTCCCCAAACACCTCCATCCAACGCCCCCAACACCTCCACCCAACGCCCCCAAACACCTCCATCCAATGCCCCCAAACCCTCCTTTCTCTAAAGGTATAACCGTTTACAGTTCAGTAGTAGTAACCAGTTTTACCAGAACCTGTCCGTTGAATCAACGACCAACGTCTTGATCACGGGTTTTTCCCCATATTGTGCTGAGTTGACACTATTCAAAACACCCACTACGGGGTACTGGCCAGCCGGCTAGGCGTATTAGGGTTTGTGAGCAGTGAGATAGGTAACGGCTGCGGGTTTTCCCTTTCACATAACAGCAATTATAGTTTTAACAGCCACGTGAGTATTTCTACAACCCAACGTATCGAACTCCCACATTGATAAATGGTGTTGCAGCGGTTTGTGGAGCTTGGTTTTAAACGTTTTTAAGGTAATCAAGGCGTTTAAAGGCTGTTTGTGAGTAGCGCCAGGGTCAAGGTGAGTCTCCGCACCAGCAAACCCTCACTACCACCCCGAGCCACCAAAGCTGCTCCCCTCACCGCTTTCATCCTGCCAGCCTGTTGCAGCCGTTTTCAAGCTTCCTGGCTTAGTCGTGTGCTAATTGCTTCAATCTCCGAGGGTTGACGGATTTTGCAATTAAGCCAGTCAGTAAGCCAGACTGGGGAAGTAAACGCATCAGCTATCCCCACCCTGTCCCCTGTCATCCAATGCTCCTCCGTGCTTTGTGCATCGTTAAACGTCTTCAGTATCCATTTGGGTGGGGTAAGCCATCAGCCAACCCACTTCTAACCCAGCGGAGGAGAAGTAACCCCACGCAGTAAGAAGTAACCAGATTCCTCTGAAGATTGTTTATATCGTTTTGTGTCTGTTGGATGCAAAGTAGTGGTTTTTCCCATTCTGTGGCATAGAGTGGGTTATAAACCATCTGTGGGTTAGTGGGGCGCGGGCAGCCTCCCGTCCCCCCCACCACTCTTCCCCCACTCTCTCCACCCCGGGGTGCGCGGAGAAGCAACCACCACCGCCATCCCATCTCTCCTGTGGTTGTTTGCACCCTTGTAAGGGTCCTAGTACTGTTTTTGCTACATAATTGGTCAAGAGAATTGTAGCTGGTGCAACGAGATAAAGCCCAGTTTTTGTGAGTCGTAAAAGCACATTCTTCACGAAAACATGAATGTCGGAAGGCATCATCACCGCGCGGGAACCATACACCCGCCTCCCCAGTACGCACCGTCCGTTCTCCTACTCTCGATTCAGTGAATTTTCCTGAGAATTTTCTGCTTTAAGACATTTGCGTGTTGAGACATTTATAGTAAATTGTTGTGTACTTTTAAACCTTGTTTTTTTTTCAGTTTAAAAGCAGTATTTTTGACTCATTATTTTTTAGAATATTTTTTCAGTGTTTTTACTTATCTTATTTTTTTTTTTTCTGTGTTTTTTCTTATGCTATCCTGTCTGTAGAAAGTTTTTATTGTGTAGTGTACCAGTCAGTCACCTGTGTGAAGTGATTCATTTTTTTATTTTTTTTTGTCATTGTATTTCATGCAGTGATATTCCCCCCAGTATACCAAATTTTCCATTTATTTCTTTTGGGGTGTCATTTTTTTTCGTATGCAACAGTGTCTCTTTTATCTAATTTTTTCGCAGACTGTGTACCTTTTATTTTTGCCAGCAAAATTTTTGTCGTATCAGTCACAGCAAGATTTTTGTTGTATCAGTCACAGAAAGATTTTGTTGTTTCAGTCACAGCAGGATTTTGTTGTAAGAATATTTTTTTAATGAAGTGTGCTCCGTCACTGTAAGTGTTATATTCCCTGTTTTTTTCCTGTTATTTTATTCATATTTTCAAATTCTTGAAAAAAATTTCACTCTTGATGCAATTTCAATTATTTTTAAACGTAAAGTTTTCCTTACTCTGTTGAGTAAATTGTTTTGTCTAATTTACAATTAAGAGTTAAAGTGTTCAATCAGTTTATTTTTTTTTCTTCATAATTTTAATTCATTATTTTCCCTGAGTTTCCCGTGCAACTTATTACTGCAGTGTTATTTCTACACCTTATTTTGTTGCATTTGTTCTGAAGTGAATTATTTGTTGAATTTTTCGCAGTGAATTCTTTTCTTTTTATTGATATTTTGTGCATTATTTTAATTTTGTCTATGCATTCTTAGAAAATACTTAAATTTCCCAAATTTACAATTTAAAATTTTATTTTACACTTTCACATTTATTTAAAAAATTTTTAATTAATTAATTTCTTTATTAGCAAGAGTAAAAACAGCTCATTTTGCATTTAATTCAGTCTCCCGTATATTTTTACTTGTATATTTCAATGTAAATTTTTTTTTTGCCAATAGTCCTTTAAATTGACTTGTCCTTTCTCTTGCAGTTAGACATTATTCTGCAGAATTAGTTTTATTCTTTTCATTTCAATTCTAGAATTTTATATCATTTTTATTGTTCATTATTTTTGCCTTATTTGTTCTCGTGCTACTTTGCCATTATGTCTCACATACCGTCAAGTGATACTTTAGTGAATGTCGACACTCAGACCTCTCAGGCTACTCTGCTGGTCCCGTCATCAGTCCTCACAGTTCCTTACCGACTGACAGACCGACTCAGACACCGAGATATTATAGTTATACTCGTGATTCCCTTGATGCGTTTTCCTTTCAATGGCCATGTACATAGTCTTTTAAGCATGGTTTCGGTCATGTCCCAGTCACTTTTGAATTTTTCACTTAGGTATCTGCCTGTCAAAGTCAATATGAATCAGTCCACAGTACCAACATTCCCTTACTGACTGAAAGACAATA
The DNA here is from genome assembly GCF_026875155.1 of Cherax quadricarinatus. Classification (NCBI taxonomy): domain Eukaryota; kingdom Metazoa; phylum Arthropoda; class Malacostraca; order Decapoda; family Parastacidae; genus Cherax; species Cherax quadricarinatus. The sequence goes on from NC_069409.1 coordinate 35,840,013, forward strand.
CCTAGCCCCCTTTAGCAATGTGTTTGTTCTCACAGCTTGTATCTGGATTTGTTTAAAGTGCTGCGAAATGTGAAGTTCAGATTAAGTTCCTATAGATCCGTGAATTACTTATTAACGTAGCCCGGCGGTCAGGCAAATAGTAATGCTGTCACTCCTGTCTGGGACTCCACCCACAATATCGTGCACGCAGGATATGCTTACTTCCTTGCGATGGCGCCCTTTTTCAAGTATTCGTTCCTTCCCAGGGGACGCTTTTAGAAGAACTTTTTCTTGCAACGAGTTATGCCATCTCTTGCTGATGCCACCAGCCATTGCAGAAGACGTTTCTGTGGCTAGTGTGCTCACTTGAGTGTTGTGTTGTCCCTTGTGTTTCAGATTTTTGATCCCATCCTAGTTGACAGTAATCAGTGCATTGTAAGAAGTTATTTCTCGAGTAACTTCCACGTTGTTTAATGTTTGCAAGTGAAGTTTTAGCTGATACCTCATGTCACTGTGGGGCGACTCAGAATATCAGCATTGTTCACCGTGTTCATTTCTTTTCTCCTGTGCTTGCAGTTTGAGATAGTAGATTCGTTCTCCCTTGCTCATATTGCGTGTTATAGCGTTAATTTTCAACCGGGGGGAGTCATCCCACTCCACCGAGTTTGTTATTCCTCCGTTTAAGAAAGAACAGGGTTCCCATGTGGTCTGGTGTGATTCGATTCCTGCTCCAGGAAGATCTATTTTTGACTGTGAAGCCGCCAGCACCCATCAGTGACTTTCTCATGAACAAGAATTACTGTATCGAACAGCCGAGTTGGGTACTCCAAGCAGAAGAGTTTTACCAGTTAGTAAATTTCCCCAGTCACTAGTGGGAAAGTAGCCTTACAGCTAGTTCACGATGTAAAGGTGTTGCACACCCTGGTATGGATCGTTCAGTAAAACAAGCCAGATTGAAATACTTTTGGCCTCGTATGGCAACCGATATTTCTGAGTATGTTAGGAAATGTAGTGTCTGCATGCAACATAAAGGCAATGCTAATGGTCCTAATCCAATCCAAGTGTATCCAACTACTAGCGAACCTTGGAAAGAGTTGCGCTAGATTTGTTAACTAATTTCCGATGTTCCTCCAAGGTAAAACATCTGTGTGTTATGGTAGACCATTTCACCAGATATTCGCGAGTTAGTTCCTATTGCAGATAAGACTGCCGAGACAGTAGCTAAAGCGTTTAAAGAACGCATTATCTGCAGGCATACCACCCTAAGTCCCTAGTAACTGATAATGGAGGTGAGTTCTGTAATGAAATTCTTGAAAATTTGTGTACCTTGTACAAGATCTCTAAGTCCACCATTGTTCCTCATCATCCTGCCAGCAATGGGTTAGCAGAACGAACCAATAAGAAAGTACTTGATGTCTTGAGAGCCACTATCAATCCCAACAGTGAAACTTGGGATGAAGTTATACCTGATGTGCAGTGTGCTATAAATTCTGCTTACAATGTTTCTATAGGTGACACTCCACATTATGCATTGTATGGTGTAGATAAACGTTTGCCTTATGAGTGTTGTATTCTAATCCGAACCAAATTACAACCCTGATGATTTCGTAGCAACTCGTACCAGCTTAGCTCAAAGTGTTTTTAGAAGAATCCGTGAAACACTTCATAAATCAACAGCTGAATTTACAAGAGTCGCAAATATCTCGAGTAAAGCCATCCAAATCAAAGTAGGTTCGAGAGTTATGCTGACTAACTTTAACAAAACGTCTGCAATGCCAAAGCTTGATCAAAAGTTTGTTGGTCCTTATCGCGTAGTTGATACATATCACTGGAAATAAGTATAAGGTTAGAGAGATTAGTACTGGTCAGTATAAAGAATCGCTTTGGATCATATGAAGTTAGTATGTGATGATAATGACGTTCCAACCCAGACTAATGTGACAGACTCTGACAATCCTCCTGATCCTGTACTCTCTTCCTCTGATACTCAGTCAGATGATCAACTGAATGTCGTTATTCCCTACGTACACGACAGGTATTGAGAAATCCTCAAGTATCATTTGTAACTTCCAATTCAGATTTGCCTCAAATGCAGCATGAGTTAGCCAATGCTACAGAGTTTGATCCTCCCAGAGATGACACCCATTCTGCATATGCCAATCTTACCCGTAGTAACCAGTTACCAGTAACCTGTCCGTTGACTCAACGACCAACCGTCTTGAGTCACGGTCTTTCATATTGTGCTGAGTTGACACTATTTCAAAACACCCACTACGGGGTACTGGCCAGCCGGCTAGGCAGTATTACGAGTGTGAGCAGTGAGATAGGTAACGGCTGCGGGCTCCCTCCACATAACAGCAATTATAGTATTAACAGCCTACGTGAGTATTTCTACCCTAATCCACGTATCGAACTCCCACATGATACATCCAACGTCCCCAACACCTCCATCCAACGTCCCCAACACCTCCATCCAACGTCCCCAACACCTCCATCCAACGTCCCCAACACCTCCATCCAACGTCCCCAACACCTCCATCCAACGTCCCCAACACCTTCATCCAACGTCCCAACACCTCCATCCAACGTCCCCAAACCTCCCATCCAACGCCCCTAACACCTCCATCCAACCCCCCAACACCTCCATCCAACGCCCCCAACCCCTCCATCCAACGCCCCCAACACCTCCATCCAACGCCCCCAACATCTCCATCCAACGTCCCCATCACCTCCATCCAACGTCCCCAAAACCTCCATCCAACGTCCCCAACACCTCCACCCAACGCTACCAACACCTCCATCCAACGCCACCAACACCTCCATCCAACGCCCCCAACACCTCCATCCAACGTCCCCAACACCTCCATCCAACGTCCCCAACATCTCCATCCAACGTCCCCAACACCTCCATCCGTCGTCCCCAACACCTCCAACGTCCCAAACACCTCCATCCATCGTCCCCAACACCTCCAACGTTCCCAACATCTCCATCCAAAGTCCCCAACACCTCCATCCAACGTCCCCAACATCTCCATCCAACGTCCCCAACACCTCCATCCGTCGCCCCCCAACACCTCCAACGTCCCAAACACCTCCATCCATCGTCCCCAACACCTCCAACGTCCCCAATATATCCATCCAATGTCCCCAACACCTCCATCCAACGTCCCCAACATCTCCATCCAAAGTCCCCAACACCTCCATCCAACGTCCCCCAACATCTCCATCCAACGTTCCCTACACCTCCATCCAAACGTCCCCAACACCTCCATCCAACGCCCCAACACCTCCATCCAACGCCACCAACACCTCCATCCAACGCCCCCAACACCTCCATCCAACGTCCCCAACACCTCCATCCAACGTCCCCAACACTCCATCCACGTCCCCAACACCTCCATCCGTCGTCCCCAACACCTCCAACGTCCCAAACACCTCCATCCATCGTCCCCAACACCTCCAACGTCCCCAATATATCCATCCAAAGTCCCCAACACCTCATCCAACGTCCCCAACATCTCCATCCAAAGTCCCCAACACCTCCATCCAACGTCCCCAACACCTCCATCCAACGTCCCCAACATCTCCATCCAAAGTCCCCAACACCTCCATCCAACGTCCCCAACATCTCCATCCAACGTTCCCTACACCTCCATCCAACGTCCCCAACACCTCCCATCCAACGCCACCAACATCTCCATCCAACGCCACCAACACCTCCATCCAACGTCCCCAAATCTCCATCCAACGTCTCCAACATCTCCATCCAACGTCCCCAACATCTCCATCCAACCTTCCCATCATCATCATCTTCCAATCAACCAAAAATTACACGTCTTGATCAATCCACGTTTCTCTACCCTCTCAAGACGACCAAACCATCTCTACAACCCTTCTTCTGCTTCTTATAATTACACCTCACCCTCCTTGCACCCTCTTCTCTCTCTCACTCCTCCTCAGAAGAATAATCACGCCACACGGTATATACCTTTGACGAATTTCAAGTCTTTACACTCCCGGAGCCCGGCAATGGGCCAGGCTCGTCTGTTCTCAGAGAAAACAGCTCCACGGTCTCTGTCCACTGAGAGGCCTGGTTTGGGACCGGGTCGAGGGGGCGGTGGCCCCCCAAATCATCTATAGTAATCCACCGGAAACCCAGCTCCTTGCCGCAGTCTTCGAGACGATTAAGCTGGTTTTCATTGATATTCATAAGAAAAGCTTTACCAACATACCTGTGACCTGTCTCGAGGGGTTCCTGTTGATAACCTGGTCAACCAGGCTATTGGCGCTAGCAGTCTGTAAGAACCAAGTAGTATCACATCCCCACCGCTCAGGAAAAATTCCCAAGACTACATCCATGGCAAACCATCTCGAAGTACAGCTGGTAAGGAATTCTTAATCCAAGGAATTGCAGATGTCTTCCACTAGGATCAAACTTGCTTATCTCAACCTCCCAACATTCTGCATTCTAAGCCTAAGGATTAGCGCTTTCCCATACATATACCATCCCCAGATGCATATTATTATTATAATCAAAAAGAAGCGCTAAGCCACAAGGGCTATACAGCCCCAGATGCATAGAATCATCGGCAGGTACATCCATTCTATTGTTTAATCATTCATTCCTTATTTTTCTACCCTCTAAGCTTTCAATCTTAACCTTCCTAACCTCTATTTTTTTAATTTCTAATCTTGTTATCTGTTAGTAGTTCTGAGGATTATCCGCCACTAGGCCCAATCTCAGACCGGGCCTTCCAGGTTGTTGAAGATATACTAGAAGATCAAGAACTAGTATATACTGAACACTAGTAAATGGTCCAAGTCGGACTGAAACGTCGTCTTAAGCACCTTTCTCCTACGTTCTGATTATTTGTGTACGAGTAGAAGTTTGTAAAATTTACTTGTTATTTTAAGTCTTCATGAAAAAAACCCTCAAGGGAGGTTCCTTGACACTGGTGAGTGGCTCTTGATCGATTGAATTAGATCTATGCTCCAGTTCCCTGAATTGAGCCTGAATACCTTCCACCTCCTCCCCCACATGCACTGTATAATCCTACGGGTTTAGCACTCCCATGCTTATAATAATAATCATGAGACTAAAGTAAAGGTCAGCAATCTTGTCAGATGGCAAATTAATGTCAGCTTCCTGTTTTACACTCGTCTGACAGGAGGACAGCGCCTGTCCTGGATGATTCCTGACTTCCTTCCTTACATTCCTAACTCTAGTCTTGGAAATAAATGGTATAAAATACCGATACAATGGAAATATAAACACATATGCAGTATAATGTGATCCTTTATTGACAACGTTTCGCCCACACAGTGGACTTTTTCAAGCCAGACACAGATCTACCTGGGGTGGAAGGTACGCGGTTATTTTTAGTCAGGTTCAGATTGCTGGGTCAGGTGGAGAATGCTGCATGTGATGATCTACCGAGTGGGGTTATAGAATCTAACATCTTGGGTAGCTTGGAAGGGAGATTGGATAAGTATGTGAGTAGACCTTCTGCAGTGTTCCTCCATTCCTATGTTCTTATGTGGGATAGCGATGAAGAAGTTTCTTGGAAAGTGGTTCAGCTATGTTATAGAAGCCGTTGTTCTGGTTGAAGTTGTTGGATATACAGATAAGTGATGATTCCAGGATTCTTCAGTATTGAGTGTTGTCTTCTGTGGCGATAAGTCTTGAGTTTCTGTAGTTGATTAAATGGTTGTGTGAATTACGGTGTTGTACACAGGCATTTCTTGGATCGTCAGACCTGCTTGCGTATTGGTGTTCTGAAATACATGTTTGAAGGTCTCTTGATGTTTCGCCCACGTATAATTTGCTGCAGTCATTACAAGGGATTATGTATACCCCTGCAAAAGATGGAAGCTTGTCCTGTCTATTACTGGTAATGTCCTTGATGGTCGTGGTTGTGGAGGCAAATACCTGGAATGAGGTACTGGAAAAGATGTTGGAAACGTGTTTGGCAATGGAGTTGGTGGGGAGGACCATGTGTCTCTTATCGGCAGTGTCTTCCCTGGGTGTGTTGAAGATGTTTAATGCCCGATGTCTGCAGTCTCTGATGAAGTGACGAGGATAGTGAAGTTCGGAAAATACTTGTTCAATTGTAGTGCATCCTTCCTCAAGGAACTCATTGCTGCAGATTCTGAGTGGGCGCAGGACAAAGCCTATAATTACACCACGTTTAGTTTTGGTGTCGTGGCGAGAGTAGAAGTGGAGAAGATCGTTTTGGTTGGTGGGTTTTCGATAGACTTTAAAACGAAGTTCATGGTCGACTTCAAGTGTGAACTGGATTGAGTGCTCGACCTGGTTGAGCTTGTCTTGGAGAGCTTGAACGTTGAAGCGTCTGGGAGTTATGAGGAGAATGTCAACATAATGGAGCCAGGTGACAGACGAAGGAATAATGGAAAAACGCTCGGCTTCTAGATGTTCCATGTATAGGATCTCCACTCAGTGCCGTCCCGTCATCTACGTTTATCTTCCTTTCACATGCCCTTCCGCACTCTTCTGCACACTTCAGCCGCAACTTCTCTCTAACGCCAAAGGAAAAGTTTCGCTCACCAAGGAGGGGATTTATAAATCCAGTAAATGCTAAAGCACCTTGTCGGGCGATACGTCTCCTGAGTAAATGCCCAGATACTGCTTCTGTCTCTTACATGTTGGTGTTGAAACACCTCAAGCTGGCTGCTGGTGGAAACATCGTGGCTGAGCGAAACGTTTGTCACAATGAAAAACTCTTACGACTTTGTCTTTTCCTTTGCTTGATTTTTTTTTTTGAGACGTCTCTCCCTAATACACTGCAAATCACTTCTTTTATTGACACTTCTTTAAGCTCATAAAACAACAATGGCGGCGTTAAGCCTTCTTTAAGACTCTTACCTGAAACTCTTGCTTTAAACTCTTACTAAAATTTCTTGTTAGGAAACTCTTACTAGAAGATCTTGCTAAGAACTTTTGCTCTAAACTGAAAGCTCAAACTATTCATGAAACCTTTTATTTAAGCATTTACTAAAGGCTTTCTTGAAGCTCTAATGATGAACTCTTAGGATAAGCTTTTACTTAACACTTTTACTAGAACTCCTTACTTTTAACTCTTATAGGAAAATAGTACCTTAAAACTCTGAAAACCTTCCCCTGCTCTTGCTACCTAAATGCTCTCTCTCTCTCTCTCTCTCTCTCTCTCCCAATAAAACTCTACAGCTTTCAAATGCATTCCCGCTAATCCATACATTTGTAGCTTCTGCCACATTGGTTCCTCATCCACCCTGCCACACGCCATTACTAAATCCATAAACACAACTATGAAGAGAACTTAATGTACACACACACACACACACACACACACACACACACACACACTTCTCTGAACTCTCTGTATCCAATTTTTTTTTCTGCATTCCCAATCACTGCATTCGCAATCATTATTTACAGTCCTATGTTTTCTGCAACTATTTACAAACACTATTTTCAAAAACTGTATTTATACTGTTTTCAGACATTGTATTTACATTGTTTACAAACACGATTTTTACACTGTTTACAAAATTTTTATAAATACTGTCTTCAAACATTTAAAAACTGCACTTACAAACTGCAAGCACTGGGTCTACTAACACTACAAACACTGTTTACAAACACCATATACAAACTTTCTTCCCAATCAGTGCCTGCCAACCAATATATAAATATTAAATAATTATATATAAATATATATATATTTAATATATATATATATATATATTTCATATATATTATAAATATATATATATTATATATATATATATATATATATATTATTAATATATATATATATATATATATATATATTATCACTCTTCCAAATTTTCTGTGATTATAAAAATTCTTAATGTTATTGCACAGGAAAATTTCAGCTTTAACTCGACTAATTCTGTCTTTCCTTTTTTTTTTAATTTTCTGTTTCTCCCACTTCTTTCACCTTTTGTTTTACTTATTTTTTCATTCACTCTGAGAGATTACATATACCTCAGTGTTACAAGAGTGAAATTTATAAATACCTTTCCTGCACAATTTTCGTATTGAACAGAGCAATCACACTCCTCGGGGATGCCCACCTGTTGCCCACTGCTGGCGTCATCACCCCTGCGGCCCGGTCTATGACCAGGCTTCCTGGTTGGTGTGCCGACCAATCAGGCTTTCTTTTGCAATTAAAATATATTATCTTGTGTAATATCTTACGTCTTTCTTAAGAGAGAGATCCGTTCGCTTGCTTGAGGGGTCTTGTCTATTATATCAATGTTCTTTTATTTTCAGTCAAATTTTTACGTACCTCATCGATTCCTTTATTTACTCTTATATAATATGCTAATCTCTCTTATACTTCCTACCCTTCCCGATACTCCCTAACTCCTCTTGATACTCCCGTGCCCCTCCTCATACTACCCTGCTACTCTTTACATTCCCCACCTATCCCTTGCACTCCATTCCCAGCCCCTGCACTCCCCAGCCCCTGCACTCCCCAGCCCCTGCACTCCCCAGCCCCTGCACTCCCCAGCCCCTGCACTCCCCAGCCCCTGCACTCCCAGCCCTGCACTCCCCAGCCCCTGCACTCCCCAGCCCCTGCACTCCCCAGCCCCTGCACTCCCCAGCCCCTGCACTCAACCTTCCCCTCGCACAACTTAAGTCGTGCTAACACCATCGCTGGTGCTCTCCTCATTGGCTTCCTGTTTGTCAGAAGCCGCGGCTAACTTACCCCGAGACTGAGGTAAGGAGGGGTAGGGCGAGTTAGAGACAAGGTAAAAAAAAAAGGGGGGTAGCAGTAAGGTAGGTAAAGGGGGGAAGAAGAGGGGGAAAGAATGAAGAATTCACTTTAGGAACAAAGAAGAGACAGAAGTGAGGGATGAGGATGGGAGGAAGGAGGAAGGGATGGAGGAGGAACGAAGAGAGATGGGAGGAGGAACGAAGGGAGATGGAAGGGAGGAGGAACGAAGAGAGAAGGGAGGGAGGAGGAAAGAAGGGAGATACGAAGTAGGAGAAAGATATAGTAAAGTGAAGGTAAAGTAACGGCGAAGGGTAACAGAGGAAGAGAAAAAATGATACGTTAAGGAAAAAAAAAAAGTAATGAGGGTAGGAAGAGAAGGATCGAGTAAGGGATGGAGGAAGAGATGGAAGATGGACTAGCTGATCCAGTACCATCTCCACAACTCCCTCTTTCCTTCTTCCTTCTCAACCTCTCCATCAAGGATCTGGTTACAGCTCCGGCGGGGATCCTTATTTACGGGCATACAATTATAATTATTTCAGGCTCTTGACATTTCTAGGTTTTACCTAAATGTGTAACGACCTGTTTGCTGGAGGCTCGATCCTCCGTCCAGTAAACGTTGACTGTCGCCTACCTACGACTACTCATACACATTTACTGAGAAGGAGTTTCCATTAAAAAAATTCTTTTGTCACATACTTTCACCTGTATTCCACTAAAAAAAATGTGGTGTTGTAAATATCTTAACAACAGTAAGATTTTACTCCATTTATCTTCAGATGCTTTTCAACATTTTCCAGTACACATTTGACACTGCGTCTTGCCTGACCCTGCTCTTGATCCAAGGAGTTGTAGCTACCTTCCCCATGCTTTGACGAACCTTGATTACCCCCACCCATTCCCCAGGTGTCGCATGGTCCTTCACTACACTCGCAGTTTCCCCATGAATATAAGAAAGATAATTTATCACGACCTCTTGTTTCCCATATTATCTGACACTGCCAGGAATTCCAGCATTTTCTTATAATTATCATATTTCCTCCACTTTCCTTGTTTATCACTGATGGTGCTTGCAGCATCTTTACTCTTCCTGCAGACCTTAGATGTCTCTATCCTGGGTTATATTTTATCTCGTATCTTAAGTATAACGCCATCCTTACTGTACTCCGTGTCCGGTCTTCTCACTCTCTCCTTATTCCATTTTCTCGTTGCTTCTTGCTAATCAGGAGTGACAAAGTAGATACCTACACAGTTACAAATATATGCACGAATTTACAAACACTTACAAATATATATTTATGTATAAATACTAAAAAAAAACAAAACAAAGTGCAACTCATTAACACTTCTGAATTTGAAGAAATAGTTAGATGTCTTTTTATAATAAAATATTATAAGTCGTAAGAATTGCCCTAAAAATACTGTTAAAAGAAGCTCTTTTTTTTATCTCTTAGCTGACTATTGTTATGAGAACTCAACACGTATTCCTCACAAAAACTTTTGATTCCAGCTTCGAGTGGATTCATTCCAAGCTCCATTCTTCTCCAATTGTCAGATGTTGCCTTGGTAACGAGTAGATTAGCAAGAGTGCGGGTTGAATATGACCTGTCTACCGTGATGGGCTATTTTGCTGGGCATTATAGGGGTAATGTAACGCTTATTGGTGATTTAGAAATACCTGAAGTGTGTTTCTGGGTACCAACGCCCACGCAACGCGGTCCCAGACCAGGTATCCTTGGGGATCAAGGCGGCCTGGTTAACCAACCTGTTATTACTGGCTCTACGCAGTCCAACATACGAACCACATCCCAAGTTCCCTATTCAAGACAGCAAGGAGTCTGTTGGCAGTTTCCCTTGTGCATGAGGGTAGAGCGTTGAAGAGTCGGGGACCTTCAACACTCATCGAGTTTCCTCATAGTGTACTTGTCGCATCCCTGTTTTTCATTGCGGGTACTTTGCACTTTCTTGCTTTCATTCAGAGTGATTTCAGAGTGCATGTTTGGAACCAACATCTTTAGGGCATTCCACGGGGTACAGGTCGAGGGACTTCAAACATTCCCAGTAACTTAGGCGTTTTACGGAATTTCTACATACAAGTGAAGTTTCTCTGTACTTTCTCTAGGTCTGCAATATGGCCGCCTTACAAGAGGCTGTATACAGCAGTATATAAGTCTAGAGAGAACGAGGGATTTATGGGAAATCATCATTGGCTTGCTGTTTTTTATGGTTCTCATTATCATCATCATCACTCTCTCTCCAGATAAAGACGCCTCAATTATCTTTGAAAGTTTAATTCTGACATTATCACTCATAAATCCTTCACGTTGTTTGTCGCTCTGTGGTTAGAGTTTTTGTTTCCATTTCCTCTTTTTCACAATAGAGTAACTGAAATTTATCCTCATTGAACATCATACTGTTTTCTCTGCCACTTTTCTGCAAATTCTAGTATTATGTTCAACAAATGATAATGCGCTATGATTTATGTTCCTGTCGATGTCGATTGTGAGGATGAGGAACAGAGCTTTTAACAGTATCAGCCTCTGAGTAATCTCTGGTTACCATTACTTTTGCGTTCTGTTTGTTAGATTAAAGATCCATCTGGCCACTTTTACAGTTATTCATATTACATGCATTTTGCGAGCTATTACAACATAGTGTACACTGCATAAGCATTTAGCTGATCTTCAAGTGAATGTAGAACTATGTTGTCATGCTCTAGCAGTTGTCAAAGTCCAACGCGACCTGCTGTAAATCCTTGCTACCGTGTAATGTGCATGTGTTGTGAATCCATGTGTTCCAAAATCGTACTTCTTAGGACACGCTCAAAGATTTGGAAAGTGTGTGAGGTTAGCGCTATTGGTCAGTAGCATCTTGTTGTTGCTTTGCTGCCATCGTTATGTAACAAGGCAATATCAGGTTTATTTTACTGACTGGAATGACACTTGTGCTCAGACTTCTCTACAGAATGTTGAATGTCCGAGGCAGTGATTTCTTGCATATTTTGATGAATATGGAGTGCCAAGAGTTTGGGCCTGGGTCAGAATGCATGGACAGGCTGTCGACGGCTTTTTCAAAGTCAACTGAGGATACACTGTAGCTTCATCAGAAATTGTGGAGATATCGGCTGAGTTTTGAGATTTACGAAAAATTTACGTGTGTCGTTTATATGGAGACTGATGAGTGATTTACTGAACATACTGGTAATATGACTTCATTATTTCACTAATTAGCTTATGTATCGTCTCTAAATAAAGCCCTTTTACTGGATTAGGCTCTCCCCCTGAATTTCGCAGACTAAGTATTTAGAATATATTTTAATTTCATCTATGGCTCTTTGCTCCCTCTCTCTCCTGGATTCTTCTTGTGCTCGATGTTCTTCATTTCCCTAACCAGAGTTTCCTTTCGTCATCCTGAGAATGCCTTTGAGAAGCTCTGTCATCCGTCGTCTTCGCCTGTAGAGGGAGAGAGAGGAAGCGCTTGCATCTACTACTGCAACATACTTTGAGCACAAATTAACTCATCCTGACAAGAAACTGTTTAAATCCACAGTGATCATATCTTCAGAGCATATTTCATCAAGGCCACAATTAATCTGGTCCTAGTTGATGATCATGTTGAATTCGAATTTGCTGAATTCGTCCTCATGATTTTTTCTTTGCCCCAAGCCAGTGTCATGCAGCTCTGAACACCTGCTAAGTGGAGATCTGAGAGTGCAGTCTTTGACATAGTTATGTCCCGGATCAGGTCCTCATTGTTCGGAAATGTAAGGTCTTGTTTGTTGCTCAGTCTGGTCGGATCTTCAATCCGCTGGAAGAGGGGTAATAATTCTGTTATCTGGAACTGTTCTTTCAAACTAGCTCCAGGCTCTCTCTCTCTCTCTCTCTCTCTCTCTCTCTCTCTCTCTCTCTGCAATTACAGTCCTTGCTTTATTCTACCATTTAAAATGTCTCGACTAAAGTCACCAAGAAACGAGATATTTGGGGCTGGGTTTGATAGATTTTCAAGGCGAAACTCGATCCTCAAGAACCGGTTCTTAACTTCTGGGAAATTGTATCCAGTGGTTCATATACAAGCACAACAACTAGGTTTCGAAATTTAATTTTGATTATCAGTACTACAGTTAAATCATTTGCGTTCAGTAGCTTAGTGCATGCGAGCGACTCATTAACATACAGGCCTGTATCACCCCTTCCCTCCAGTCGCCTCAATACAGGTTGTACCCAGGAATCCATAAATCGTTATTAAAATAAGTCTTCTGTGAGTCTTCTTAAAAGTTGTAAACACTGCATCTGACTTCTCGAGACCACTGAAAGATGGTATTTTACTGTTTTTCCTCGGCTTCAGACCTTAGACGTTTACAAAACACAAAATGTGATACAATGTTTGTTGCTGTGCCAGGAGAATCTTCCACTGGCTTTGATCCAAGTCCAGCATGGCCCTCGAAGTAGTGATACCTTCATAGCATTAATCGTCATTCTTTTCCTCAGCCTGGCACTAAAAACTTGCTCTTGGTTGTATAGTCCATGTTCGGGTTGGCGTTCCTGAGGTTGGATATGCTTGACGTGGAAAAATGGACAGCGTGAGTCATTATATTGTTCGTCATTTACTCAACTATGACACGTATCTGGATGAAAGAACTTGCAGAAGCTAGAGTGGAAACTGTTTATTAGAGATTTCGACATTTCCTCGAGATATTTCCATGGGAAGAGTATTAAAGTGCACCTGGAAAGGGAGAGGAAGAGAGAGAGAGAGAGAGAGAGAGGGAGAGATAATGGGGGGGGGAGGGAAAAGGAGGAAGAAAAATCTCAAGAAACCTTCAAGCACAACCATAAGTGAACAATTTGTCTTCGTTGAGAGGGTGCCAGCAAGATTTTCTCTCTAAGGGAATAATCAGTAAGCTCTTAATCTCTCCAGATCTGCTTCCCTTCATTGAGAGTATCACAAGAGACAAGCAGCAAGGAAGACGAGGTTGCTTAACCGAGGCTGGAACTCTCACACGTCAGACTAACACAACCTCAAAATGTCGGAATCTTGTCTCTAAGTCTCTACGCACTGATAAAATTCATAAACACAGCTGTGAAAAAAATGTGTGTTCTAGCAGCCCGGCCCTGAGCCAGACTTGTCTAGTGCTTGCTTGGTCAATCAGGCTGTTGCTGCTGGCTACCTGTTGGCCTCAAATCCATCACATTCTGGTTGATCCAGCACTTGGCGGAGGAAATTGTCTAGTTATCTAAAGTTTGATCCAAGGGAAGAACAGTTCCATTCCTTGGATTAAGAGTTCCTCACACGCAACAAACCACGCCTCTCCCACCTTGAAAAGTTCACAATTATAGCAACAACACGTCCACTGACAGTCTTGCTGTCACCTCTGCTCCGACTGTCATCTGCCGTAACTATCAGCTGACGAGCCAAAGTACCAACAGTAGGGATATATCTGATGAGAAGGGAGCGATGTATACCTATGATACACCTTTCATGAGTTTCGAGAGTTTTCCTACTCCCGGAGCCCGGTCCTGGGTTAGACTTGTCTGGAGCTTACCTGTTCAACCACACTGTTCTTCTGGAAACAGCAGAACTTTAAAATAAACTTCCGAATCAGCAGTAAACACAACAAGGTGTGACGAGCAGGACACCGCCCTCCCAGGCACCCATGTACTGCTTCAGCCCCCACTGATGGTGGCACACTGCTAATACCTACCTGCGGGACATCAGATGTAATCACCACGAGAGGGGATGCAAACAGGCTACCTGTTTCAACAAAGGACCTCAGCAGACAGTCAATTTTTAGAGACAAGAAACCAAGAAGATCGCTGAACTTGGGCTCGCTTATTTGTCACCCACCGAGGTTGCAATATCTCAGCTCCGCAGGGGAGGTTGTTATGTAGAAGAGCGCACCTCTACGCCCAAGTGACCTATCTGCCTTAAGGGCTACCGCCTATACATGTTCAGTTAAGCTGTACACAAACATGACGAAGCAGTCCATCGACATCATGTCAGTCAACATGAGGTTCATTACCAACATCGGTGAGCTCACGCAGGCACCGTGAATACTAATCATCCGGTGGCATACCTGTGATCGGTTTCGAGGGTTCTTTGTTCCTTGCAGCATAGCCTAAGGCCAGGCTTCTAGATATGATTGCTATTCTGGTAACAATCTTGCTCAAGACCACAGAGATCTCTAGAGACGAGGTGGGACCAAGCCGCGGGGGACGGTGACCCCGGGAATTCTCTACTCGACTACAGGCAACGCTTCTAATATTCTAGTGTGCATCTCAAGGATGCGACGAGACAGGCGGGGGTCACGGAGGTGTTGTCATGTGCTGTAATAAAACTATACATGCCCGGCCCATTGATACCATTCCAGATCAACTGGAAATGTTCTTGCTATGCATAAACTCTATCAATCCTAGTACCTTTGTACTAGATTGTGCAAATCTTATCAACTTCCTGATGGAATATGTAGGCTCCCTTGTATTTCAGCATAAATGTCAATAGATAATATAACAGCTGTTGTTCTTATGCAGAATCTTTAACAGAAGGGATATGATGAACTCCCCGCAGCGTTAAGCTTGATAAATTCCATAGTGCTTTCTCTGGCTCCCTCGACACAGTGGTGAGAAGTCTAAGACGTGTTTACTTACATCCCTCTTGGTTATATTCACTCTTGAAATCACACCAGTTTTCTGTTTGTTGTCCTGATTCAGTAACTTTTGTCATAGGACGCATGAACATGTCAAATGTTTCCCGAATATGGGCCTGGTTACCGTATACAAGCGCTCAAAATTTGAATCCGGTATCTTTTCGAGTTATGAACGAAAGAAAATCGAAAAGCTGAACGAAGAAATAAATTCAAACAATTACTTGACCCATGACAAATGACAAGTGTTCATTCAGTGTCTCTCGCTGTTATGTGACGATGTGGCTTCAGAATAGGTCACTAGGTAAGTGACCTATTAAACCTATCTACTATGCAAAAAGTCACTAGGTGATTCTATTACCTGTGAGAGTAACACGAGCTTTGAACCCACATCTAATTACCCATTAAAAAAATTGATCAGCTTGGGTGGCTGGGATGGGTGGAGGGTTCATGACAAGCCCAGCTGGTCATCAACTGATTGGAGGAACTTGTCAAGCTCCCTCTTGAAGGTTAACAAGAGATTTGGTATAAACCATGACAACTGATACCGGCAAGTGGTTTGTGAAGACACTTCAGCAAACACAATGACATGCTAGCAAACGTTTCAGTCCTGGGACCTTGATCACCTCTAGAAGTGATCAAGGTCCCAGGACCAAAGAGTTTTCTAATAAATATGTCCTAGAGTTTGCTCACGTGTCTACATAAACCACCCAGACGCTTGCTGGTACAGCCACCTCACCTACTCCTACTACACCTGATTCACCCACTCCTACCACCTCACCTACTCCTACTACTACACCTGCATCACTCCTACCACCTCACCTACTCCACCTGCATTACCCACTCCTACCACCTCAGGTACTCCTACTATACCTGTATCACTCATTCCTACCTCACCTACTCCTGCATCACTCACTCCTACCACCTCACCAGCTCCTACTACACCTGCCTCACCCACTCCTGCTACCTCACCTACCTTCCCACTCACACATTTTCTACGAGTAAGTAATTAATACAAGACCTTAAGGGACTCGTAAGGACTCGAAGTTCTATGTTTGTTGAGATGACTTAATCTCACGCCTGTCTGCCTTCTATGGTAAGCTGGCAAAGTTGACATCCTTGGGGAACCTTAGAGAGGGAGAGAGAGAGAGACAGACAGACAGACAGACAGAAAGACAAGAGAGACAGAGGCAGAGACACAGAAAGAGAAAAGAGAAACAGAGAGCGCGAGAGAGAAAGAAAGAGAAAAAAAATAAAAAAGTAGAAAATGAAAGAAAAGAGAAAGATAGAGAATGAAAGAGAGAGAGAGAGAGAGAGAGAGAGAGAGAGAGAGAGAGAGAGAATGAAGGGAGGAAGGGGGACAGACTGACAGAGAGCAAGTTCAAAGGTCCTCCAGTGGGTAATTATAACTTTCACAGACTATCACTCACTTAAGATAATAAGACTTCAGAAACTTAACGAAGCCTGTAATAACACCAGACCATCAGCATATATCTGCTCCCCCTCCCCCTCCCCTCCCCCTCCCCACCACTAAATGTAATCCTGTGTCACATTGTTACATAATAACTAGACTAATTGTATTAGCAGTAATGCACTATGAATAGGTAATAATAATAATAACGTAAATAGTAAATGTTTAAATAACAGTTATATAATAAGTAATCATTATTTTCGAATAATAATTATTACTATTATACATAAATGTGCAAGGAGGGATGATAAAATTATTACTAAAACAACGTTTCATTAATAGTACCTGGAGGCTTTGTTTGCTACGTTCCGCCCACTGGAGGCTTCGTTTGCTACGTTCCGCCCACTGGAGGCTTCGTTTGCTACGTTCCGCCCACTGGAGGCTTCGTTTGCTACGTTCCGCCCACTGGAGGCTTCGTTTGCTACGTTCCGCCCACTGGAGGCTTCGTTTGCTACGTTCCGACCACTGGAGGCTTCGTTTGCTACGTTCCGACCACTGGAGGCTTCGTTTGCTACGTTCCGCCCACTGGAGGCTTCGTTTGCTACGTTCCGCCAACTGGAGGCTTTCGTTTTGCTACGTTCCGCCAACTGGAGGCTTCGTTTGCTACGTTCCGCCAACTGGAGGCTTCGTTTGCTACGTTCCGCCCACTGGAGGCT
Organism: Cherax quadricarinatus; assembly: GCF_026875155.1. NCBI lineage: Eukaryota > Metazoa > Arthropoda > Malacostraca > Decapoda > Parastacidae > Cherax > Cherax quadricarinatus. The sequence continues at coordinate 35,857,500 of NC_069409.1, forward strand.
TCGTTTGCTACGTTCCGCCCACTGGAGGCTTCGTTTGCTACGTTCCGCCCACTGGAGGCTTCGTTTGCTACGTTCCGCCCACTGGAGGCTTCGTTTGCTACGTTCCGCCCACTGGAGGCTTCGTTTGCTACGTTCCGCCACTGGAGGCTTCGTTTGCTACGTTCCGCCCACTGGAGGCTTCGTTTGCTACGTTCCGCCCACTGGAGGCTTCGTTTGCTACGTTCCGCCCACTGGAGGCTTCGTTTGCTACGTTCCGCCCACTGGAGGCATCGTTTGCTACGTTCCATCCAGTGGAGGCTTCGTTTGGTACGTTCCGTCCACTGGAGGCTTCGTTTGCTACGTTCCATCCAGTGGAGGCTTCGTTTGGTACGTTCCGCCCACTGGAGGCTTCGTTTGCTACGTTCCGTCCACTGGAGGCTTCGTTTGGTACGTTCCGCCCACTGGAGGCTTAGTTTGCTACGTTCCGCCCACTGGGGGCTTCGTTTGCTACATTCTGCCCACTGGGGGCTTCGTTTGCTACGTTCCGCCCACTGGGGGCTTCGTTTGCTACGTTCCGCCCACTGGAGGCTTCGTTTGCTACGTTCCGTCCACTGGAGGCTTCGTTTGGTACGTTCCGCCCACTGGAGGCTTAGTTTGCTACGTTCCGCCCACTGGGGGCTTCGTTTGCTACGTTCCGCTCACTGGAGGCTTCGTTTGCTACGTTCCGCCCACTGGAGGCTTTGTTTGGTACGTTCCGCCTACTGGAGGCTTCGTTTGCTACGTTCCACCCACTGGGGCTTTATTAAATACATGAATGCTTTAAAACTAGTAAATGCCGGGTTAGGTCGAGTACCGTTATAGGGAAGGTCACGTGACATGGGGCGGAGATGGAGGGGGGGGGGTGTCACGGTAATGGTGCTTTGTATGCTGTTCGTTGATTATCATTGCATTTTATTTAGACAAAATGGTCATCCCTCTATGTGGAAAAGGAGACTTGTGTACCATTTTGAACATTTATTAAACATCCTGAACTGTTCACTAGTGTTCTTTTCTACAGAATATCGGTATCACCATACCATTTACAATCATATCCCTCTTTTGTTCTATGGTGTTGGTGAGGTGGATGGTAGCAGCCTCAAGGCACTTGCATCTAGTCCTGTTATTTTCAGTTTTAAATAGGATATGCTTGTTTTCCAGTCCATGATGTGTGAATGTGTTCCGAGTTTATTCCTCGCTGCTACGTCTAGCCCCAAATCTTTTCTTTTCCTCTCCAGTCCTTCCTCTCATCCACACTTCACACCACTTCTATCCCACTCCATACTCACCCTTCACGGGCCCTCACCTGAGAGTAAGTCTGCCTATCTATCATGTGCCGAAACGTATTGCTTATGCGCTGCATTTGTCATTCATTCTGCATGTGTATTTGTGTTCTGTAATTAAATCCATTTTCTTTGGCCTACATAAAATTTATCAGAGCGATCGCAAGTTATACTGTAGATGTCGAAACATTTTGAGAAAATAAAATTAAAAGAATTTTTAGTCAATACATACCACTTAGAAAGGGACACGGAGAAAATGTTAACGATTTGCACAGCTGCGTACTTAGGAGTCAGTATTTACCCCAGCCACTGAGGTGTCCTTCAACGTTGAGCAGTGAAGATGAATGGTGCTGCTGAGTGTAGAAGCACAGGGTTGAGTACTGAAAATGTATGGTCCTGTGGCAAAGGTTGGCTAGTGAAGATGAAAGATGTGAAATGATAATGAAAGATTCTGTGAAGCGAAACTGAATGATAATGAGAGGTGAAGATAAATAGGGATGAGTAATAATGATAAACTGTGCTGCTCAAAGTTCCTTTACTCTCTCTTGAAGAGCTAAGCTGTAGTGACTGCAATGGGAATACAAACTACGATTATTATTATTATTATTATAATCAAGGGGAGAAGCGCTAAACCCGGAGGATTATACAGCGCCTGGGGGGGGGGATGTAGAAGGCATTCAGGCTCAATTCGGGGAACTGGAGCACAGATCCAATTCCCTAAATCAAGAGCCCCTCACCAACATCAAGGAACCTTCCTTGAGGGGTACAAACTACGAGCACCAGGAGCCTGACGGATCCACCAGCAGCCTGACGGATCTTTCTCAAATGCGTTTTTAATTGTACTGGTGTTTTCTCATTGCACATTTCTCCCATCCCTAACTATTTTCTTAACTGACTGGTCTCCACATCTTAAAATTCTCTTGTGTTTTTTCTTCGAGGCATTTATTTTTTTTCTTTACCCACAAAACATTGTTATGAATCATTCAATGCTAGTCTGTGTCTACCACCAGCAAAACTAACAGAATGCTAGAAATTTCTAGCACATATTTCTAGACACCATATTGACTATAATGTACTTGTTAGATCGCATCTTTAATATGCCGTCCAATTTTGGTCTCAAAGTTAGGCAAAAGACGAAAATACATTGAAGAGAGGACAGAGAAGAAATAAACTCGTATCCTCACGCAGAAATAAATTTTATGATGACTCAAACTACTCAATCTGTTTTCTCTTAGAAAAAAAATAAGGAAATCTCAATCAGACCTTGAAGTTACTGAATGTCTTCCTCACATTCAAATATGAAGAACTATTTGAGGCGCTGGAAAAGTTTCTAAATCGAAAAAAAATTGAAGGAAATTGCGAGGGAGAAGACGCACCACGAACGTATGAAGGTTTTTATTTTGAAAAAAAAAAATAGCAGAATGGAATAAGCTACTTTGTAAATATAGGATTCAAGTAGATACATAGTGCCGTAAATAACAAAAAAGGCACAATGCCGTGACTGGAACGATACACAAATAACCCGCGTATCAGTGAACCACAAAGCAGTCAACTGCAGCCGACACTCAGCTAGCCAGAACACTCACACGGCCGCACACCAGCACTGTAAGTGGAGTGACGAGTGGGGTTCAGTGGGGTGTCAAGAAACATGCTTCGAATACTGGTTGATGAGTTAATTAGGTTTAAAGCCTACCAACTACACTGGGGTCATTATGGTTAAATGTAGCCACCAATTAAGTATATGATAACCTCCAAAACAGAGGTAAAATTCAACTCTCAGTTATTTACGGTATATATAACCTTCAGTGTTTCCACCGTTACTTAGTGACTTATGAAGTATCTGTGTTGCTCGTGTTATCCTGATTGCTAATTGTTGTATAATACCTATTATTATTATTAATAATATTAATGACTTTTTTGAGTGTGTTACGGATGTTCACGTGCGCTCGCGTGAGTATCCCTAACACATACACACACACACACACACACACACATACACACACACACACACACACACACACACCCACAACACACACACACACACACACACACACAATCAATAGGAAACAGAAGCATCCTTTGTCATGTCACGTCTCCTTGAGGGGGGCGCGGTGCTCCCGGTCGATTCCTAAGAGGACCCCCCTAACCCTCTCTCCTTTATCTTCTTGCTCATGACTAAGAAGACCCCCAACCACCCCTTTTCCCTATGTCTTTGCTCATGGCTGAATAATTAAGAGAGCTTCCAACCCCACCTTCTCCTATGTCTCCCCATGACTTAGGGACTTAGGGTTACTGCATAAAAATATATGACGTATTATTATTATTATTATTATTATTATTATTATTATTATTATTATTTATTATTATCTTACAAAAGGGAAGCGCTAAACCGGTACGGGTCATACAGTGCCTGCGGATTGGAAGAAAAAAAAAACAGGATTCTTCGGAGGTAGTTTAAGGTAAATCCAGTTCTCCAAATCCAACAGTCATCAAGGTCCGCTTCTCTCTAAACCTTGAAGGGTTGGAAAGGTTGGGGATGGGGGGGGGAAGCATCATAATCGACCTTGATTAGGTTCCAGACCATATCTTCAGGATGTTAGTCTGTATCCCGTATCATGAACGACTCCTTCAAGACGCAGAAGACAATCTTTAAGGTTATCAACCTTACCGAGGATGAGAGAGAGAGAGAGAGAGAGAGAGAGAGAGAGAGAGAGAGAGAGAGGAGAGAGAGAGAGAGAGAGAGAGAGAGAGAGAGAGAGAGAGAGAGAGAGAGAGAGAGAGAGAGAGCGAGAGAGAGAGAGAGGACGTGAAAGAGGCAAGAGGAAAGATGCGAACAAGATAACGGGGGGGAGGGGAGTGCTCTGTCTCCACGACGGAGAAATAAACCTTAAGATATCAAGCTTTTCTTTCAAGGAATTCTTCCTTTTACTCCCTATATTCTCTCCCCTCCCCCCCCTCTCCACTCCCCATCCTCTCTTCCCCATTTCATTCCCTTCTTCTCACATCATCTATCTGTTCTTCCTTTACTCTTTCTCCCTGCATCTACCCTCTCCCACTCTACTTCCCCTCACCACACCACTTCCCAGCTACAATAAAGTAGACAGCTATATACTCCAATCATTCAATATTTATGACTTATTTTCCCACCCGTTCAGTTCGCCCTACAATAGCTGGAAAAACGTATATGTGTGTGTGTGTGTGTGTGTGTGTGTGTGTGTGTGTGTGTGTGTGTGTGTGTGTGTGTGTGTGTGTGTGTGTGGTGTGTGTGTGTACTCACCTAATTGTGGTTGCAGGGGTCGAGACTCAGCTCCTGGCCCCGCCTCTTCACTGATCGCTACTAGGTCCTCTCTCTCTCTGCTTCCTGAGCTTTATCATACCTCTTCTTAAAACTATGTATGGTTCCTGCCTCCACTACTTCACTTGCTAGGCTATTCCACTTCCTGACTACTCTATGACTGAAGAAATACTTCCTAACGTCCCTGTGACTCGTATGAGTCTTCAGCTTCCAGTTGTGACCCCTTGTTTCTGTGTCCCCTCTCTGGAACATCCTATCTCTGTTCACCTTGTCTATTCCCCGCAGTATCTTGTATGTAGTTATCATGTCTCCACTGACCCTTCTGTCCTCCAGTGTCGTCAGTCCTATTTCCCTCAACCTTTCCTCGTACGACATTCCCCTGAGCTCTGCTTCATGACTTTGCATTTGGCAGGATTGAATTCGAGAAGCCAGTTTCTGGACCACATGTCCAGCCTGTCCAGGTCTCTTTGCAGTCCTGCCTCATCCTCATCCGATTTAATTCTTCTCATCAACTTCACATCATCTGCGAATAGGGACACTTCAGAGTCTATTCCTTCCATCATGTCGTTCGCATATATCAAAAATAGCACTGGCCCTAGAACTGACCCCTGTGGGACACCGCTCGTCACAGGCGCCCACTGTGATACCTCTTCACGTACCATGACTCGTTGCTGCCTCCCTGTCAGGTATTCCCTGATCCATTGCAGTGCCCTCCCTGTTACATGCGCCTGATCCTCCAGATTCTGCACTAATCTCTTGTGGGGAACTGTGTCAAAGGCCTTCCTGCAGTCTAGGAAAACGCAATCAACCCACCCCTCTCTCTCGTGTCTTACTTCTGTTACCTTGTCATAAAACTCCAGAAGGTTTGTGATACAAGATTTGCCTTCCATGAACCCATGCTGGTTTTCATTTATAATCTTGTTCCGTTCCAGGTGTCGACCACTCTCCTCCTGATAATCTTCTCCATGACTTTGCACACAATACATGTCAGAGACACAGGTCTGTAGTTTAGCGCCTCGTTTCTGTTTCCTTTCTTAAATGTGGGGACTACATTTGCTGTGCGTGTGTGTGTGTGTGTGTGTGTGTGTGTGTGTGTGTGTGTGTGTGTGTGTGTGTGTGTGTGTGTGTGTGTGTGTGTGTGTGTGTGTGTGTGTGTGTGTATACTCACCTAGTTGTACTCACCTAGTTGAGGTTGCAGGGGTCGAGTCCGAGCTCCTGGCCCCGCCTCTTCACTGATCGCTACTAGGTCACTCTCCCTGAACCGTGAGCTTTATCATACCTCTGCTTAAAGCTATGTATGGATCCTGCCTCCACTACATCGCTTCCCAAACTATTCCACATACTGACTACTCTGTGGCTGAAGAAATACTTCCTAACATCCCTGTGATTCATCTGTGTCTTCAACTTCCAACTGTGTCCCCTTGTTACTGTGTCCAATCTCTGGAACATCATGTCTTTGTCCACCTTATCAATTCCTCTCAGTATTTTGTATGTCGTTATCATGTCCCCCCTATCTCTCCTGTCCTCCAGTGTCATCAGGTTGATTTCCCTTAACATCTCCTCGTAGGACATACCTCTTAGCTCTGGGACTAGTCTTGTTGTAAACCTTTGCACTGTCTCTAGTTTCTTTACGTGCTTGGCTATGTGTGGGTTCCAAACTGGTGCCGCATACTCCAATATGGGCTTAACGTACACGGAGTACAGGGTACTGAACGATTCCTAATTAAGATGTCGGAATGCTGTTCTGAGGTTTGCTAGGCGCCCATATGCTGCAGCAGTTATTTGGTTGATGTGCGCTTCTGGAGATGTGCCTGGTGTTATACTCACCCCAAGATCTTTTTCCTTGAGTGAGGTTTGTAGTCTCTGGCCCCCTAGACTGTACTCCGTCTGCGGTCTTCTTTGCCCTTCCCCAATCTTCATGACTTTGCACTTGGTGGGATTGAACTCCAGGAGCCAGTTGCTGGACCAGGTCTGCAGCCTGCCCAGATCCCTTTGTAGTTCTGCCTGGTCCTCGATCGAGTGAACTTCTCATCAACTTCACGTCATCTGCAAACAGGGACACCTCAGAGTCTATTCCTTCCGTCATGTCGTTCACAAATACCAGAAACAGCACTGGTCCTAGGACTGACCCCTGTGGGACCCCGCTGGTCACAGGTGCCCACTCTGACACCTCGCCACGTACCATGACTCGCTGCTGTCTTCCTGACAAGTATTCCCTGATCCATTGTAGTGCCTTACATGTTATCCCTGCTTGGTCCTCCAGTTTTCGCACCAATCTCTTGTGTGGAACTGTGTCAAACGCCTTCTTGCAGTCCAAGAATATGCAATCCACCCACCCCTCTCTCTCTCTTGTCTTACTGCTGTCACCATGTCATAGAACTCCAGTAGGTTTGTGACACAGGATTTCCCGTCCCTGAAACCATGTTGGCTGCTGTTGATCAGATCATTCCTTTCTAGGTGTTCCACCACTCTTCTCCTGATAATCTTTTCCATGATTTTGCATACTATACATGTCAGTGACACTGGTCTGTAGTTTAATGCTTCATGTCTGTCTCCTTTTTTAAAGATTGGGACTACATTTGCTGTCTTCCATGCCTTAGGCAATCTCCCTGTTTCGATAGATGTATTGAATATTGTTGTTAGGGGTACACACAGCGCCTCTGCTTTCTCTCTCAATACCCATGGGGAGATGTTATCTGGCCCCATTGCCTTTGAGGTATCTAGCTCACTCAGAAGCCTCTTCACTTCTTCCTCGGTTGTGTGCACTGTGTACAGCACATGGTGGTGTGCCCCACCTCTCCGTCTTTCTGGAGCCCCTTCTGTCTCCTCCTCTCTTGTTGAGTTCCTCACATACTTCACGGTCATTTCTTGTTGTCTCTCCTCTTCCTTCCTTAGCCTGATTACCTGGTCCTTGACTGTTGTTTTCCTCCTAATGTGGCTGTGCAACAGTTTCGGCTCAGATTTGGCTTTCGCTGCTATGTCATTTTCATATTGTCTTTGGGCCTCCCTTCTTATCTGTGCATATTCGTTTCTGGCTCTACGACTGCTCTCCTTATTCTCCTGGGTCCTTTGCCTTCTGTAGTTCTTCCATTGTGTGTGTGTGTGTGTGTGTGTGTACTCACCTATTTGTACTCACCTATTTGTGGTTACAGGGGTCGAGTCTTAGCTCCTGGCCCCGCCTCTTCACCGGTGTGTGTGTGTGTGTGTGTGTGTGTGTGTGTGTGTGTGTGTGTGTGTGCGTGTGTGCGTGTGTGTGTGCGTGTGTGCGTGTGTGTGTGTGTGTGTGTGTGTGCGTGTGTGTGTGTGTGTGTGTGTGTGTGTGTGTGTGTGTGTGTGTGTGTGTGTGTGTGTGTGTGTGTGTGCGTGTGTGTGTGTGTGTGTGTGTGTTTGGGTATGTAATAAGATCACAAGGGATATCTTAATATGCAATATACCCACAGTGAAAGATATTAGTATTCCAGGAGTTTCCGTATTTTCTCACATTATCAAGGCAGGAAACCGCTTGGAATATTACTCTTTCCCACTGTGCTTATATCTTATATATATAAATATGATTAACAATTCGCAAACGGGCGAAGTTTATAACAAACATTATCTCTAAGTCTACAGCGGGATTCGAACTCTGTACACAGTTCTTTATATATTAGTTACCGCGATTAATTTATACTTTGTTTACTAATCTTTATTAGTTCTGAAGGATCGAGTAATGAAAGTGTTCTCTCCGTAGGTTAACAAATTCTTCAGGAGAACAGGAAAGACACATTTCCCAGGGATCTGTGACCAGACGATCTCCCTCAAGCAAATGTATTCCACCAACTTTAAATTGGATTGCAAGCCAACGGAATTGTTTCAAGGAATATTTGAACTTGGACTCTCTCTCTGGGGCGTTCCTTCATATTACCATTGTATTGCGATATTTCTGTCAACTTTCTGCATCTGAGTCTTCAGATGACGGCTTCTTCACCG
>NC_069409.1:35871058-35893558 GCF_026875155.1 Cherax quadricarinatus
ATATATATATATAAATATATATATAAATATATATATATATATAAATATATATATATATATATATATATAATATATATATATATATACACACACACAGTGGTCCCTCGTTTTTCGTAATTAATCCGTTCCTGTAGCCGTTACTATAAACGAAATTTGCGATTTGCGAATCAATTTTCCCCATAAGAAATAATGTAAATACAATTAATCCGTTCCTGACACCCAGAAGTATTAAAACAAAAAAAAATAATTTTCCATGAAATATACATATAGTACATAAACAATACAATGGGAAATGATGAATGAAACATTAACAGCATAACACTTACCTTTATTGGAGATTCTTCTTAGTGTATGGGAGACTGGAGGAGGAGAGAGATTGGAATGTTTACACCTCAGGTACCAATTGCTTCTCTGGGGTTGCTTCTCTTCTCTGTTTCTTAATGCCACTAGGACCACCTTGAGAGTCACTCTAGTCCTGTCTCGCAAAGTAACTGTGGAGAGAGCTCTGTTTCTGGCGTCTCTTTAACACTTCCCGAAAATGGCCCAAGACTTTGTCACTGTACATATTTCTCACCTTCTTTACCACAGGCTTGGCACTAGGAGATTTCTTTGGAGCCATGGTAGCTTATTTAGTAATTGGAAGCACTAAAATAAGTGGAATATTATGAAATATTTCGTAGGAGCACTTGAGGGGACCTTCACTCACTGGTAAACAATGCCAGACTGGCTGGTTAGGGAGGCCGCCCCGGCTCACAGTGCGTACGCGTCTTACGAACTACTATTTGCGAGTCAACCTATGAAAAGCGAGTCCATGTTTATATGAAAATAAACCCCCATGATTGGCGAAATTTACGATTGCCGAGAACTACGAAAAGCGAGGGACCACATATAAATAAAATATATATATATATAAAATATATATAAAATATATAAATATATATATATATAAAATATATATATGTCGTGCCGAATATGTAAAACTGGTCAATTAGCAAGAACTCATTTAAAATTAAGTCCTTTCTGAAATTTTCTCTTATACGTTTAAAGATATTTTTTTTTCATTAATGTTAATGTAGAAATTTTTAATTTTGCACCAAAAGAATCTTAGAAAACTTACCTAACCTTATTATAACAAGAGCAATTTATTTTAGCCTAACCCAACTAAATATATTTTAAATACGTTTACAATAATTTAGTACTAAACAAACACAATCAAATATATTTTTTTCGTTAGGTTCAGAATGATTTTGGCGAAATTATTGCATACACAAATTTTCACTTGTCCTATATGGCAAGATAAGCGTTGCTATTTAAGCCAAGATCGCAAGTTTCTGCCTATTCGGCACGACATATATATATATATATTTTAAAATATATATATATATATATATATAATATATATATATATATATATATATATATATATATATGAGCATAAGAAAGAAGGAACACTGCAGCAGGCCTACTGGCCTATGCGAGGCAGGTCCAATTCTCCCACTGGCTTAAGCTCACTGACCTAGTGACCTTAAGCTCACTGATCGTCTGGCCTCACTGACCTAGTGAGTTCAGACAAGGCACTTAAGGGAGGAACACGGCATCCAACCTTGTAGCACAAGCTAGTTAAGTCCAACTCACACACACCCACACCCACTCATGTATTTATCCAACCTATTTTTAAAACTATACAACGTCTTAGCTTCTATGACTGACAAATGTGAAGATCTGTTATTACCTGGAGTTTACCTGGAGAGAGTTCCGGGGGTCAACGCCCCCGCGGCCCGGTCTGTGACCAGGCCTCCTGGTGAATCAGAGCCTGATCAACCAGGCTGTTGCTGCTGGCTGCACGCAAACCAACGTACGAGCCACAGCCCGGCTGGTCAGGAACCGACTTTAGGTGCTTGTCCAGTGCCAGCTTGAAGACTGCCAGGGGTCTGTTGGTAATCCCCCTTATGTATGCTGGGAGGCAGTTGAACAGTCTCGGGCCCCTGACACTTATTGTATGGTCTCTTAACGTGCTAGTGCACCCCTGCTTTTCATTGGGGGATGTTGCATCGTCTGCCAAGTCTTTTGCTTTCGTAGTGAGTGATTCTCGTGTGCAAGTTCGTTACTAGTCCCCTTTTGGATTTTCCAGGTGTATATAATCATGTATCTCTCCCGCCCCCCGTTCCAGGGAATACAGGTTCACGAACCTCAAGCGCTCCCAATAATTGAGGGGGTTTTATCTCCGTTATGCGCGCCTTTGAAGGTTCCTGTACATTTTCTAGGTCAGCAATTTCACCTGCCTTGAAAGGTGCTGTTAGTGTGCAGCAATATTCCAGCCTAGATAGAACAAGTGACCTGAAGAGTGTCATCATGGGCTTGGCCTCCCTAGTTTTGAAGGTTCTCATTATCCATCCCGTCATTTTTCTAGCAGATGCGATTGATACAATGTTATGGTCCTTGAAGGTGAGATCCTCCGACATGATCACTCCCAGGTCTTTGACGTTGGTGTTTCGCTCTATTTTGTGGCCAGAATTTGTTTTGTACTCTGATGAAGATTTAATGGTTAATTTTATGGTTAATTCACAAACAGAATTTAAATGTCCTAAATAATAAAAAAATTTCAATGAGGTATTTTCATGCGTCCTAGAAGACAGTTTCATCAATAAAATGTCAATCTTCTTGCCGATTCAGATCAAATCACTCAAGAATTGCAATTTCCTTTCTCTTGAGTTCATATTAAACTCCATTCAGCCTCGCAATTGAGTTAAGACTCATGCTGGAAGATACAGACTTGGCAAACAACGTAGCTTATTTGATATAATATATATAATTATAAATATATATATATAAATATATATATATATAAATATATATAATATATATATATATATATATATATATATATATATATATAATAATAAAATAATACATATAACATGATTGCAGCTAGTTTAGTGGTTTGCAGAATTAGGATGATAGTGGTAAACTAGGAATAGTTAGTGGTATGGGTTTTGGCAGGAAACAGTGAAGTCCCAGTGTAGTAATATTACGAGTTCTAGGGGAACTAGTAATAAGCAGAACGAGGTAGATATTGAAAAGCCAGGACTTTGGTGATAAGGACAGTAATAGGTTTAGTAGAAAAACAGAAATGAGCAGGAAGGGTAAAGAGAAAGGAGAGTCTTTCAATGTTCATTATGCTTATTGCCGTAGTGCTAGGAATAAGATGGACGAGTTGAGATTAGTTGCTAGTGCAGGTAACATTGATGTATTTGCCTTAACTGAGACGTGTTTAATTAAAAAAGTCGGGACATGCCTGCGAATGTCATATTCAGGGTTTTAAATTGTTCCAAGTAGATAGAAGTATCGGGAAGGGGGGTGGGGTGGCATTGTATGTCCGAGATCGCTTGAACTGTTGCATAAAAACGGGTATTAAGTCTGAAGTAACACATACAGAGTCTGTTTGGATAGAATTTTCAGAGGGCATGAAAAAATGATTTTTAGGTGTGATATACCGTCCCCCAAACTTAGATAGGTACCAAGGGAGACTACTATAGGAGGAAATTGTTAAGGGCCACAAAGGGACGATAATGTAGTAATTCAGGAGACTTTAACTTTAGTCATATTGATTGGAATTTCTTGGGCTGGGAATTTAGCTCATAAAACTTCTTAGAAGTAGTTCAGGTTGTTTTTTGAAGCAGTTTGTGACAAACCTACAAGGGGAAATAACCTGCTTGACTTAGTTTATGGCAAACAATGAATCCCTTGTTAATAATTTAGAAATTTTAGAGGAACGGGGGTGCTACGACCACAAAAAATTTACATTTAGCATTGAATGGAAGTACGAATAGCGATAACTCATAACAGTCCCAAAAAAAAATTTTCGCTAGTAGATTCGATGGGCTTAAGAACACTTTTCATCGTTGACTGGTACGAAGTGAGATATCAATAGACTTTTCTGAACCTATACATGCGCTCAAAGAACGTTTTTCCTATAAAAAAATTAGATCAAATGAAAGACCCAAAATGGGTGAATAATAGGGTCAAATATCTACTAGGGGATAAGAAAGGAATTTTTAGCTATCAAAAGAGGTGAGGGGCATCTTAGAATCGTATTTGACATTAAGAGGGACATTAAAAAGGGGGTAAGAAAAAACAAAAAAGGGCTAAAATTAAAGTTGCTGGGGTTTTAAAACAAAACCCAAAAAATTTTTTTTCCCGGTCAAAAACAAGAGTTAGAGATAAGATAGGGCCCCCTTAAAAATAACTATGGGGATCTTACACAAAGAGAAAGAAATGTGCTCGATTTTTAATAATTATTTTCCTCAGTTTTTACACAAAGACACTAACAATATTCCGTAATTTAATTTTATAGGGGCAGAAAAATAAATTATGTAACATCACAGTCACTAGTGAAATGGTTGTGAACGATAAACTGAAGCAAAATAATCGCCGGCCCTATGGGGTTTTTTAAAGGGGTTTTTAAGGGAAGAAAAAGGAACCTGTGAACCTTTAAACTAATTTTTTTTAATTTATCTTTTCAAACAGGGTATTTCCCTGATATGTGAAGAAGGCTAATGTAATTCCTTTTTTAAAAACGGGGACAAGTCGTACCGAAAATTTACCGCCCAAATAAACCTGACCTAAATTGTGGGCAAATTACTAGATAAATTTATAGCGGGAAATTAAAAGAAGCCATCCGAAAGCAAGTTTGTTTAATGATACTCAGCATGGATTCACAAAGCCGGGTCTTGTCTAACTAATTTTTTAATTTTCTTCAGAAAAGCTTTGGGGGCTGTTGACCACGAAAAAAAATTTGTATTATTTATTTAATTTTAGTAACTTTTGAAGAGTTCCGCACCATAACTTTAAAAAAAGGGGCACTCAGGCAGGGGGGAAGGGTGCTCTCGGGATCGGTCAGGGCCACTACGGAAGCAAGATGTCCATAAAGGGGGTTAAAATCCGAGTGAGGATCTGTAAAAAGTGGCGTTCCACGGGGATCAGCCCTTGGCCGTTTTTTTAAAATATAACAATGATCTTGAGGGGGGAAATTTACTGGATAAAAAAAATTTTCGCCGATACACAAAGAAGGTAGGATAATTATTCAAACGTAGATGTTATGGAACTTCAGGAGGATTAAAAAACCATTCTTGGTCAAAAAGGGGCAATGCAGTTAAATGTAGATAAATAAAGGGTTTTCTGAAGTTTGGGGGAGTGCCCATAACCCTAGTATTTAAAAGTTAAATGATGTAAACTTACCCCCTACGATTGCGAAAAGGACTTGGGGGGGTTAGTGAGCACACCTTAAACCAAACGCAAGCCTAACTACGAAAAACCCCCAATGAAAATGGGAAACAAGAAATTAAACACAAAACCGAGGTCATATGCGCTTAACACATTTTAAAGCCCACCAAAGCACTCAGTTCGGCTCCAATACAGAAAGGGCAAAACGTTAGAAAACATTTAGCGAGGATGACTAAATTAAAACTAGCATTAGAAAAATTCCTTATAAGAAAGATTTTAAAAACTTTAATTTTCATTCACTTGTTTTAAAGAAGAATGAGGGAGACCGATCGAAGTTAAAGGGAAATAGGATTTAAAAAAAGGGGATATTAACAAAAGGCTGAGGGTATCCCCAAGAAACCCACATAATGGATTTAAATTAGATAAGTTTAGATTTAGAAAGGGCATGGGAAAATATTGGGTTTTGGGAAAAGAGTAGTTGATAGTGGAACATCACCTAGTGGGTTTTGAGGTTAGGACTTGGGGAGTTTAAAATTTTGGTTGCATAAGACAGATGGGAGGGGGTTTGGGTTTTTAGTGGGACTTTTACATCGAGCTTTTTCCTGGGGGCAGAAATTGGGTTGGGCAAATGTTTTTGTGGGGGGAATTGCAAAAGGGCCTGCCATATGGGCCACAGGCCCCTGCGTGTTCCTCCTTTTCTTATTTTTTATGGTTTAAAAGAAAAAATCGAAATTAACTAGTTATTTAAATAATGAATAATCGAACAGGAGAGAGATCCGGAATAATACCGGATGAGATCCTGCGGTATTTCCTGAACATCTAAGACCTAGGGGGGGGGGGTTTCTGCACTACAAATAACGCATTCATTTTTTCAATTTTATTTAAATTTAAAAATTTTTCACCAAAAGCTGCACTGTGTTGTTATTATCCACTATTGTAACGTAATCTCTTATATCACATGACCTGTTATACGAGCTTCTGCTATCTGCAAACTGTGAGGCCTAGCCCACCCGACCCCACATGGGGCGGGGCGTGGGGAGGATTGTGGGGGGTTTTTTCATTCGGGCCCTTCTCCCGTATCCTGAGAGAGGTGCTAGCGGGTGTCAGTCATGCTACCATACTCTGAGAAAAATTACCCTCATTTCTCCTGCTATTACCTTCGCAACATTGCACAGCTATTGATGACGCACTGAGAAGTGTGAAGGCACTTGAGCTAAAGCTTTACTTCCCCCTCCTCCCAGTGGCTTGTCTTACATTGGTAAGATCGCTTGTCTGCGATTATTTGTATATATACAAATGCATATATACATATACAAACAAGGTCAGGCGCAGGAACCATGTCATTTGTAGGTAGAAAAAAAAACGACTTCAGGTATGAGTAGTTATAGCTTCTGGTTTCCACTAGCTATTTGAGAACAGCTTGGGGTAGAGCACACTGTCTTCCTATCAACCTATTGTAATGTCGCCGCAGCCAGGTCTTAAATTCATTCCAAAATTCATGCGGGTTATCAGTCTTCTTTCCATTTAAAAACTCTCTGCACACACCGAGTTGTACTGTGTTTTCAAGATTTCTCTCGCTTCTTTGTTGTCATTAGTGAAGGTTCCGTCTCCATTAAGCCAGGTCCAATACCCGAGGTGGATGCTGCTTCGGATTCTGTATTGGAGAAAAATTATTTTGAGTTTCTTTCAATTTCGCTGATGGCTTTTTGCCTTTTCCGCCTCTCCTGGGCTTTGTGTATTACTTTTAGTCTCAGCTCGATGTTTTATACTTCTCTAATCAGAATTTCTTTTTCGTTCTTGAGAAAGTTTGGAACCATTGAGAAGTTCTCCGACTCTTTTTCCCACCTGTACAAGGAAGTGTCGTTATTTTTCTGATATTTTTTTCACTTTTTTGTTCCGAATGGACAAAAGTTGCAGAATGAGCTTTCACTGGGAGCAACGTTTCGTTCTATGCACAGCGTTAGGAAGTCTTAAAGCGAAACGTTGTTCAAATATAAGCTTGTTCTGTAACTTTTGTGTTTATCGTAATTCCTGTCTGCAGTAATTCACTAAATGCACCACAGAGCAGCAATATTTCAGAAACGTAATAAAAGATAATGATTTATTTATTCTCAAAAAACAATTTTTGTTAAAGTGAATTACTAAAATCAACCTCGAGATAGTTTGTGGTAAACCTCATACAACTACTTGACTCAGTGATAAGTCACAACTTAAAGCACTCTTTCCGATTTCGATACACGGGCGTTGCGGGACGTAAGAGCAAGTCTTCTCCAGCACCTGCGGTGTTTATTGGGCTACCAGGCCTTGTCATATTAGGTCTGGGTGAAAGTTCAGGGTGTTCGACACCTGTTATGATCCGTACCAATCATCATTTTTGGGGGGAATGCAAGTTGAATTTTTATTTCATATCTGATCGCCTCTTCTGTTCTGTGCATAAGGCTTAGTTGTTAAAGACTTTTAAGGACTTGTTCGCCTGAAATATCTCTTACAATTTTCAGAGGTAAAATATAAGTGTGCAAATTATTACGTCCTAAAATTAAGCCTTAAAATTTTCTCCTGGTAGACACCGGTCTTCATGCACCAACACCACAATCACCAGTTTCTCAGTACATCCACCAGTCTATCAGCACTGACACCATAACCACCAGTTTGTCAATACAGCCTACAGTCTACCAGCATTGACATCACAACCATTAGTCTGTCAGTACAACCACTCCGTTATGGAAAACTGAAAGAAATAATACCTAGAACTGAGTATACTACAAACTAACCACACAATAGAGCGAAAAATTAGTGTGAAAGACTTGGGAGTGTTAATGTCAGAGGATCTCACCTTCTAGGATCACAACAGTGTCACTATCACATCTGCGAGGAAAATGATAAGATGGATAATGAGAACATTCTAAACATGGGATGTCATGCAACTTATGATCCTTTTAAAAATCACTTGTTCTTTCTAGGCTGGAATACTGCTGTACACTAACAGCTCCATTCAAGGCAAGTGAGATCGCAGATCTAGAGAATGTACAGAGAATCTTCACTTTACATAGTATAAGTTCAGTCAAGAACCTTAATTATTTGAAACGTTTGGAGTCCCTTGACATGTACTCACTGGAGCGCAGGCGACAGAGATACATCATAATCTACACCTGGAAAATCCTAAGGGACTGGTCCTAAATCTGCTCACAGAAATCACTCCCTACGAAAGCAAAAATCTGGGCAGACAGTGAAACATACCCCAATGAAAAGTAGCGGCGCATAAGTACACTATGAGAAAACACAATAAGTGTCTGGGGCTTAAGACTGTTCAACAGCCTCCCAGAAGACATAAGGGAAATTACCAATAGACCCTTGGCTGCCTTCAGGGGCAAACTGGACAGATGCCTAAAGTCAGTACCCGATCAACCGGGCTGAGGTTCGTATGTTGGACCACATGCGGCCAGCAATAACAGGCCCTGATCCACTGGGAGGCCTGGTCAAGGACTGGGCCTCGGGAGTGTTAACCCCCGGTACACCCTCCAGGTAGACCAGTCTACCTGCACCATCACCACAACCACCAGTTTATCATTTCATCTACCAGTCTACCAGCACTGAGAACGGTCTGTTGCTGCAAGTCGACACTCTCATTGTGGACTAATGGAAATGAGTTAGGAAAATTTAAGAGTTAAGACGCAGGTGCCTGAACAGTGAAGTCGTGAGGTGCATGACGAGCCAGGTCGAAAGTGCCTAAAGAACGAAGTTGTAGGTACCTAAAGAACCAGGTTGTAGGTACGTGAAGAACCAGATTGTAGCTACCTGAAGGACCAGGTTATAGGTACCTGAAGAACCAGGTTGTAGGTACCTGAAGAACCAGGTTGTAGGTACCTGAAGAATAGGTTGTAGGTACCTGAAGAACCAGATTGTAGCTACCTGAGGAACCAGGTTGTAGGTACCTGAAGAACCAGGTTGTAGGGAGGCCTGGTCGTGGACCGGGCCGCGGGGGCGTTGATCCCCGGAATAACCTCCAGGTAACCTGAAGAATAGGTTGTAGGTACCTGAAGACCCAGCTTGTAGCTACCTGAGGAACCAGGTTGTAGGTACCTGAAGAACAGGTTGTAGGTACCTGAATAACCAGGTTGTAGCTACCTGAAGAATCAGGTTGTAGGTACCTGAAGAACCAGGTTGTAGGTACCTGAAGAACCAAGTTGAAGGTACCCAAAGAACCTGTTGTAAGTGTCTGAAGAACCAAGCTGTAGGTACCTAAAGATCCAAGTTGTAGGTGACTGAAGAACCAGGCTATAGGAACCTGAAGATCCAGGTTGTAGGTACCTGAAGATCCAGGCTGTAGGTGACTGAAGAACCAGGTTCTAGGTACCTGAAGAGCCAGGTTATAGGTACCTGAAGTTCCAGGCTGTAGGTACCTGAAGATCCAGGTAGTAGGTACCTGAAGAACCAGGGTGTAGGCACCCAAAGAACCTGCTGTAAGTGCCTGAAGACCCAAGTTGTAGGTACCTAAAGATCCAGGTTGTAGCTACCTGAGGAACCAGGTTGTAGGTACCTGAATAACCAGGTTGTAGCTACCTGAAGAACCAGGTTGTAGGTACCTGAAGAACCAGGTTGTAGGTACCTGAAGATGCAGGTTGTAGGTACCTGAAGATCCAGGTTGTAGGTACCTGATGAACCAGATTATGGGTGCCTGAAGAATCAGGTTCTAGGTACCTGAAGAACCAGGTTGTAGGTACCTGAAGAGCCAAGTTGAAGGTACCCAAAGAACCTGTTGTAAGTGTCTGAAGAACCAAGCTGTAGGTACCTAAAGATCCAGGTTGTAGGTGACTGAAGAATCAGGCTATAGTTACCTGAAGATCCAGGTTGTAGGTACCTGAAGATGCAGGTTGTAGGTGCCTGAAGATCCAGGTTGTAGGTACCTGATGAACCAGGTTATGAGTGCCTGAAGAATCAGGTTCTAGGTACCTGAAGAACCAGGTTGTAGGTACCTGAAGATCCAGGATGTAGGTACCTGAAGAGCCAGGGCGAAGTTTCCTGAAAGGTCGTACATAATCACGACCCTCGTTCCTTGGCACCCTGAGCTGCATAATTCCAAGTTGTAGGTCATCAAGATTCAGGGAGGAACCTGCGCCATCATCCTAGAGAAGGAGCCGTCGTCGCCGCCGCCGCCGCCCGCCGCCGCCGCCGCCGCCGCCGCCGCCACCTGAAGGATACTCGAAGGACGTTTTCAAGGGTCAACGCCCCCGTCGCACGGTTCCAGATCAGGTTTCCTGGAAGATCAGGGCTTGGTTAACTAGCTGTTACTGCTGGCAGCAGTAACGTGCGAACCACAGCCTGGCTGGTCGGGCATTGATTTGAGCTACTTGTCTGGTTCCCTCCTGAAGACAACCAGAGAGTTGTTGGTAATTCCCCATATGCATGGAGGGAGGGAGGGCGCTGAAGAGCCAGTGACCTCTGACACTCATCGAGTTCTCTCTTAGTTCATTCTCTTAGTATTATACGGAGTGATTTCGGAGTTCAGGTTTGGGACCAGTCCCTTCAGGATTTTTTTAGTGTAAATTTTTATGTACACATCTCTCCTACTTTCCAAGGAATACAACCGAAGAACAAGTGACTTTAAAAGTATCAACTTTGGCACACTACTGCATGTCTTGAAAATTTTAGTTATCCAGCTTATCACTTTCCTTGCGGTACCAATGGCAACATTGTTTTGACCCTTGAATGTGATATCTTCCGCTATCGTTACTCCTAAGACTTTCGTTGTTTTAAATAATTTGAGTTTGTCCTGTGCTCCGTCACAGTGTTTATTTCCTCCATTCTTCCATTACACAGCAGTTGAAACCTGTCCTCGTTCAACAACACAATGTTGTCTGAGGCCCATTGAAAGACTTGATTTACATCCGTCTGACGATTCGCCGTGTCTTCGAACGACGCCACTCTTACAGAGATACTGGTACCATCAGTGCCGCCCGCGGCTGTGCCTCCCAGCTGGTCTCCAGTCACGTCTGTGGCCGACACCACCTCTGTGATGACGGTGGTGGTGACGCAACTACACACGGGGTAGAAAGCAAGGAGAGTATTTTTTTTGCTGTTAAGCTCTTTTTTACTCTCTCTCTCTCTCTCTCTCTCTCTCTCTCTCTCTCTCTCTCTCTCTCTCTCTCTCTCTCTCTCTCTCTCTCTCTCTCTCTCTCTCTCTCTCTCTCTCTCTCTCTCATCTTAATTTCGATCTTTACTTCAATCTATATTTCCTTCTATATTTCCATCTATGTTTCCATTCATGCTTGCATCTATACTTCCTTCTTTACCTTCATTAATTTCCCTCTATACGTTTACGTAGCGACTCTCAAACATTTCCTGCGTACAGTCTCTCCTGTGCGATTAGCAAGCGGTGGATCGAGCCTCCACCACACCGTTCCATGTGCTAAAAAAAAGCAAAAAAAAAGACCCACATGGGTCTAGCGCTTTACATAAACATAATAATTACCTGACCTCATTTCTATGCCCTAAGCTATGTAACACCCCCTCCGCACGATGCCCTTCACCTAAAGGGTATTCCGGGGGTCAACGCCCCCCGCAGCCCGATCCATGACCAGGCTTTTAGGGTGACATTAGTTATTGATCGTTTTCCTTCAGCGAAGGTGTGTGGGGGGGGGGATGCCTTAATGCGGGAGGAGGTATCTTGATCCGAGGAATTAGGAACTTCTTTACTTCCCCCCGTTCCTCGGATCAAGCCTGAATCCGAGTATAAGAGCATATTCTTCTTTGGGGATTACGTTATTTATGATGTAGTTCAGGGGGGGTCAACGACCCCCTCATCGGCCAAGTACTTGACCAGGCGGATTACGGCCTGATCAACTAGGCTGTTACTGCTGGCCGCACGTAATACAAGGTACGAACCACAGCCCGGCTGATCGGACACCTGTCATCCGGACACTTCTCAGCCGCATACCGGATACCTGTGACCAGTTTCGAGAGTCCCCCCCCCCCGGCCCATGAGTATCCAATGTATCCATTTTAAAACGTTATTCTCTTTACGTCCTGTTCAACGTCAACTTCTGAACGTTTCATGCAAACTTACAAACGTTATTTTACTTTAGATTAGATGAAGTTGGATTAAGTCGGGTTATATAAACCCGGAGCAGCACTTGTTAAACCACGACCGAGCAAATTTTAAACAGTCGTGGCAGCGAGGTGGAGAGAAAAAAAAATAATTATTCAGATTTTAACGTTTGCCATTTGTGGGGCGAGTTTCAAGAGTTTATCTGCTCTCTGAGCCCGGCCATAAGCCAGGCTCGTCTGGTGCTTGCCTGGTCAACCAGGATGTTGCTGCTGGAGGCCCGTTGCCCACATATCCATCACAGCCTGGTTGATCTGGCAGCTGGTGAAGATACTTGGAAGGTGAAATTGAGAGAAGTGATGGAGAGAGAGAGAGAGAGAGAGAGAGAGAGAGAGAGAGAGAGAGAGAGAGAGAGAGAGAGAGAGAGAGAGAGAGAGAGAGAGAGAGAGAGAGAGAGAGAGAGAGAGAGAGAGAGAGAGAGAGGAGAGAGAGAGAGAGAAAGAGAGAGAGAGAGAGAGAGAGAGAGAGAGAGGGAGGGAGGGAAAGAGAATGATGAACACAGTTAGATTGACGACCAGACAATTAAAAGGAACAGGGAGATGGAGAGGAAGAAATGAGGTGAATAGAAGAAGAGGAAACGAGACGGAAAGATGAGTGGTAGGGAGATGATGAGACAGAGAGATAGCGAAATATGGAGAGGAAAACAATCATAAAGCAAGCAGATAGAGACAGACAGAAGAATAAGTAGAGAGATAACTCTGGATGGAGAGAAGACAGATGAACACATAATAGACAGACAGACAGACACATACACACACACAAAAAGATCTTGGGGTGAGTATAACACCAGGCACATCTCCTGAAGCGCACATCAACCAAATAACTGCTGCAGCATATGGGCGCCTGGAAAACCTCAGAACAGCATTCCGACATCTTAATAATGAATCATTCAGGACCCTGTACACCGTGTACGTTAGGCCCATATTGGAGTATGCGGCACCAGTTTGGAACCCACACCTAGCCAAGCACGTAAAGAAACTAGAGAAAGTGCAAAGGTTTGCAACAAGACTAGTCCCAGAGCTAAGAGGTATGTCCTACGAGGAGAGGTTAAGGGAAATCAACCTGACGACACTGGCGGACAGGAGAGATAGGGGGGACATGATAACGACATACAAAATACTGAGAGGAATTGACAAGGTGGACAAAGACAAGATGTTCCAGAGATTGGACACAGTAACAAGGGGACACAGTTGGAAGTTGAAGACACAGATGAATCACAGGGATGTTAAGAAGTATTTCTTCAGCCACAGAGTAGTCAGTAAGTGGAATAGTTTGGGAAGCGATGTAGTGGAGGCAGGATCCATACATAGCTTTAAGCAGAGGTATGATAAAGCTCACGGCTCAGGGAGAGTGACCTAGTAGCGATCAGTGAAGAGGCGGGGCCAGGAGCTCGGACTCGACCCCCGCAACCTCAACTAGGTGAGTACAACTAGGTGAGTACACACACACACACACGCACACACGCGCAGAAAGAGAGAGAGAGAGAGACCGAGACAGGGAGAGGGATAGGCCACTCTTCCCAGTCTCTTCTCTCTCGCCTCCAGGCAAGACTGTACATTAAAGTTGAATTATTTATTCATGCAGTTCATTATTCATGTTTACATTAGGTTGAGTGCAACAACGGCCTTCCAGCTCTGCCCAAACATTTCCAACTCTTGCTTAACAAGATTCTCCCCTAATTACATTAATTTCTAGGGGAGGGTTTTACGAGGTGCCGCGCATCTGGCTAAATATATACATAGTTATTTGTGCATGAAAATTTTTAAATCCTCCTTCCTCCCTCTTTTTCATAAATATAAACTTCGTGATTCTTTTTACTCTCCCCCAGAACTGACGTAATGTGATTGAAGTATCAGGGAAAGAAAGTAATCCTGGAATACATGACGTGTTTGATTGAAAATTAAAAAACATAATTAATGTTCTACACGCTGGGTTTGATATATTTTGCTGTAGTTTAATACTTGGAGAAATATCGTTCAGGTTGTGTAGTTCGTTAGACTGGGAGTTGCTGTCACTCTGGCTGCAATTCTGCAGCCAGTTTGGTTGCAGATCTACATATATTCTGACTACAACACTGTATTCACTCTGCTTACAGCCAAGCATCCACTCTGCTTACAACCCAGCATCCACTCTGCTTACAACCAGCATCCACTCTGCTTACAACTCAGCATCCACTCTGCTTACAACTCAGCATCCACTATGCTTACAACTCAGCATCCACTCTGCTTACAACCAGCATCCACTCTGCTTACAACCCAGCATCCACTCTGCTTACAACTCAGCA
The DNA here is from genome assembly GCF_026875155.1 of Cherax quadricarinatus. NCBI lineage: Eukaryota > Metazoa > Arthropoda > Malacostraca > Decapoda > Parastacidae > Cherax > Cherax quadricarinatus. Next base: position 35,885,668 of record NC_069409.1, read on the forward strand.
TCCACTCTGCTTACAACTCAGCATCCACTCTGCTTACAACCCAGCATCTGCTCTGCTTACAACCCAGCATCCACTCTGCTTACAACTCAGCATCCACTCTGCTTACAACTCAGCATCCACTCTGCTTACAACTCAGCATCCACAATGCTTACAACTCAGCATCCACTCTGCTTACAACCCAGCATCCACTCTACTTACAACTCAGCATCCACTCTGCTTACAACTCAGCATCCACTATGCTTACAACCCAGCATCCACTCTGCTTACAACTCAGCATCCACTCTGCTTACAATTCAGCATCCACTCTGCTTACAACCCAGCATCCACTCTGCTTACAACTCAGCATCCACTCTGCTTACAACTCAGCATCCACTCTGCTTACAACTCAGCATCCACTATGCTTACAACTCAGTATCCACTCTGCTTACAACTCAGCATCCACTCTGCTTACAACCCAGCATCCACTCTGCTTACAACCCAGCATCCACTCTGCTTACAACCCAACATCCACTCTACTTACAACTCAGCATCCACTCTGCTTACAACTCAGCATCCTCTATGCTTACAACCCAGCATCCACTCTGCTTACAACTCAGCATCCACTCTGCTTACAACTCAGCATCCACTCTGCTTACAACCCAGCATCCACTCTGCTTACAACCCAGCATCCACTCTGCTTACAACCCAGCATCCACTCTGCTTACAACTCAGCATCCACTCTGCTTACAACTCAGCATCCACTCTGCTTACAACTCAGCATCCACTCTGCTTACAACCCAGCATCCACTCTGCTTACAACCCAGCATCCACTCTGCTTACAACTCAGCATCCACTCTGCTTACAACTCAGCATCCACTCTGCTTACAACTCAGCATCCACTCTGCTTACAACCCAGCATCTGCTCTGCTTACAACCCAGCATCGACTCTGCTTACAACCCAGCATCCACTCTGGTTACAACCCAGCATCCACTCTGCTTACAACTCAGCATCCACTCTGCTTACAACTCAGCATCCACTCTGCTTACAACTCAGCATCCACTCTGCTTACAACTCAGCATCCACTCTGCTTACAACTCAGCATCCACTCTGCTTACAACTCAGCATCCCACTCTGCTTACAACTCAGCATCCACTCTGCTTACAACTCAGCATCCACTCTGCTTACAACTCAGCATCCACTCTGCTTACAACTCCAGCATCCACTCTGCTTACAACTCAGCATCCACTCTGCTTACAACTCAGCATCCACTCTGCTTACAACTCAGCATCCACTCTGCTTACAACCCAGCATCCACTCTGCTTGCAACCCAGCATCCACTCTGCTACAACTCAGCATCACTCTGCTTACAACTCAGCATCCACTCTGCTTACAACTCAGCATCCACTCTGCTTACAACCCAGCATCTGCTCTGCTTACAACCCAGCATCGACTCTGCTTACAACCCAGCATCCACTCTGGTTACAACCCAGCATCCACTCTGCTTACAACTCAGCATCCACTCTGCTTACAACTCAGCATCCACTCTGCTTACAACTCAGCATCCACTCTGCTTACAACTCAGCATCCACTCTGCTTACAACTCAGCATCCACTCTGCTTACAACTCAGCATCCACTCTGCTTACAACTCAGCATCCACTCTGCTTACAACTCAGCATCCACTCTGCTTACAACTCAGCATCCACTCTGCTTACAACTCAGCATCCACTCTGCTTACAACTCAGCATCCACTCTGCTTACAAACTCAGCATCCACTCTGCTTACAACTCAGCATCCACTCTGCTTACAACCCAGCATCCACTCTGCTTGCAACCCAGCATCCACTCTGCTTACAACTCAGCATCCACTCTGCTTACAACTCAGCATCCACTCTGCTTACAACTCAGCATCCACTCTGCTTACAACCCAGTATCTGCTCTGCTTACAACCCAGCATCGACTCTGCTTACAACCAGCATCCACTCTGTTTACAACCCAGCATCCACTCTGCTTACAACTCAGCATCCACTCTGCTTACAACTCAGCATCCACTCTGCTTACAACTCAGCATCCACTCTGCTTACAACTCAGCATCCACTCTGCTTACAACTCAGCATCCACTCTGCTTACAACTCAGCATCCACTCTGCTTACAACTCAGCATCCACTCTGCTTACAACCCAGCATCCACTCTGCTTACAACTCAGCATCCGCTCTGCTTACAACTCAGCATCCACTCTGCTTACAACTCAGCATCCACTCTGCTTACAACTCAGCATCCACTCTGCTTACAACTCAGCATACCACTCTGCTTACAACTCAGCATCCACTCTGCTTACAACTCAGCATCCACTCTGCTTACAACCCAGCATCCACTCTGCTTACAACCCAGCATCGACTCTGCTTACAACTCAGCATCCACTCTAGTATAAATGGCGCTATAGGTTGCCAGATCTTTTTAATATCCTTAACTCCAACTCTCTTTTCCACTCAAATTTATTTTTTTATGTTTTTTTTTTTACCGGATTATTTTTATTAATTATTTGTCCTATATTTTCTTCCTTTGTCCTTCAGTGTTTCTCTTGTACTACAGTAATTACTAATCTCTTAATGTCTCATTCTAATTTAAATACAAATTCCTCCAATGCTCTTTTGTTTTCATCAATATTCCACATTTGAGAGAAGAGACTTGAGACGACGTTCAGTCCCTCCCGGAGTATATAAAATCATAATTGAACGAGAAGTTAATGAGAAAACAAAAAAAAAATAGCTCGGTGTAGAGGAGAATGGGGGAAAGAATTCTGAAGACAAATGAAAGTCTTGGGTAAAATAACGTCAAGTGACCTCATCTCCCTTTTAGAGATCACAATATACCAAATGCCGTAAAAAAAAAGAAAAGAGAAAAAAAATAGCATGAAAATGATAGTGCTGATAATGAGAACTTTCAGAACAAGAGAAATAATGTCATTATTCAAAACAAGAGAAATAATGCTCAGAATATTGTTCACTGTTGATGCCTTCGTTCAAGGCATCAACAGTGAAGATTATGAGATCATTTACTTGACCGCATGGAATTAATAAAGTATTTAAACTACTGGAAACGCCTAAAAGAACTGAATATGTACTCTCTGGAGTTGAGGAAAGAGAGATGTATGATAGGTAATGAAAGATAATTGAGGGTTTAGTCAGAAATCTACACACTACCATAACAACGTACTGGAGTGAGAGAAATTTAGGAACAGTGAAATAGGAAAAAAGCAGGGGAGCCGTGGGCAGAATTAGAGAGAACATTGTCATTATCCGTGGTCCAAGACTATTCAACCTGCTATTAGGAAATATTAGAAACATTGCTGGAGCAAGAACATGAGTTATGAAGAGGGAACCTAATCATTACCTCTGTCATGTACCACATCAACAAGACTGTGGTGGCGCTGTGAGCTAGCGGGCAGCAAACAATAATAGTCTAGGTGAACAGGCAATCAACAGAAACGTTTGGCACCAAGCCGGGCTGCGAAGGTGTGCAGGTAAGCTAAAATAGCAGAAAAAATATAGAAAGGTGAGTAGCAGTTGTTGTGGTGGTGGTAGTAGGTAGTAGTAGTAGTAGTAGATGAATGGTTCAGAGAACCGACATGTTGTTGAATTAGACACATGTGCAACTCTTGGGTATCTTTATTGAGGAAACGTTTCGCCACACAGTGGCTTCATCAGTCCATACAAAGGAGAAACTTGAAGAACAGGAGGAGAATGAGGTAATCAGTCCCTCAGCCTTGAGTCGATGTGGTCAGTCCATCAATCTTGAATAGAATACGGCATATGAGCGGAGAAGCATATGTCGGTTCTGTGAACCATTCATCTACAATCCTGTCAGACACTGCAACTTCTTGGGATCTTAATACTTGGGAATTCTTCACTTGCCTAACCCTTGGGCACGACCTACTTCCACATTGGACAAATGTGACACCACCTACGACTGCTGCCCCTCACCTGTCTACGGTTTATAACCTGCTTCTCCGCTCATATGCCGTATTCTATTCAAGATTGATGGACTGACCACATCGACTCAAGGCTGAGGGACTGATTACCTCATTCTCCTCCTGTTCTTCAGGTTTCTCCTTTGTATGGACTGATGAAGCCACTGTGTGGCGAAACGTTTCCTCAATAAAGATACCCAAGAGTTGCACATGTGTCTAATTCAACAGTAGTAGTAGTAGTAGTAGTATAATAGTAATAGTAAGTATAGTAGTAGTAGTAAGTAGTAGTAGTTGTTGTGGTGCTGGTAGCAGCAGTAATAGTAGTAGTTGTGGTGATGGTAGTAGTAGCAGGAGCAGCAGTAGCGCAATGGTAGTAGTAGTTGTGGTGGCGGTAGTAGCAGTAGTAGTTGTGGTGCTGGTAGCAGTAGTAGTAGTAGTTGTGGTGGTGATAGTAGTAGCAGGAGCAGTAGCAGCAGCAATGGTAGTAGTAGTAGCTGTGGTGGCGGTAGTGGCAGTAGTAGTAGTAGTAGTTTTGGTGCTGGTAACACAGTAGTAGTAGTTGTGGTGTTGACAGTAATAGCAGGAGAAGCAGCAGCAGCAATGGTGGTAGTAGTAGCAGTAGTTGTGGTGCTGGTAGCAGCAGTAGTAGTAGTTGTGGAGGTGGTAGTAGTAGTAGTAGTAGTAGTAGTAGTATAGTACTTACGTGGTTCAATGAGATGAAAAAAAATTACTTATTATTGAGAAAGCTGGTATCTACCTCCAGCGTCTACCAGTTCCATCAAACTTACATTCCTTAAAACTTCGGTCAAATAATTCGCATTAATCTGGTTCATTCTTCTGCTACTGCTGCTTCCGGTATCCATCCTGTTTCTCTTGTCCTCTTCAACACATTAGTGAAACTAGCTGCTCCTTTTCTGACAAAATTAAATGAAAGAGAAATGCGAACTTTAACCTTCTGCCAAGCATACATAAAGCATATATCAACTCATCAATAAACCTTGTAATCAGATCTCAACTTGCCGGTATACCAGAGATAATTTTCCAACTGTAAATGCATTTTGCCCGTTAAAGCCACGCTTCACAAGGCAGTGATTAACCCAGGACCTCAACTACCAATTAAAAGAGACTACAACTGCAAGAGTTCCTCCGGAGGGACGTTTACTAATGCACGTCTTTAAACAGAGAGGTACAAATAGCGGTACTTTAGAAGGGCTGTTAAAAGTGAACTAAAAACAATACTTTTACACCGTAATGAATTCTACTTTTTTATGAACAATTTTGCATTTGAATTGTAATTGTAAAAATGTGAGCATAATATGTTATTCTGCACCTGGAGGTAAGAGTCCAGTTTCCTACTGAAAAACTCTACTTTTTTCCCAACAGTATTCTGGATATATGGTAACATTTTAAAGAGTTTTGGGCCAAGGATGATAATAAATATTTACTGAGTTAACCTTTTGTTGGGTGGAAAGAAATTACCATTGTTATAATGTTGGAGATGTTCTGCTGGTTATGAGAGCTTAAAAGGACGGAAATTTAATTAATAGCTGTACTTGTAATAAGCGGAGATATGGTGGCGACTGCCAGGGACACCGAACTGTAAAAACAAATAGCCTGATTCAACAGACGGCCAACAGAAGGCTTGGTCAGAAAGTATGTTCTGGGGGCGATGAACCCCTTGAAGTACTACTACTACTGCTACTACTATTGCTACTACTACTACTGCTACTACTACTACTAATAATAATAATAATAAAAATATTATTATTATTATTATTATTATTATTATTATTATTATTATTATTATTATTATTTAAAATAGTTCCCAATATAAGGGAAAAGTTAGGAAGCAAATTTGCACATTTTTGTGTATGTATGTGTGTGCATGTTAGTTACTAGTTGTCTAAGGTTCATAGACACTTGGTCTGTTAATGTGTGTGAATAATATTATATATATATATATATATATATATATATATATATATATATATATATATATATATATATATATATATATATATATATATATATATAATATATATATGTCGTGCCGAATAGGCAGAATTTGCCATCTGGCTTAAATAGCAACGCTCATCTTGCCATATAGGACAAGTGAAAATTTGTGTATGCAATAATTTCGCCAAAATCATTCTGAACCTAACGAAAAAAATATATTTCACTGTGTTTGTTTAGTATTAAATTACTGTAAACAAATCTAAAATATATTTAGTTGGGTTAGGCTAAAATAAATTGCTCTTGTTATAATAAGGTTAGGTAAGTTTTCTAAGATTCTTTTGGTGCAAAATTAAAAATTTTTACATTAACATTAATGAAAAAAATATATCTTTAAACGTATAAGAGAAAATTTTAGAAAGGACTTAATTTTAAATGAGTTCTTGCTAATTGACCAGTTTTACATATTCGGCACGACATATATATAATATATATATATTATATATATATATATATATATATATATATATATATATATATATAAATTATATAATATATATATATATATATATATTATATAATATTTATTTATTTATTTATATATATATATATATATATATATATATTATATATATATATATATATATATATATATATATATATATATATATATATATATATATATATATATATATATATTTATATGATGTGATAATTGACGGAACCATGATCTGGGATAATCTACCGGGCTCTGAAACCAGACCTGCCCCCCCCCTCCCCAACAACTACAAACAGTCGCACTGGGATGGCCCAGTAAAGGAGAACATAGCCTCAGAAATGCTTCAGAGTGTGTCGGGGAAGGATAGAGCCCGCCTCCTAGCAGTGAGAGCTCCTAATGCAGGGGACTTTCTGTTGGTTGTACCCAACTCCAGTTTTAGCACACTCCTCGACCCACAGACCATCCGTATCGGTGTTGCCCTTCGATTTGCCGCCCCTATTCTCGCCGAACACAGGTGTATTTGTGGCAGTGAAGCAGCAGACCGATTCGGGTACCACAGTCTTGTGCGCGATAAATCCGAGGGAAAGACTGCAAGACATGAGAAGGTTAACAACATTATCAAGAGCAGCATCACAACAGTCGGATGCCCAGCAGTAAGGGAGCCAACCCAACTATGCAGATCTGATGGCAGCCAAAAGCGTCCAGATGGTATCACCCTTCAAGCCTGGACAGACGGCAAGCAGGTGGTGTGGGACTACACATGTGCATCTACCTTGGCTGATACCTGTCTCCAGTACACCAGGAAGGAAGGAGGGGTAGCCGCCAGCTTCAGGGAGTCCTAAAAGTCTTCAAAATACAGAGAACTTGCCCATCGTTATATGTTTGTTACCATAGGCTCGGAGACCCTTGGCTTATGGGGAAAGAGTGCATCTAAGTTCCTTAAGGACCTGGGTAAAAGGCTAATCAGGGTAACTAGGGATCCCAGGGCAGCTAGTTTTCTGTTCCAGTGACTCAGTGCTGCTGTTCAGAGGGGTAATGCTTACCGTATTTTGGGCACATGCCCCAGCTCTGAGGAGCTGGATGAGATTTTCACATAATCAGTGACAAACACCTATCAACATGTACTAGACATGTATCTCTCACACCTCATGTACTGTATATGCCATCTTTATATCAACAATGTAGCTCTTAAATCTTTTGTACTGTATATATATATATATATATTATATATATATATATATATATATATATATATATATATATATATATATATATATAATTTTTATTATTAATGTTATTATTATTAGCACATCGGCCGTTTCCCACCAAGGCAGGGTGGCCCGAAAAAGAAAAACTTTCCCCATCATTCACTCCATCACTGTCTTGCCAGAGGTGAACTTACACTACAGTTATAAAACTGCAGCATTAACACCCCTCCTTCATAGTGCAGGCACTGTACTTCCCATCTCCAGGACTCAAGTCCGGCCTGCCG
>NC_069409.1:35898558-35906058 GCF_026875155.1 Cherax quadricarinatus
ACTTCTTCCACGGCTGTGTGTACTGTGCCCAGCTCATGGTGGTGTACCCCACCTCTCTGTCTTTCTGGAGCCCCTTCTGTCTCCTCTGTGAACACTTCTTTGAATCTCTTGTTGAGTTCCTCTCATACTTCACTCTCATTTCTTATTGTCTCTCCTCTTCCCTTCCTTAGCCTGATTACCTGGTCCTTGACTGTTGTTTTCCTCCTGATGTGACTGTAAAACAGCATCGGGTCAGATTTGGCTTTCGCTGCTATGTCGTTTTCATATTGTCGTTGGGCCTCCCTTCTTATCTGTGCATATTCATTTCTGGCTCTACGACTGCTCTCCTTATTCTCCTGGGTCCTTTGCCTTCTATAATTCTTCCATTCCCTAGCACACTTGGTTTTGTGTGTGTGTACTCACCTATTTGTTGTTGCAGGGGTCGAGTCTTAGCTTCTGGCCCCGCCTCTTCACCGGCTGCTACTGTGGCCTTTCTCTCCCTGCCCCATGAGCTTTATCAAACCTCGTCTTAAAACTATGTATGGTTCCCGCCTCCACTACGTCACTTTCTAGGCTATTCCACTGCCTGACAACTCTATGACTGAAGAAATACTTCCTAACACCCCTTTGACTCATCTGAGTCTTCAACTTCCAATTGTGACCTCTTGTTTCTGTGTCCACTCCCTGGAACACCCTGTCTTTGTCCACCTTGTGTATTCTGCGCAGTATTTTATATGTCGTTATCATGTTTGCCCTGACCCTCCTGTCCTCCAGTGTCGTCAGGCCGATTTCCCTTAACCTTTCTTCATAGGACATTCCCCTTAGCTCTGGAACTAACCTTGTCGCAAACTTTCTCTAATTTCTTGACGTGCTTGATCAAGTGCGGGTTCCAAACAGGTGGTGCATACTCCAGTAGGGGCCTCACATACACGGAGTACAGTGTCTTGAACGATTCCTTGCTAAGGTATCGGAACGCTGTTCTCAGCTTTGCCAGGCGCCCATATGCTGCTGCAGTTATCTGGTTGATGTGTGCTTCCGGAGACATGCTCAGTATTATACTCACTCCAAGATCTTTCTCCTAGAGCGAGGTTTGCAGTCTTTGGCCACCTAGCCTATACTCCGTCTGCGGTCTTCTGTGCCCTTCCCCTATCTTCATGACTTTGCATTTGGCGGGGTTAAATTCGAGAAGCCAGTTGCTGGACCAGGTGACCAGTCTGTCCAGGTCTCATTGAAATCCTGCCTGATCCTCATCTGATTTAATTCTCCTCATTAACTTCACATCGTCTGCGAACAGGGACACTTCTGAGTCTAACCCTTCCATCATGTTGTTCACATATACCAAAAAAGAGCACTGGTCCTAGGACCGACTCCTGTGGGACACCGCTCGTCACAGGTGCCCACTGTGATACCTCATTACGTACCATGACTCGTTGTTGCCTCAATGTCAGGTATTCTCTGATCCATTGCAGTGCCCTTCCTGTTATATGCGCCTGATCCTCTAGCTTCTGCACTAATCTCTTGCGAGAAACTGTGTCAAAGGTCTTCTCGCAGTCCAAGAAGATGCAATCAACCCACCCCTCTCTCTCGTGTCTTACTTCTGTTACTTCATCATAAAACTTCAGAAGGTTTGTGACACAGGATTTGCCTTCCATGAATCCGTGCTGGCTGGCGTTTATACTCTTGTTCCATTCCAGGTGCTCCACCACTCTCCTCCTGATAATCTTCTCCATAACTTTGCATACTATGCACGTCAGTGACATAGGTCTATAGTTTAGTGCCTCTTTTCTGTCTCCTTTTTTAAAAATGGAAACTACATTTGCCGTCTTCCATATCTCAGGCAGTTGCCCAGTTTCCAGGGATGTGTTGAAGATTGTGGTAAGTGGCACACACAGCATATCCGCTCCCTCTCGAAGGACCCACGGGGAGATGTTGCCCGGTTCCATTGCCTTTGGGGTATCGATGTCCCTTAGCAGCTTCTTCACCTCCTCCTCATTTGTATTTATGTCATTCAACACTTGTTGGTGTCCCCATCTGGTCTGTCTCCCCAGAGGCCTTCCTATCTCCACTGTAAATACTTCCTTAAATCTCATGTTTAGCTCCTCAAATACCTCTTGATCGTTTCCTGTGAGTTCTCCACCTTCTTTCCTCAGCCTTATCACCTGGTCTTTGACTGTTGTCTTCCTCCTAATATGGCTATATAGCAGTTTCGGGTAAGACTTGACTTTCGATGCCTCCCTCCTTATCTGTGCATGTTCGTTTCTGGCTCTTCTACTAATTTCCTTATTTTCCTGGGTCCTTTGCCTCCTGTACCTTTTCCATTCTCTGGTGCACTTAGTTTTTGCCTCCCTACACCTTCGGGTAAACCAAGGACTCGCTTTGGTCTTCCTATTATTTCTGTTTCCCTTGGAAACAAACCTTTCCTCTGCCTCCTTGCACTTTGTTGCTACATATTCCATCATCTCGTTTACTGATTTTCCTACCAGTTTTCTGTCCCACTGAACCTCCTGCAGGAAGTTCCTCATACCTGTGTAGTCCCCCCTTTTATAGTTTGGCTTTTCCCATTCAATTCCTGTTACCTTCTCCACTTGTAACTCTACTATATAATCAAAACTCGGAACCACGTAATCGCTAGCTCCAAGGGGCCTCTCGTAAGTGATGTCCTCAATGTCTGAACTGCTCAGGGTGAACACAAGATCCAGTCTTACTGGCTCATCCTCCCTTCTCTCTCTGGTAGTGTCCCTGACATGTTGATGCATGAGGTTTTCAAGTACCACATCCATCATCTTGGCTCTCCATGTTTCGGGACCCCCATGTGGCTCCAGGTTTTCCCAGTCGATCTCCCTGTGGTTGAAATCGCCCATTACCAGCAACTTTGCACTGCTCGAGTGAGCTCTTCTTGCCACCTCAGCCAGTGTGTCCACCATCGCCCTGTTGTTTTCTTCGTACTCCTCTGTTGGCCTCCTGCAGTTCTGTGGTGGGTTATACATCACTCCAATGACTACTTTATGTTCTCCAGACTGAATTGTACCTACTATGTAGTCCCTTTCTCCAATCACGTTCATGTGTGTGTGTGTGTGTGTGTGTGTGTGTGTGTGTGTGTGTGTGTCTGAATGTAAATTTAAGCAAAATTGGAATCCTAAAAAAAGAAGCTTTACTTGTGGCACGAAAGAAATAGTTTTATGAAAAAGTAATTTAATATCGAGATGTTACGAAGTGTTTTCTCACAGTTTAGGAGCGAACAGTGTGTGTGTGTGTGTGTGTGTGTGTGTGTGTGTGTGTGTGTGTGTGTGTGTGTGTATACTCACCTAGTTGTGGTTGCAGGGGTCGAGTCACAGCTCCTGGCCCCGCCTCTTCACTGGTCGCTACTAGGTCACTCTTCCCGCTCCATGAACTTTATCATACCTCTTATTAAAGCTATGTATGGATCCTGCCTCCACTATATAATTTCCCAGACTATTCCACTTCCTAACAACTCTATAACTGAAGAAATAATTCCTAACATCCCTGTAATTCATCTGAGTCTTCAACTTCCAACTGCGACCCCTTGCTGCTGTGTCTCATCTCTGGAACATCCTGTCTCTGTCCACCTTGTCGATTCCTCTCAGTATTTTGTATGTCGTTATCATATCCTCCCTCTCTCTCCTGTCTTCCAGTGTCGTCAGGTCGATTTCCCCCTGTGTGTGTGTGTGTGTGTGTGTGTGTGTGTGTGTGTGTGTGTGTGTGTGTGTGTGTGTGTGTGTGTGTGTGTGTGTGTGTGTGTGTGTGTGTGTGTGTGTGTGTGTTTGTGTGTGTGTGTGTGTGTGTTTGTGTTTGTGTGTACTCACCTAGTTGTGGTTGTAGGGGTCGATTCACAGCTACTGTGTTCGTGTGCGTGTGCGTGCGCGTGCGTGCCTGCGTGAGCAAGCGTGTGCGTAAGAAAGTTAATTAAAATAGAAAGTGACAGCTACTGCGCTGGAGAAAGAAACTTCTTGGCCAGTTTAAGCTGTAAATATCTGATAAAAGCAAAACTACAAGCAGAAGGCACGCACATACGCGCACGCGCGCACGCACACGCATACACGTACTCACACACACACACACACACACACACACACACACACACACACACACACACACACACACACACACACACACACACACACACACACACACACACACACACACACACTCATATACATATACATGTGTGTATGTCTGAGCATGATTGTTCTCGTATATATAATTGTATAGTCCAGAAATTTTAGAATAGAAAAAACGTGAAGAGAAAAAATATGATAAAAGCTTAAAATTTATATAAATTTTTAGATATGTATGGAGAACAATGTACTAAAAATCTAGTGGGCCTAAACAAAAAATTTCCGTCGTAAGGGATGATGTGCCCAGGATGTTCTCAGGAAACTCTTGAGCAGAGGAACTAACTAATTCCTTGGATCAAACCTGTTTATCTCCCAGTCTCTGGGTGTTCCATGACCTTTACGGATTTAGCGCTTCCCGATGAATAAATTAATTAATCAGGAAGGCTGACTTATGACAGTCAGCACTCTCACCCAGTGAGTCAAGCAGTGCCAGCCTGTACAAAGCCAAGTGAAACTATCTGGAGCCTACCTGCAGAGTGTTCCCAGGGGCGACGCCCCCGCCGCCCGCTCCCAGCCCAAACAACAGATTACTGACTGAACATAAGCATGGATTATGAACGTTTTTTTTTCATAATTACATCTATAGCGAGAAAACAAGGTACGATCTATTACAATGATAAATGTCACAATTCGCGAAGTTATCGTAATCAGCTTCCAGCAACTATTCAACAGAATAACGAGCATAATGCAAGAAGGTGACCATTTGGCCCGTTAGATGGCACTATGAGTAGCTCTCTCGTCCATTTCTTTCAATGATTAGGTTTCAGTAACTAAAAACGGCATCAAGGCAGAATTTGCAGCTCTCGTTAAATCATGAGGACCTTAGGAAGGCACAGTGCCAGAAGCCTACCAGTATGTCGTAGATGGCAGTCACCTTCACAATGTGACCTTGACCTGCAGTGTACCAGGAATATATCAACACATTACATTACTCCATCAAGCATTATGGAAACAGCTATTTTGTGGTCTTCGATTGTTATCCAGAAACAACAACTAGAAAAACTCAGGATCAGAACCCGTCCAGCTGCCAAAGACGTCTACATTGAAGTTGCAGTTGCAGTCAATGTAGCAACAACAATATCACAGATTTCCTTAGTAATTAGTTTTAATTAGAAGATGAAGGGCAGAAAATTGCAGTAGTGAATGATGACACACATTTGCTTGCTTGTACTTATCGTATTATTTTCTGAGCCATTTACCAATATAATCTTAATGCAGCTTGGTAAAACTCACAGTCGTAGCAAGATTTTTGATATTAGCAAACTGCGAGTTGCTTCATACAGTCACCGGTGGTGGCACAGCGTCAGATCGTTAAACCAAAGACAAGAGAGACGCATCTCAAATCCTGGAGGGCAGCCAAGACGTACAGCATGTGACACAGTATCTGTTGTCAACAATATACAAGCATCAGTAGATGACGTGATTAAGGCTGGCGATGCACTCGTTCTTCCTAACTGTCAAGCTCGCTCAACTGGCTCTTTGGACAAGTACAATACTCACGCACACGAGAGAGCTGCAGCTAAGATCTCTATAAAGTCAGAGTTTGACATATTCACACTGCCATTAACATCTGTTATAGCTCTATAGCTCTTTTACACTCTTTACGAGTTTTTCTTCAAGTGTAAAATTAATTAACAATATACCAGACATGAATCTGAGAATTTTTCACTGAACGATATTTTTGCAGCTATTTATAGCTTTTAAAATGGTAAAATATGGCAACAATATTTTTAAAGATAGCAGCTATTACCGGTGTGGAATGTAGCTGGACTTTTGCTACATTCTTACGGATGCAAATGTCTATGTATACATAAAGTTTTAACCTTTATTTATTGCGGGTCAGAAGTCTAAAAACTCCTGTTCCAATATGTCTACCTGTTCTATTGGCCTTCTCATGATCATGTGCGCTAAATCTCGGCCATGTGACCCAACATATTGATACAGCCCTACATGCGGGTTGCGTTATCGATCTTCCGTCGCGTTCCGTCCCGCCGCCATCGCCGCTACGCGACACTTGTTTCCTGCCGTCCACTGGTATACCCGTCAATGGCAGCCGTCACTCAGATATCGACCTATACCTGCCTGCATCCTGCATCACCGTCAACCCTGACTCATCGCCTCATATCTCACTCTCCTACTGTTCCCTTGGCTGTTTTGCATTCACTGGGGGGGGGGGGGAGGTAAGCGTTAAACCCGTTGCATGGCGCCTTGGGAATGGGGAATAGGGGAGGCCATCAATTTCGACCTGAAGAAAGGGAGGATGGCTCCAGTTACTTGGATCAGGAGACCTTCACCGCTATCGAGGCCTTTAGCAATATCTACACCTACAATGCCACACCTTCAATCCCCCACTTGCAATCCCACATCTGTAATCCCACACTCGCACTTTCTTTCCCAGTTACTCCGGCGACTCCATTAATCTCCACAGGACTGATAAGATTGGATTTAGCGCAGCAAACTGCGTTACAGCTAAGCTGCACTAAGTTAGCTCCGACAAAGTTTGAATTGGTCAAAGTTAAACGGGTTTAAGCTGTGTTCGCGTAATTCATTACGTTTTTTTTTTAATACATCCCAGACGCCTCAGAAAAGAGCATTGATGACCCTTTGCTTCTCTTGGGGGGGGGAATAATCGCTAATGATTACCTTTCCGTGATTACTTTTCGTGATTACCTTTTCGTGATTACCTTTAGTGATCCCTTATTTGCGATTACCTTTTCGTGTTTACTTGTTCGTGATTATCTTTTTGGTGGTCACATCTTCCTTTTTGTCTTTTCTGATTGTCTGTTTGTGATTACATTCTATTATTACATTTGTTATTACCTTGTTCGTGATTACCTTCTATAATTACCTAAGCGATTACCTATTCGTGATCACTTAATCGCACTGACTGTGATTCTCTGTTTAGTATTACAAATTCATGATTACTTTTTATGGTAATTACATTTTCTTTGCGATTACCTCCTTCGTAATTACTTACTTCAGCACACGATGGAAAAGGGGAAGAATTAAAGTGTATACAAGAAAAGGGGACGCAGAATTAGGGGTGTCTGGGGGGAAAAGGGGGTGTGTGGAGGAAGGGGGAATGAAGGGGAGGGAGGGAAGGGGAGAGAGAGAGAGATTGACTGCCCCTTCCTACTTCATCAGCGCAGCGGCGCGAGTGGTCGCACCCGGACCCGTAATAACAGCTGTACTATCGATTATTTTTGCCCGGGTAGCGAGAGGGAGGGGGATATACAGTAAAGCCAGAATATTGCCCCTTATTTGTCTCTTGCCTCCCTGGGATAGGCGGTGGGGGAGACGAGGAAGGACGGACGGAAGGAGGGGGGAGAGGGGAAAGGGGAGTAAGGAACTGGGGAGAGGAGGAAGGAGAGCCGCATACACACCT
>NC_069409.1:35911058-35926669 GCF_026875155.1 Cherax quadricarinatus
GTTCCTTTCTAGGTGTTCCACCACTCTTCTGATAATCTTCTCCATGATTTTGCATACTATACATGTCAGTCACACTGGTCTGTAGTTTAATGCTTCATGTCTGTCTCCTTTTTTAAAGATTGGGACTACATTTGCTGTCTTCCATGCCTCAGGCAATCTCCCTGTTTCGATAGATGTATTGAATATTGTTGTTAGGGGTACACATAGCGCCTCTGCTCCCTCTCTCAATGCCCATGGGGAGATGTTATCTGGCCCCATTGCCTTTGAGGTATCTAGCTCACTCAGAAGCCTCTTCACTTCTTCCTCGGTTGTGTGCACTGTGTCCAGCACTTGGTGGTGGTGGTGTGTGTGTGTGTGTGTGTGTGTGTGTGTGTGTGTGTGTGTGTGGTGTGTGTGTGTGTACTCGCCTGTATGTGGTTGCAGGCTCCCCGTCACAGCTCCTGGCCCCGCCTCTTCGTTCGTCGGTACTTGATTCACTCCTGGTATCGAGCGTTTTCTCGTACTTCTTAAAGGTGCGTAGATCCTGCCTCTTGCCCTCTCTAGGCAGGAATACTGCTGTAACACAACACCTTCATTCAGGGCAGGCGCCATCCAAGAACTGCAGAATGTCCAGAGAATCTTCACTGCTCGCATAAATTCAGTCAAGCACTTAATTTATTGGGAATGTTTAAAGTCCCTCGATCCGAACTCTTTGGATTGGAACGTTGGCGAGAAAGATACATTATAATCTTGACTTGGAATATTCTGGCTGGGATTGGCCTCAAATCTGCACACACAAATCACACCCCATGGAAGTAAGAAGCTTGCCAAATACCCCCGGTAAAAAGCAGGGGTGCAATAGGTACACTAAGGAAACCCTCAATAAGTTCCTAGGAACCAAGAGTTTTTAGCACCCTTACTACATAAGGGCGTTTACCAACAGACCCCTGATTTTCTTCAAGGGAAAACTTGATAAGTTCCCCCAGTCAATTCGTGATCAGCGGGGCTGTGGTTGCATACGGTGGTCTTCGTGTGGTAGCTTCAGTGGCTTGGATGAAGAAGCTCTCCAGCGGGAGGCCTGGTCTAGAACCGGGCCGCGGGGGCGTCGACCCCCGGTACACTCTCCTGGTTGACTCCAAGTAAGTAGACCCTTCTCTTCTACCTCCTGTTATTTAACCTCCCCACCCTTTACTCCTCATTTTCCTTATCTTCTTATTTCTTATGTTACTCCCCGTCTTCTTTCTGCTGACATTTAATGAATTACTCTTCATATTCCAGTTTTTCATTCTCACTTCTCTCCTCCTGCTCGTGTTTCGTCTTCCGTACTCCTACTCCTCTTCCTTCTCCAGCTCTTCTAATTCTCCTACCCCTCTTCCTCCTCCTTCTCCTGCTCCCCACTCTATTCTTACTTCTGCTGTTACTCCTTATCCTGTTCCCTTTCTTCATCCACATCCTTCTTCTTGATGCTCCTTCTTCATCCATATCCTTCTTAATGTCTCTGCTGCTATTCGTCCTCTTCTTCCCCACTTCTTCCTACTCCTGCTCCTCGTCCTCCTTCACTTATCCTTCACCTACTCTTTCTTTTTCTTATCTCTTCTTCATGCTCTTGCTCTTACTGCTCCTCCTCCTCCTCCCAATCCACTTCCTAGTCTCTTTCTACTGCTCCTGCTCTTACTCCTCCTCACTTCCTCCCTTCCTTCTCCTGTTCTTATTTCTCCACACCCCCTCCCTTCTTCCTCCTCCTCCTCCTCTTCCCTCTCATTCTCCTCCTCTTCTTCATCCTCCTCCTTCTCTTCCTTCTTCTCTCCTCCTCCTGTTGCTTCTCCTCGTCCTTCCCCACATCAAGCCTCACTAACACAAACAATCCTGCCCACCTCAAGAGTTATATTAATACACTTCCAGGCAAATGGGGAAATCACATTCTAATGAGATTCCGTAATGTAATTGTGAATTGCATCATGCGGCAGTGTTGTGTGTGTGTGTGCTCACCTAGTTGTGGTTGCAGGGGTCGATTCACAGCTCCTGGCAGTGTGTGCATGTGTGTATGTGTGTTTGTGTACTCACTTATTTGTGGTTGCAGGGGTCGAGACATAGCTCCTGGCCCCGCCTCTTCACTGATCGTTGCTAGGTCCTTTCTCTCCCCCTGCTCCATGAGCTTTATCATACATCGTCTTAAAACTATGTATGGTTCCTGCCTCTACTACATCACTTGCCAGACTATTCCACTTTCTGACAACTCTATGACCAATGAAATACTTTCTAACATCTGTGTGTGTGTGTGTGTGCTCAGTACACACGCGCACACACAATATCCAAGGAAACGCCTCAGACACTGAATGGACAACCACCGCACAGAAAATTACCCACGACCGAATTAGAGAGATTCTGAGGTATCTGCTGCACCTACAACACAAACACTCAGCAGCGCCTCTGACAGGACAACAAATCTCACAACTGCCTCCAGGACATTGTATCCGACATATACCCGTGTCACAGAACACGGAGCACCTACATGATGTTCAACTTGACAAAGCATATCTTCGATATACCTCTGATAGAATTCAAGAGTTTTCCTACTCCCGGCAGGCTTGTCTGGTGCTTATAATAATAATGGTATACAATACTGACAACTTGATATACGTGTGCAACAGTTAGTTATCTTTATTCCGAAACGTTTCGTCTACACAGTAGGCTTCTTCTGTCGGCTTGCTACAGTGCCTCTCAATTATTACATTCTTGCATCAACTTCTGTCTTCTTCAGGAATTTCTGCGCTCCACCTTGGCAGTCTCCGTTCTGATGCTTCAGCTTCACATTATTCCAGACTATGGAACAGAACTTTTCTCCAGGCTGAGGGACTGACCACCTCTAAACTACTTCGAGGGTGATGGACTAATTTTGGAATAAAGTTACCTAAATAATACTTGTTTGGTCGGCCAAACTGTTTCCGCTGGTTACCCGTTCCAAGTGTAATTTTTTTTCCAATATCCTGGACGTTTTTTTTTTTTAAGCTCCTTCTGTCTGGAACGAATGCTTAATTTTTTTTTCTATGTGGATAATATCATCGTCGTGATTCATTCATGTTTTTAAGCAGTCTGGCAACTCATTTTCTACTTCTTAAAATTTTTATTTTCTCTCTTTTTATATTTGATTTTTTTAGGCTTTGTCAGTGGAATATAATTCAAGAAAAGTCTATGTTTCTGCGTCGAGGCTTTTCCAGGTACTGTTGATGGTTTATGGAACTCATGAGTATATCTAATAGTTCTTTGTTAATTTTTCTCCAAGTCAATTCTCTTGTTGTTAAAGGTAAAAATTACTCAATATTCCTTTTGTTACATAATAAATGGAATTTTTTACTCCTAAATTTTACTCGTTTGTATTTCGTTAATGATGTCATCAGAGTATATTGTATTTGTGACCGCAATGTCTTCGTTTTTAATTAAGCTTAAATACCTGGAGAAGGTTTCGGGGACCAACGCCCCCGCGGCCCGGTCTGAGACCAGGCTCGTGGTGGATCAGGGTCTGATCAACCAAGCTGTTACTGCTGGCCGCACGCAAACTGACGTATGAACCACAGCCCGGCTGGTCAGGTGCTGACTTTAGTTGCCTGTCCAGCGCCTTCTTGAAGACAGCCATGGGTCTTATTGGTAATCCCCCTTATGTATGCTGGGAGACAGTTGAACAGTCTTGGGCCGCTGACACTTATTGTGTCAGGGGAAACGTTGCATCTCCTGCCAAGTCTTTTGCTTTCATATTGAGTGATTTTCGTGTGCAAGTTTGGTACTAATCCGGTGTATTTTCATTTATATTGGAGTGTACGATCTGTTGGCTCAAGGCAAACTTTTCACAAAGCCCCATTAGCTCTCTGGTATGCACCTGTTGAGCTGAAGTGCTTCCAGGAACTATTTCTGGTTGGCAGGCACACTTTCTCAGTACGAAAATCCCAATTATCGCGGAGTTTCATGGGAGTCGGCTATCCATGTGTACTACTGCGTGTGTGTACTCACCTAGTTGTACTCACCTAGTTGAGGTTGCGGGGGTCGAGTCCGAGCTCCTGGCCCCGCCTCTTCACTGATCGCTACTAGGTCACTCTCCCTGAGCCGTGAGCTTTATCATACCTCTGTGTGTGTGTGTGTGTGTGTGTGTGTGTGTGTGTGTGTGTGTGTGTGTGTGTGTGTGTGTGTGTGTGTGTGTGTGTGTGTGTGTGTGTGTGTGTGTACTCACCTAATTGTGGTTGCAGGGGTCGAGACACAGCTCCTGGCCAGGCCTCTTCACTGATCGCTACTAGGTCCTCTCTCTCTCTCTCTCTCTCTCTCTGCTTCCAGAGCTTTGCCATACCTCGTCTTAAAGCTATGTATGGTTCCTGCCTCCACTACATCACTTGTTAGGCTATTCCACTTCCTGACGACTCTATGACTGAAGAAATACTTCCTAATATCCCTATGACTCGTCTGAGTCTTCAGCTTCCAATTGTGACCCCTTGTTTCTGTGTCCCCTCTCTGGAACAACCTGTCTCTGTCTACCTTATCTATTCCACGCAGTATTTTGTGTGTCGTTATCATGTCTCCTCCTGACCCGCCTGTCCTCCAAAGTCGTCAGTCCGATTTCGCTCAACCTTTCTTCGTAGGACATACCCCTGAGCTCCGGAACTACACTTGTTGCAAACCTTTGCAATTTCTCTAATTTCTTGACGTGTGTGCCCAAGTGTGGGTTCCATACGTGTGTGTGTGTGTGTGTGTGTGTGTGTGTGTGTGTGTGTGTGTGTGTGTGTGTGTGTGTGTGTGTGTGTGTGTGTGTGTGTGTGTGTGCCTAAACTCATACAGACGAATATCCACAAGAGCTACGCATAATCTAGTATCTTCGTATATATCTCCTTAAATGGCTAGAATAATCGACTCCAGTACCTCCCCTTTAAAAACACACTCTAACACAGGCCACGTCCAACAAAGCATCAGATGTGGAGGGTAAGTGCATGTATCGATCCTGTGTTAAGAGCCTGGATTCCTCGCATAGATGTCCAGATCCCTCACATAAATAAAGTAGAATCCTTGTACATTCCCGGAACCTCCAGCAGGAAGGGAGGGAGAAGTGGAGCAAGCATGGGGCGGCTTTAAGAGCAACGCAGAGATGAGATTGAGGGAGAGAAGAAGGGAAGGAGGGAGGGAGAGTGGTAGGGAGAGAACTGAAGGGGGAGGAAGGGAGGGAGAGAGATATAGAGAGGAGAAGGGAGAGGTGTATCAAGGAGGAGTAGAGAGAAATAAAGGAGGGAGGGATAAGGAAAGATGGATGAAAGGTGGAAGAAAAGAAGCATAAAGGTGGGGACAGATGAAAAAGAGAGAAGAGATGAGTAAAGAGCGAGGCAAAGGGAAAAACAGTGAGAGGGAAGAAGGAAGAGATAGATTAAAGGAGAGTTTTCAGGGAAAATGTAAATAGCAGATCATACAGTATAATAATGAGGTAGTATACATCACCTATTTATGAGTGTGTGTGTGTGTGTGTGTGTGTGTGTGTGTGTGTGTGTGTGTGTGTGTGTGTGTGTGTGTGTGTGTGTGTGTGTGTGTGTGTGTTGTTTGTGTGTGTGTGTGTGTGTGTGCATGTGTGTGTGTGTGTGTGGTGTGGTGTGTGTGTGTGTGTGTGTGTGTGTGTGTGTGTGTGTGTGTGTGTGTGTGTGTGTGTGTGTGTGTGTGTGTGTGTATGTGTGTGTGTGTGTGTGTGTATGTGTGTGTGTGTGTGTGTGTGTGTGTTGTGTGTGTGTGTGTGTGTGTGTGTGTGTGTTGTGTGTTTGTGTGTGTGTGTGTGTGTGTGCGTGTGTGTGTGTGTGTGTGTACTCACTCACCTACTCACCTAGTTGAGGTTGCGGGGGTCGAGTCCGAGCTCCTGGCCCCGCCTCTTCACTGATCGCTACTAGGTCACTCTCCCTGAGCCGTGAGCTTTATCGTACCTCTGCTTAAAGCTATGTATGGATCCTGCCTCCACTACATCGCTTCCCAAACTATTCCACTTACTGACTACTCTGTGGTGAAGAAATACTTCCTAACATCCCTGTGATTCATCTGTGTCTTTAGCTTCCAACTGTGTCCCTTGTTACTGTGTCCAATCTCTGGAACATCCTGTTTTTGTCCACCTTGTCAATTCCTCTCAGTATTTTGTATGTCGTTATCATGTCCCCCCTATCTCTCCTGTCCTCCAGTGTCGTCAGGTTGATTTCCCTTAACCTCTCCTCGTAGGACATACCTCTTAGCTCTGGGACTAGTCTTGTTGCAAACCTTTGCACTTTCTCTAGTTTCTTTACGTGCTTGGCTAGGTGTGGGTTCCAAACTGGTGCCGCATACTCCAATATGGGCCTAACGTATACGGTGTACAGGGTCCTGAACGATTCCTTATTTAGATGTCGGAATGCTGTTCTGAGGTTTGCTAGGCGCCCATATGCTGCAGCAGTTATTTGGTTGATGTGCGCTTCAGGAGATGTGCCTGGTGTTATACTCACCCCAAGATCTTTTTCCTTGAGTGATGTTTGTAGTCTCTGACCCCCTAGACTGTACTCCGTCTGCGGCCTTCTTTGCCCTTCCCCAATCTTCATGACTTTGCACTTGGTGGGATTGAACTCCAGGAGCCAATTGCTGGACCAGTTCTGCAGCCTGTCCAGATCCCTTTGTAGTTCTGCCTGGTCTTCGATCGAGTGTATTCTTCTCATCAACTTCACGTCATCTGCAACAGGGACACCTCAGAGTCTATTCCTTCCGTCATGTCGTTCACAAATACCAGAACAGCACTGGTCCTAGGACTGACCCCTGCGGGACCCCGCTGGTCACAGGTGCCCACTCTGACACCTCGCCACGTACCATGACTCGCTGCTGTCTTCCTGACAAGTATTCCCTGATCCATTGTAGTGCCTTCCCTGTTATCCCTGCTTGGTCCTCCAGTTTTTGCACCAATCTCTTGTGTGGAACTGTGTCAAACGCCTTCTTGCAGTCCAAGAAAATGCAATCCACCCACCCCTCTCTCTCTTGTCTTACTGCTGTCACCATGTCATAGAACTCCAGTAGGTTTGTGACACAGGATTTCCCGTCCCTGAAACCATGCTGGCTGCTGTTGATGAGATCATTCCTTTCTAGGTGTGTGTGTGTGTGTGTGTGTGTGTGTGTGTGTGTGTGTGTGTGTGTGTGTGTGTGTGTGTGTGTGTGTGTGTGTGTGCGTGTGTGTGTGTGTGTGTGTGTATGTGTGTGTTGTGTGTGTTTTGTGTGTGTGTGTGTGTGTGTGTGTGTGTGTGTGTGTGTGTGTGTGTGTGTGGTGTGTGTGTGTGTGTGTGTGTTTGTGTGTACATACTCCTCCATAGATGTGTGTGTGTGTGTGTATGTGTGTGTGTGTGTGTTGTGTGTGTGTGTGTGTGTGTGTGTGTGTGTGTGTGTGTTGTGTGTTGTGTGTGTGTGTGTTTGTGTGTACATACTCCTCCATAGATGTGTTTACTCACTGGATGTAAACATCTCTTCTAAATAAACAGCAAAGCCTTTTGATGTATCATGATTGAACTCTAATAACCACTTTTTTTTACCACATTATGTCAAAATATTTTAATACCAAATACCTTGCATGATTTGCTTCGTGTGTATTCACCGAGTTATGTACGCAGGGGTTGAATCACTACTCCTGGCCTCACCCCTTAACTTATTATTGATAGGCTTCACTGATTGTTGAACCTCACACCTATTCTTAAAACTGTGTATGATATATACCTCCACCGCCTCTTCCTCTAGTTCGTCCCACCCACTCACAAATATGAATAAAAAAGAGTATTTCTTAACGTGCCGGTGGCTCTACTGTGTCTTACATCTACAATCTATGACCCCTGGCTCTCTCTCTCTCTTCTCTCTCCTCAGATCTCCATCATCACGGCGCTATCCACAGTGTGTAATCCCCTAAGAATTTAATATTACATGATAAATGTCTTCTTTGAAACTCTTTTAAAGGGTTCTTAGGTTGAGTTATTAGCTACTCTTCGAAGTTCCTTCCTCAGCCTCGCTAACCCTGTTCACCTATCAACATTGATGCCTTGGTAGGACTCTTGATCCAATCAAGAAGAGATACCCTTTCCTTTCTTGGATTAACTACATTTATCCTCAGTTCCCAAGGTGCTGTTTCATTCATACGGGCATCGACTTTCCCATATATTTCTAACATTAGTCACCTTCCCGTAAACAGGCGCTTGGATGCCAGTGGCTGGCTGTGGACGGCATACTGAGTAAATGAGGAGGTATAAGGGATTCTGGATGGTGCCCGGAGCTGGGGAAAAGCAATAGAGGAATACAGTTCAACTGTGTGTTAGAATTAAGCTTCCATGGATACTAGAGTTGTTTTTGACCCTTTGGAATACCTTTGATTGGTTTCGAGAGGTTTTCTGCTGTCGCAACCTCGACCCTGGGCCAGGCTTGTCTGGTGCTTGCCTGGTTGACTAGTCGTCTACCTGAAGTGTACCTGGAGGGTATTCCGGGGATCAATGCCCCCCGAGGCCCGGTCCATGACCAGAACTCCCAGTGGATCAGGGTCTGATCAACTAGGCTGTTACTGCTGGCCGCACGCAGTCTAACGTACGAACCACAGTATCTGTCCAGCTCCCTCTTGAAGATAACCAGGGGTCTAGTGACAATTCTCCTTATGGTTGGTGGGAATAATCTTGGGCCCCGGACACTTATTGTGTTTTCCCTTAGAGTACTATTGGAGCCCCTACTTCTCATTGCGGGTATGTTGCATCGCCTGCTAAGTCTTTTGCTTTCGTAGGGAGTGATTTCTGTGTGCAGATTACGGACCAGTCCTTCTAGGATTTTCCAGGTGTCGACTACAATGTATCTCTCTCGCCTGTGCTCCAGTGTGTGCAAGTCTAGTGCTTCCAATCGTTACCAGTAGTTAAGGTGTTTGATGGAACTTATACGTGCAGTAAAGGTTCTCTGTATATTCTGTGGATATGTTAATGTACAGCAGTATTCCAGCCTAGAGCAAACAAGTGATTTATAAAAGGATCATCATTACCTTGGCATCTCCTGTCTTGAATGTTCTCATTATCCATCCTACCAGTTTCCTCGCAGATGTGATAATGGCACTGTTGTGATCCTTGAAGGTGAGATCCTCAGACATTACCACTCCCAGGTCCTTCACAATTTCCTCCAGTTTTCCATAATGGAGTAGTTGGAATTTGTCTTCAATGAACATTATATTGTTCTTTGTTGCCCATTGGAAAACCTGGTTTATATCTTCTTGGAGATTTGCCGTGTCCTCAATGGATGACACTCTCATCTGCAAAGGATGTTACGGTGCTATGGTTTACATCTCTGTCTATGTCTGATATGAAGATGAGGAACATGACAGGGACGAGTACTGTGCCTTGTGGAACAGAGCTCTTCACTATGGCAGCTTCCGATTTAATTTTGTTAACTACTACTCTTCGTGTTTGACTGATTAAAAAGTTGAAGATCCATCTGCCCACTTTGCCAGTTATCCCTTTAGCACGCCTTTTGTGTGCTGTTACACCATGATCGCACTTATCAGAGGCTTTTGCAAAATCTGTGTATACTACACAGATTTTGCTAAAGCCTTTGACAAAAGACCATACTTCAGGTAACCTCCAGGTAACTTACAGGTAACCTCCAGGTAACCTTCAGGTAACCTCCTGGAGGTTACCTGGAGGTTATTTCGGGGATCAACGCCCCCGCAACCCGGTCCATGACCAGGCCTCCCGATGGATCAGAGCCTGATCAACTAGGCTGTTACTGCTGGCCGCACGCAGTCCAACGTACGAGCCACAGCCCGGCTGATCCGGCACTGACTTTAGGTATCTGTCCAGCTCTCTCTTAAAGGCAGCCAGGGGCTTATTGGCAATTCCCCTAATGCTAGATGGGAGGCTGTTGAACAGTTTTGGGCCCCGGACACTTACGGTGTTTTCCCTTAGTGTACCAATGGCGCCCCTACTTTTTATTGGGGGCATTTTGCATCGCCTGCCCAGTCTTTTACTTTCGTAGGGAGTGATTTCTGTGTGCAGATTTGGGATCATTCCTTCCAAGATTTTCCAAGTGTAGATTATAATATATCTCTCCCTCCTGCGTTCCAACGAGTACAAGTCAAGTGCTTCCAAGCATTCCCAGTAGTTAAGGTGCTTGACAGAACTTATACGTGCAGTAAAGGATCTCTGAACACTCTCTAGATCTGCGATTTCACCTGCTTTGAATGGAGATGTTAATATACAGCAGGTAACCTCCAGGTAACCTTCAGGTAACCTCCAGGTAACCTCCAGGTAACCTTCAGGTAACCTCCAAGTAACCTCCAGATAACTTACAGTTAACCTTCAGGTAACGGAAATTTACCAATAAAAATAATCACGTGGCCAACACACATGAATTTCTTGGCTGTTATATAGAGTGAAGGAGACAGTAACAATGTGCTGCTGGAGGTCACCGTAAGCCTGGGTCCAGCAAGGTGCTGCTGGCCTACCGCTGCTGGAGGCCATCGTCAGCTTGGGTCCATCAAGGTGCTGCTGGCCTACCGCTGCTGGAGGCCATCGTCAGCTTGGGTCCATCAAGGTGCTGCTGGCCTACCGCTGCTGGAGGCCATCGTCAGCTTGGGTCCATCAAGGTGCTGCTGGCCTACCGCTGCTGGAGGCCATCGTCAGCTTGGGTCTACCTCTGGGACTCACCGGCAATAGGGAATGTGGTGAGGTGTGGGGAATGGAACTAATGGAGTGGTAGGCAGTAAAATGGTGGGGTGGAGACGGGATTGGTGGCATGGATATATGGAGCGATGGTGAAGGGAAATGGAAGATGGAAATGATGGCAGCAGTGTACCGGGGCAGAAACAAAAATAATTTCCACCGGAAGCATTTGTTGTTGAAAAGTAGGTACTTGTATAGTGACACACACAAAAACACAAAACAACACACGCACACACACATCACACCACACCACACACACACACACACACACACACACACACATACCACACACAACACACACACACACAACACATACACACACACACACACACCACAACACACACACACACCACACACACACACACACACACACACACACACACACACACACACACACACACACAATCCAGTCTGAGGGACATAAGGTGATAATTGCAGTAATGTACAACCCACCACAAAACTGCAGGAGACCAAGAGAAGAATATGATGAGAGCAACAGAGCAATGATCGACACACTAGCCGAGGTGGCCAGGAGAGCACACATGGGGGGAGCAAAGTTACTAGTTATCGGTGATTTCAATCACAAGGAGATTGACTGGGAAAACCTCGAGCCCCATGGGGGTAACGAAACATGGAGAGCCAAGATGATGGATGTGGTACTGGAAAACCTCATGCATCAACATGTTAGAGACACTACCAGAGAGAGAGGAGAGGATGAACCAGCAAGACTGGACCTTGTATTCACCTTGAGTAGTTCGGGCATCGAGGGTATCATGCATGAAAGGCCCCTGGGAGCTAGTGATCATGTGGTTCTGTGCTTTGACTACATAGTTGAGCTCCAAGTGGAGAGAGTAGCAGGAATAGGCTGGGAAAAACCAAACTACAAAAGGGGGAACTACTCAGGCATGAGGAACTTCCTTCAAGACATTCAGTGGGAGAGGGAACTGACAGGAAAACCAGTACAAGAAATGATGGACTATGTGGCAACAAAATGCAAGGAGGCAGAGGAGAGGTTTGTTCCCATGGGAAACAGAAATAATGGGAAGAACAGAACGAGTCCTTGGTTCACCCAAAGGTGTAGGGAGGCAAAAACTAGGTGTACTAGAGAATGGAAAAGGTACAGAAGACAGAGAACTCAGGAAAATAAAGAGATTAGCCGAAGAGCCAGAAACGAATATGCACAGATAAGAAGAGAGGCTCAGAGACAATATGGAAATGACATAGCATCAAAAGTAAAGACTGACCCAAAGCTGTTGTACAGCCACATCAGGAGGAAAACAACAGTCAAGGGCCAGGTAATCAGACTGAGGAAGGGTGATGGGGAATTCACAAGAAACGACCGAGAGGTATGTCGGGAGCTCAACACAAGATTTAAAGAGGTATTTACAGTGGAAACCAGTAGGACTCCAGGAAATCAAAACAGGGGGCACACCAGCAAGTGCTGGATGAGGTACATATAACCAAGGAGGAGGTGAAGAAGCTGCTATGCGAACTTGACACCTCAAAGGCGGTGGGACCAGACAACATCTCTCCATGGGTCCTTAAAGAGGGAGCAGAGATATTGTGAGAGCCATTAACAAAGATCTTCAGCACATCATTTGAAACTGGGCAACTCCCTGAGGTATGGAAAATGGCAAATGTAGTCCCAATTTTTAAAAAGGGAGACAGACATGAGGCACTAAACTACAGACCTGTATCACTAAAGTGTATAGTATGCAAGGTCATGGAGATCATCAGGAGGAGAGTGGTGGAGCACCTGGAAAGAAACAAGTGTATAATTGACAACCAGCACGGTTTCAGGGAAGGAAAATCCTGTGTCACAAACCTACTAGAGTTTTATGACAAGGTGACAGAAGTAAGACAAGAGAGAGAGGGGTGGATCGACTGCATATTTTTGGACTGCAAGAAGGTCTTCGACACAGTTCCTCACAAGAGGTTACTGCAAAAGCTAGAGGATCAGGCACACATAACAGGAAAGGCACTGCAGTGGATCAGAGAATACCTGACAGGGAGGCAACAACGAGTCATGGTACGCGACGAGGTGTCAGAGTGGGCGCCTGTGACAAGCGGGGTTCCACAGGGGCCAGTCCTAGGACCTGTGCTGTTCTTGGTATATGTGAACGACATAACGGAAGGGATAGACTCAGAAGTGTCCTTGTTTGCAGATGATGCGAAGTTAATGAGAAGAATCAAATCGGATGAGGATCAGGCAGGGCTACAAAGAGACCTGGACAGGCTACAAGCCTGATCCCGCAACTGGCTCCTTGAATTTAACCCTGCCAAATGCAAAGTCATGAAGATTGGGGAAGGGCAAAGAAGACCGCAGACACAATATAGTTTAGATGGCCAAAGACTGCAAACCTCACTCAAGGAAAAAGATCTGGGGGTGAGTATAACACCGAGCATATCTCCTGAGGTGCACATCAATCAGATAACTGCTGCAGCATACGGGCGCCTGGCAAACCTACGGATAGCGTTCCGATACCTCAGTAAGGATTCGCTTAAGACTCTGTATACCATTTACGTCAGGCCCATACTGGAGTATGCAGCACCAGTTTGGAACCCACACCTAGTCAAGCACGTCATGAAATTAGAGAAAGTGCAAAGGTTTGCAACCAGACTAGTCCCAGAGCTACGGGGACTGTCCTACGAAGAAAGGTTGAGGGAAATCGGCCTGACGACACTGGAGGACAGGAGGGTCAGAGGAGACATGATAACGACATATAAAATACTGCACGGAATAGACAAGGTGGACAAAGACGGGATGTTCCAGAGAAGGGACACAGACACAAGAGGTCACAATTGGAAGTTGAAGACTCAGATGAATCAAAGGGATGTTAGGAAGTATTTCTTCAGTCAGAGAGTAGTCAGGCCGTGGAATAGCCTAGAAAGTGACGTAGTGGAGGAGGGAATCATACATAGTTTTAAGTCGAGGTATGATAGAGCTCATGGGGCAGGGAGAGAAAGGACCTAGTAGTAATCAGCGAAGAGGCGGAGCCCGGAGCTGTGACTCGACCCTGCAACCACAAATAGTGAGTACAAACACACATACACACACACACACACACACACACACACACACACACACACACGCACACACACCACACACACACACACACACACACACACACACACACACACACACATAGCTTTAAGAAGAGGTATGATAAAGCTCATGAGAGACCGGGTAGCAGCCAGGTGAAGAGGCGGGGCCAGGAGGCTGTGAATCGACCCCCGCAACCGAAACTAGGTGAGTACACACACACACACTCACACACAACACACACACACACACACACACACACACACACACACACACACACGCACACACACGCACACACACGCACACACACGCACACACACACACACACACACACACACACACACACACACACACACACACACACACACACACACACACACAACACACATGGAGAAGATTATCAGGAGAGAGTGGTGGAAACACTAGAAAGGAACGATCTCATCAACAGCAGCAACATGGTTTCAGGGACGGGAAATCCTGTGTCACAAACCTACTGGAGTTCTATGACATGGTGACAGCAGTAAGACAAGAGAGAGAGGGGTGGGTGGATTGCATTTTCTTGGACTGCAAGAAGGCGTTTGACACAGTTCCACACAAGAGATTGGTGCAAAAACTGGAGGACCAAGCAGGGATAACAGGGAAGGCACTACAATGGATCAGGGAATACTTGTCAGGAAGACAGCAGCGAGTCATGGGACGTGGCGAGGTGTCGAGTGGGCACTGTGACCAGCGGGGTCCCGCAGGGGTCAGTCCTAGGACCAGTGCTGTTTCTGGTATTTGTGAACGACATGACGGAAGGAATAGACTCTGAGGTGTCCTGTTTGCAGATGACGTGAAGTTGATGAGAAGAATTCACTCGATCGAAGACCAGGCAGAACTACAAAGGGATCTGGACAGGCTGCAGACCTGGTCCAGCAATTGGCTCCTGGAGTTCAATCCACCAAGTGCAAAGTCATGAAGATTGGGGAAGGGCAAAGAAGGCCGCAGACGGAGTACAGTCTAGGGGGTCAGAGACTACAAACCTCACTCAAGAAAAAGATCTTGGGGTGAGTATAACACCAGGCACATCTCCTGAAGCGCACATCAACCAAATAACTGCTGCAGCATATGGGCGCCTAGCAAACCTCAGAACAGCATTCCGACATCTTAATAAGGAATCATTCAGGACCTGTACACCGTGTACGTTAGGCCCATATTGGAGTATGCGGCACCAGTTTGGAACCACCACCTAGCCAAGCACGTGAAGAAACTAGAGAAAGTGCAAAGGTTTGCAACAAGACTAGTCCCAGAGCTAAGAGGTATGTCCTACGAGGAGAGGTTAAGGGAAATCAACCTGACGACACTGGAGGACAGGAGAGATAGGGGGGACATGATAACGACATACAAAATACTGAGAGGAATTGACAAGGTGGACAAAGACAGGATGTTCCAGAGATTGGACACAGTAACAAGGGGACACAGTTGGAAGCTGAAGACACAGATGAATCACAGGGATGTTAGGAAGTATTTCTTCAGCCACAGGGTAGTCAGTAAGTGGAATAGTTTGGGAAGCGATGTAGTGGAGGCAGGATCCATACATAGCTTTAAGCAGAGGTATGATAAAGCTCACGGCTCAGGGAGAGTGACCTAGTAGCGATCAGTGAAGAGGCGGGGCCAGGAGCTCGGACTCGACCCCCGCAACCTCAACTAGGTGAGTACAACTAGGTGAGTACACACACACACACACACACACACACACACACATAGCTTTAAGAAGAGGTATGATAAAGTTCACGAGTGACCGAGTAGCAGCCAGGTGAAGAGGCGGGGCCAGGAGCTGCGAATTCGACCCCCCGCAACCGCAACTAGGTGAGTACACACCCACCAACTCACACAACACCAAACCCCCACCCCCA
>NC_069409.1:35927169-35952169 GCF_026875155.1 Cherax quadricarinatus
GTGTGTTGGTTTTGTGTGTGGTGTGTGTGTTGTGTGTGTTTGTGTGTGTGTGTTGTGTGGGGTTTTTGTGTGTAATATCCTCCATAGATGTGTGGGGTGTGTGTGTATGTGTGTGTGTGTGTGTGTGTGTGTGTGTGTTGTGTGTGTGTGTTTTGTGTGTTGTGGTGTGTGTGTGTGTGTGTGTTTGTGTGTACATACTCCTCCATAGATGTGTTTACTCACTG
This sequence comes from Cherax quadricarinatus, assembly GCF_026875155.1. Lineage (NCBI taxonomy): Eukaryota > Metazoa > Arthropoda > Malacostraca > Decapoda > Parastacidae > Cherax > Cherax quadricarinatus. Next base: position 35,927,394 of record NC_069409.1, read on the forward strand.
GATGTAAACATCTTTCTAAATAAACAGCAAAGCCTTTTGATGTATCATGATTAAAACTCTAATAACCACTTTTTTTACCACATTATGTAAAAAATATTTTAATCCCAAAATTTACCTTGCATGATTTGCTTCGTGTGAAATTCACCGAGTTATGTACGCAGGGGTTGAATCACTACTCCTGGCCTCACCCCTTAACTTATTATTGATAGGCTTCACTGATTGTTGAACCTCAACCTATTCTTAAAACTGTGTATGATATATACCTCCACGCCTCTTCCTCTAGTTCGTCCACCCACTCACAAAATATGAATAAAAAAGAGTATTTCTTAACGTGCCGGTGGCTCTACTGTGTCTTACATCTACAATCTAGGGACCCCTGGCTCTTTTCTCTCTCTCTCCTCAGATCTCCATCATCACGGCGCTATCCACAGTGTGTAAATCCCCTAAGAATTTAATATTACATGTTTAAATGTCTTCTTTGAAACTCTTTTAAAGGGTTCTTAGGTTGAGTTTTAGCTACTCTTCGAATTTTCCTTCCTCAGCCTCGCTAACCCTGTTACCTATCAACATTGATGCCTTGGTAGGACTCTTGATCCAATCAAAAAAGAGATACCCTTTCCTTTCTTGGATTAACTACATTTATCCTCAGTTCCCAAGGTGTGTTTCAATTCATACGGGCCCATCGACTTTCCCTATATTTCTAACATTAGTCACCTACCGTAAACAGGCGCTTGGATGCCAGTGGTGGCTGTGGACGGCATACTGAGTAAATGAGGAGGTATAAGGGATTCTGGATGGTGCCCGGAGCTGGGGAAAAGCAATAGAGGAATACGTTCAACTGTGTGTTAGAATTTTTGTTCCATGGATACTAGAGTTGTTTTTGCCCCTTTGAATACCTTTGATTGGTTTCGAGAGGTTTCTGCTGTCGCAACCTCGACCCTGGGCCAGGCTTGTCTGGTGCTTGCCTGGTTGACTAGTCGTCTACCTAAAGTGTACCTGGAGGGTTTTCCCGGGGGACAATGCCCCCCGAGGCCCGGCCCATGACCAGAACTCCCAGTGGATCGGGGTTTCTGATCAACTAGGCTGTTACTGTGGCCGCACGCAGTCTAACGTACAAACCCACAGTATCTGTCCAGCCCCCTTTAAAGATAACCAGGGGTTCTAGTGACAATTCTCCTTATGGTTGGTGGGAATAATCTTGGGCCCCGGACACTTATTGTGTTTTCCCTTAGAGTACTATTGGAGCCCTACTTCTCATTGCGGGTATGTTGCATCGCCTGCTAAGTCTTTTGCTTTCGTAGGGAGTGATTTCTGTGTGCAGATTACGGACCAGCCCTTTTCTAGGATTTTCCAGGTGTCGACTACAAGATCCCCTCGCCTGTGCTCCAGTGTGTGCAAGTCTAGTGTTTCCCAATCGTTACCAGTAGTTAAGGTGTTTGATGGAACTTATACGTGCAGTGAAGGTTCTTGTATATTCTGTGGATATGTTAATGTACAGCAGTATTCCAGCCTAGAGAAACAAGTGATTTATAAAGGATCATCATTACCTTGGCATCTCCTGTCTTGAATGTTCTCATTATCCATCCTACCAGTTTCCTCGCAGATGTGAAAATGGCACTGTTGTGATCCTTGAAGGTGAGATCCTCGACTTTTCCCATTTCCCAGGTCCTTCACAATTTCCTCCAGTTTTCCATAATGGAGTAGTTGGAATTTGTCTTCAATGAACATCATATTGTTCTTTGTTGCCCATTGGAAAACCTGGTTTATATCTTCTTGGGAGATTTGCCGTGTCCTCCAATGGATGACACTCTCATCGCAAAGGATGTTACGGTGCTATGTTTACATCTCTGTCTATGTCTGATATGAAGATGAGGAACCCTGACAGGGACGAGTACTGTGCCTTGTGGAACAGAGCTCTTCACTATGGCAGCTTCCGATTTAATTTTGTTTTCCTTCTACTCTTCGTGTTTGACTGATTAAAAAGTTGAAGATCCATCAGGGCCCCCTTTGCCAGTTATCCCTTTAGCACGCCTTTTGTGTGCGTTACACCTTTATCGCACTTTCAGAGGCTTTTGCAAAAACTGTGTATACTACACAGATTTTGCTAAAGCCTTTGACAAAAGACCATACTTCAGGTTTAAACCCCCAGGTAAACTTACAGGTAACCTCCAGGTAACCCTTTAGGTAACCTCTGGAGGTTACCTGGAGGTTTTCCGGGGATCAACGCCCCCGCAACCCGGTCCATGACCCGGCCTCCCGATGGATCAGAGCCTGATCAACTAGGCTGTTATGCTGGCCCCACGCAGTTCAAGTACGAGCCACAGCCCGGCTGATCCGGCACTGACTTTAGGTATCTGTCCAGCTCTCTCTTAAAGGCAGCCAGGGGCTTATTGGCAATTCCTCTAATGCTAGATGGGAGCTGTTGAACAGTTTTGGGCCCCCGGACACTTACGGTGTTTTCCTTAGTGTACCAATGGCGCCCCTACTTTTTATTGGGGCATTTTGCATCGCCTGTCCAGTCTTTTACTTTCGTAGGGAGTGATTTCTAGTGTGCAGATTTGGGACCATTTCCCTTCCAAAAGATTTTCCAAGTGTAGATTATGATATATCTCTCCTCTGCGTTCCACGAGTTACATGTCAAGTGCTTCCTAGAATCCAGTAGTTAAGGTGCTTGACAGAACTTATACGTGCAGTAATGGATCTCTGAAACACTCTCCTAGATCTCGATTTCACCTGCTTTGAATGGAGTTGTTAATATACTGCAGGTAACCTCAGTGTAACCTTAGGTAAACCTCAGGTAACCTCAGGTAACCTTCAGGTACATCCCAAGTAACCCCAGATAATTACAGTTAAACCTTCAGGTAACGGAAATTTACAATAAAATATACTCACGTGGCCAAAACACATGGAATTTTCTTGGCAGTATATAGAAGTGAAGGAGACATTACAATGTGGTGCTGCTGGAGTTCACCGTAAGCCTGGGGTCCAGCAAGGTGCTGTGGCCTACGCTGCTGGAGGCCATCGTCAGCTTGGGTTCCATCAAGGTGTGATGGCTACCGCTGCTGGACGGCCATCGTTCAGCTTGGGTCCATCAAGGTGCTGCTGGCCTACGCTCTGGAGGCCATCGTCAGCTTGGGTCCAATCAATGGTGCTGCTGTGCCTTCCGCTGCTGGAGGCCATCGTCAGCTTGGGTCTACCTCTGGGACTCACCGGCAATAGGGAATGTGGTGAGGTGTGGGGAATGGAACTAATGGGTGGTAGGCAGTAAATGGTGGGTGGAGGACGGGATTGGTCGGCATGGATATATGGAGCGATGGTTGAAGGGAAATGGGAAGATGGAAATGATGGCAGCAGTTGTACCGGGGCAGAAACAAAATTAATTTCCAACGGAAAGCATTTTGTTGTTTGAAAAGTAGATACTTGTATAGAAAAAATGACCCACACAAATAACACAAACACATACACAAGCACACACACACACACACACAACACACCACACAACACACACACCACACACAACATACACACACACACCACACACACACACACACACATTCACACACACACACACCACACACACACACACACACACACCACAACACACACACACACACACACACACACACACACACACACACACACACTCAATCCTGTCTGAGGGACACAGGTGATAATTGCCAGTAATGTACAAAACCCACCACAAAACTGCAGGAGACCAAGATAAGAACTATGATGAGAGACAACAGAGAATGATCGACACCACTAGCCGAGGTGGCCAGGAGAGCAACATGGGGGGAGCAAAGTTACTAGTTCTCGGTGATTTCAATCAACAAGGAGATTGACTGGGGAAAACCTCGAGCACCCATGGGTGGTAACGAAACATTGGAGAGCAAGATGATGGGATGTGGTATGGAAAACCTCTGCATCAAATGTTTAGAGACACACCAGAGAGAGAGGAGAGGATGAACCAGCAAGACGGACCTTTATTCACTTGAGTAGTTCGGGCATCGAGGGTATATCCTTGCATGAAAGGCCCCTGGGAGCTAGTGATAATGTGGTTCTGTGTTTGGACTTCATAGTTGAGGCTCCAAGTGGAGAAGGTATCAGGAATAGGCTGGGAAAAACCAAAACGACAAAAAGGGGGGAACTACTCGGCACTGAGGAACTTCCTTCATGACATTACAGTGGAGAGGGAACTTGCAGGGATAACCCAGTACAAAAAATGATGGACTATGTGGCAACAAAAGTCATGGAGGCAGGGTAGAGGTTTGTTCCCATGGGAAACAGAATAAATGGGAGAACGAACGAGTCCTTGTTCACCCAAAGGTTGTAGGGAGGGCAAAAACTTGGTGTACTAGAGAAAGAAAAGTACAGGTGGGAACAAGACAGAGAACTCAGGAAAATAAAGAGATTAGGGCCGAAGATCCAGGAAAAGAATATGCAAGATAAGAAGAGATGGCTCAGAGACAATATGAGAAATGACATAGCATCAAAAGTAAATAAAGACTGTCCAAAGCTGTTGTACTGGCCACATCAGGAGGAAAAACAACAGTCTAGGGACAGGTAATCAGACTGAGGAAGGGTGATGGGGAAAATCACAAGAACACGACGAGAGGTAAGTCGGGAGCTCAACACAAGATTTAACACGAGGTATTTACAGTGGAAACAGTTGGACTCCAGGAAATCAAAACAGGGGGCACACAGCACGTGCTGGATTGAGGTACATATAAACCAAGGGGAGGAGGATGAAGAAAGCTGCTATGCGAACTTGACTCCTCAAAGGTCGGTGGGACCTGACAACATTCTCTCCATGGGTCCTTAAAGAGGGAGCAGAGATATTGTGTGAGCCATTAACAAGTTCTTCAAGCACATCATTGAAACTGGGCAACTCCCTTGAGGTATGTAAAATGGCAAATGTATAGTCCCCAATTTTTAAATAAGGGAGACAGAAAACAACCATGAGGCACTAAACTACAGACTGTATCACTACGTGTATAGTATGCAAAGGTCATGGAGAAGATCATCAGGAGGAGAGTGGTGGAGCACCTGGAAAGGAAACAAGTGTATAATTGACAACCACAAGGTTTTTCAGGGAAGGAAAATTACTGTGTCACAAACTACTAGGAGTTTTATGGCTAGGTACAGAATTAGACAAGAGAGAGAGGGGTGGATCGACTGCATATTTTTGGACTGCATGAGTGTCTTCGACACATTTCTCACAAGAGGTTACGCAAGCTAGAGGATCAGGCACACATAACAGGAAAGGCCTGCAGTGGTCCAGAATCCTGACAGGGAGCAACAACGAGTCATTGTACGCGACGAGGTGTCAGACGGGGCGCCTGTGACAAGCGGGGTTCCACAGGGGTCAGTCCTAGGACCTGTGTGTTCTTGGTATATGGTGAACGACATAACGGAAGGGATAGACTCAGATGTGTCCTTGTTTGCAGATGATGAGAAGTTAATGAGAAAGGAATCAATCGGATGAGGATCAGGCGGGCTCAAAGAGTCCTGGACAAGTACAAGCCTGATCCAGCAACTTGCTACTTGAATTTAACCCTGCCAAATGCAAGTCATGAAGATTGGGAAGGGCAAAAGAAGACCATCAGACACAATTTAGTTTAGATGGCCAAAGACTGCAAACCTCACTAAGGAAAAACGATCCTGGGGGTGAGTATAAAACACCGACATATCTCCTGAGGCGCACAGCAATCAGAGAACGGCTGCAGCTCGGGCGCCTCCTGGCAAACCATACGGGATAGCGTTCCGATTACCTCAGTAAGGATTTCGCTCTTAAGACTCTGTATACCATTTACGTCAGGGCCCATACTGGAGTATGCAGCACCAGTTTGGAACCCACACCTAGTCAAGCACGTCATGAAATTAGCGAAAGTGCAAAGGTTTTGCACAAGACTAGTCCCAGAGCTACGGGGATTGTCCTACGAAGAAAGGTTGGAGGGAAATCGGCCTGACGACATGGAGGACTGGGAGGGTCAGAGGTGACATGATACGACATATAAAATACTGCGCGGAATAGACAAGGTGGACAAAGAGGATGTTCCAGAGAAGGGACACAGACACAAGAGGTCACAATGGAAAGTTGAAGACTCAGGATGAATCAAAGGGTGTTAGGATGTATTCTTCAGTCAGAGAGTAGTCTGGCCGTGGGAATAGCCTAGAATGTGACCGTATTGGAGGCGGGAATCATTACATAGTTTTAAGGCGAGGTTGATGATAGAGCTCATGGGGCAGGGAGAGAGAGGACCTAGTAGTAATCAGCGAAGAGAGAGGGGGGCCAGGAGCTGTGACTCGACCCTGCAACCACAAATAGGTTGAGTACAAAAAACATACACACACCACACACACACACCCCAACACACACACACACACACACACACACACCCACACACACAAACACACACACACCACACACACACACACACACACACACAAACACACACACCACACACTCACGCACACACACACACACACACACTCACACACACCACACACACACACACACACACACACTCACACACACAACATAGCTTTAACATAGATGTATGATAAAGCTTCGATGTGACGGGGTTGCAGCCAGGTGAAGAGGCGGGGCGGAGCTGTGAATCGACCCCCGCAACGAAAACTAGGTGAGTACACCACACACACACCCAAAACAACCCACACACACACACATCACACAACACACCACACACACACAAACACACACACACACACACGCACACACACGCACACACAAGCACCACACACACCACACACTCACACACACACACACACACACACACACACACAACACACACACACACAACCCACACACACAACATGCTTTAAGAAGAGGTATGATAAAGTCACGAGTGACGGGTAGCAGCCAGGTGAAGGGGCGGGGCCAGGAGTGCGAATCGCCCCCCGCAACCGAAACTAGGTGAGTACACACACACACACACACACTCACACAAACCACACACTCACAAAACCACACAACACCCCCCCCACACACACACACCACACACACCACACACACACACCACACACACACAAACGCCACAACGGGAGGATAGGGGGACATGATAAGACTTAAAAAATATGAGGGGAATTGAAAAGGTGGACAAAGACGGGAGTTCCAGAGATGGACCAGCAACACGGGGAACAGTTGGAAGCAAAGACACAGATGAATCAAAGGGATGTTAGGAGTTTTCTTCAGCCCGGTAGTCGGAAGTGGAATTTTTTGGAAAGCGATGTAGTGGAGGAGGATCCTAATAGCTTTAGCAGGGTACGATAAAGCTCATGGTTCAGGGAGAGTGACTAGAGCGCCAGTAAAGAGGCGGGGCCGGGTTGGACTCGACCCCCTACCAACTAGGTGGTAAAAATAGGTGAGTACCACAACCACAACAACACACACACACACACCCCACCACACACCACCACACAGGAGTCGGCCCAGGAGCTCGGACTCGACCCCGCAACCTCAACTAGGTGAGTAACAACACGCCCCAAAACCACACTTGGGAAGACAAAAAGGGGGGAAACAAGGGATATAAAAAAAGTGTTGGATGAAATACCAATTGAAGAGGGGGAAAAGCTGTGATGCCTTGATACCTCAAAGGCGGTGGGGGCCCGGGCTTCTCCCCCTGAGTCCTTAGAGGGGGAACGGGTGCTGTGTGTGCCACTGACCACAATTTTCAAACTCCCTTTAAACTGGACAAATACCCAGGTTTGGAAAACGGAAAAAGAGTTCCCCTTTTTAAGAAGAAGAAACGAGGGGATAAATATAGACCAGTCTCCTGACGTGTATTGTTCAAAAATGTGGAAAGATTAAAGGAGATGGTGGAGCACCTGGAAAAAAAAAAAAATATAAAACGCAACCAGCATGGATTAGGAAGGCAAATTCCGTGTCACAACCTTTTGGAGTTTTTATGCAAGGTACCCGAAATATGACACAAAAGAGAGGGGTGGGTGGATTGATTTTCTTGGACTGCAAGAAATCCTTGGACACAGTTCCTCACGAGAGATTAGTTCAGAAGCTAGAGGATCAGGCGCATATAACAGGAAGGGCACGGAAATGGATCAGAGAATACTTGACAGGGAGGCAACAACGAGTCATGGTACGTGATGAGGTATCTCAGTTGGCGCTTGTGACGAGCGGGGTCCCACAGGGGTCAATCCTAGAACCAGTGCTATTTTTGTTATATGTGAATGAAATAATGGAAGGGATAGACTCTGAAGTGCTCCTGTTTGCAGGAAGTTAATGAGGACAATTAAATCAGATGAGAATCAGGCAGGACTACAAAGAGACCTGGACAGGTTGGACGCGTGGTCCAGCAACTTTCTTGTCGAATTTTACCCCGCCAAATGCAGTCATGAAGATCGGGGAAGGGCAAAGAAGACCACAGACAGAGTATAAGCTAGGTGGCCAAAATCTACAAGCCTCGCTCAACATCGCACACATCAACCAGATAACTGCTGCAGCATATAGGCGCCTGGCAAACCTGAGAATAGCGTTCCGATACCTTAGTAAAGAATCGTTCAAGACACTACATTGTGTACGTCAGGCCCATACTGGAGTAGGGAACAACAGTCTGGAACCCACACCTGGTCAAACATGTCAAGAAATTAGAGAAAGTGCAAAGGTTAGCATTAAGGATAGTTCCAGAGCTAAGGGGAATGTCGTACGACGAAAAGTTGAGGGAAATCGGCCTGACGACACTGGAAGGCAGAAGGATTAGGGGAGACATGATAACGACATACAAAATACTGCGTGGAATAGATAAGATGGACAGACACAGGATGTCCCAGAGATGGGACACAGAGACAAGGGATCACAACTGGAAGCTGAAGATTCAGATGAGTCAAAAAGATGTTAGGAAGTATTTCTACTGTCATAGAGTTGTCAGTTATTGGAATGGTCTAGCAAGTGATGTAGTGGAGGCGGGAACCATACATAGCTTTACGACGAGGTACGATAAAGCTCATTGAGGAGGGAGAGAGAGGACCTAGTAGCGATGAGTGAAGAGTCGGGGCCAGGAGCTGAGTATCGACCCCTGCAACCATAAATAGGTGAGTACAAATAGGTGAGTACACACACACACAAGAAAGATAAGTAAGAGGAGAGTAGGTTATGTGGGGTTCCCCAAGGATCAGTACTCGGACGATTATTATTCTTAATGAATATAAATGACCTGCAAGAGGGGACTGAACCGTATATGATTATTATTATTATTATTATTATTATTATTATTATTATTATTATTATTAGTAGTAGTAGTAGTAGTAGTAGTAGTAGTTAGTAGTAGTAGTAGCTGTAGTAGTAGTAGTAGTAGTAGTAGTTAGTAGTAGTTAGTAGAAGTATAGTATAGTGTAGTAGTAGATATGTAGTAGTTAGTAGTAGTAGTAAGTAGTAGGTGGTAGGTAAAGTAGTAGGGTTTAATTTACTTATCAATGTGGTAAAGTTAATGATCAGAATAAAATAAAAAAGGATAAAGATAGGATAAAGAAAGGCTCGGATTAGGTGCAAGAACGGTCTAACAGGTGGTTACTGAAATTCAACCTAAATATTCGCAGGAACATAGAAACTGGGACCGAAGAGAGACGACCAATCACGGAATACAGTTGTGAGTAGCAACAAGGTACAAATATCGCTTAGGGAGAAAGATCTTGGGCTGAGTACCACACCCACCATAAACCTCACTATGGAGGCCTCCAACCTTGTCAGTCGGAGGAACAAACACCATAGTCCATAATAACATGCCTCACTACCCACCACTAAAGTTGGAGGTGGGGAGGGAGGGGAAAGTAAAGTGAGAGAAGGAAGAGGGGCTTAGGTGAAGAAAGAGGATGTGAGGGGTGGGAAAATAGTATGAAGGAAAGAGGGGTTGAAGGAGTGAAGTGGTGACGAAGGGGGGAAGAGTTGGTAAAGGAGGGAAGAGGTGACGAAGAAGGGAAGAGTTGGTAAAGGAGAGAAAAAGTGGTGAAGGACGGAAGAGGTGGTGAAGAAGGGAAGAGGTAGTGAAGGAGGGAAGAGTTGGTAAAGGAGGGAAGAGGTGGTGAAGCAGAGAAGAAAGAGATAAAGGAGAAATGGGCAGAGAAGGAGGAAAAAAAAGGATGAGGGCGGGAATGGAAAGGTTTCATTATTATAATTAATATTACTATTATAATTGAATTGTAATTATTATTATTATTATTATCATTATTATTTTTGAAAATTTTATTCGTTAGCATTTTGCTGCTACTCTATTCTACAGGAGAGTTACACAGTGGGAACAGAAGCTAGCTATGTTCCACTGTCATATTCCACCACACAGTATGGAGGTCACTGTCATATTCCACCACACAGTATGGAGGTCACTGTCATATTACCACACTCAGTATGGAGGTCACTGTCATATTCCACCACACAGTATGGAGGTCACTGTCATATTCCATCACACAGTATGGAGGTCACTGTCATATTCCACCACACAGTATGGAGGTCACTGTCATATTCCACCACACAGTATGGAGGTCACTGTCATATTCCACCACACAGTATGGAGGTCACTGTCATATTCCACCACACAGTATGGAGGTCACTGTCATATTCCACCACACATTACACTGTTAAAACCACCAAACCTTTTTTGTAAACGGTTTATCCACCCCAGTAGGGGCCTTTTTTAAAAATTTCCCCCAAGGGGTAATGTTTAAACCCAAAAAATTTGGGGTCTTTTGGTTAACCCCCCCTATTGGAGGTCACTGTTTTAACCCCAAAGTAGGAGGTCATGTATACCCAAAACCCACAAACAGTTTATAAAAAATTGGGGCAAAACACCCCCAAAAGTAGGTTTAACCCTTTTCATCCCCAAAAAATTGGAGGTATGTTTAAACCCCACAATTTTGGGGGCATTTAAAACCACATTGGGGGACATTTATCCCAAAAAGAGTCTTTTAACATTAAAATTTTAATCATTTTAATCACAATTTATAAAGGGGTTTTTCCCCAACACGGGGGGGTTTTGAATTTCCCACAAAAATGGGGGTTTCATATTTCCCCACTGGGGTTTTAACCCCACTATGGGGTCCGTTGTATACCATAAATGGGGCAGGAAAAATACACGTTTTTTTTTGGCCACAGAAAGGGGGTCACTTTTTTCCCCACCAAATGGGGCACTTTTTAAAACCCCAAGGGTCCTTTAAACCCCCAAAAAGTGGGGGCCTTTTTACCCAAACCCGGGGGGGCCCCCCCCGGTTAAACAAAAGTTTGGGGTCATTCCCAAAAACCCCAAAATGGGGGCCTTTGAACCCTCCCGGATGGGGTCACTGGTTTCCCCCCAATTTTAAAGGGTAAATTTTCCACCCAAAGTAGGGTTTCCCATAATCCCTTTTTTCAACCAAAACAAATGAAATTTTTTTTTAAAATAATCAACGTTTTAAATCACAAATTTTTTTTTAACGTAAAAGCCCCGTTAAACCTAAAAAACCCCCCCTTATACGTTTTCCCCAAAAAAAGGGGGTCATTTTATCCCCCCCCTTTTGGATTCATTTTAACACCCCAGTTGGGAGGAAATTTTATTTTTCCAATATGGGGGGTTGTTATCCCCCACATTGGAGTCACTTTTTATATCCCAAAGGGGGCATTTTTAAACCCCACTTTTTTTTGGATCATAACCGGGGTTTTTGTTACCCACCAAAAAGGGGGTATTTAAAAACCCCCAAATGGGGTCATTTTTTCCCACACAATAGGAGGTCACTTTTTTACCCAAAAAACACAAATTTCACGGAAAAACCCAAATGGGCCCTTTCACCCACAAGGGGTTTTATAACCCACTTTGGGGTACTTTTTTTTCCCAACGGGGGGTTTTTTAAACCACAGGATTTAATTTGTAACCCACCCTTTTTGGGGTCCCTTTTTATTCCCACCAGAGGGGGGCCTGTTTTACCCCACAAAAGGGGGTTTTTAAAAAGGGGGGGGTTTTCCCCAAACAGTTATTTACCATCCACAGTAGGAGGTATTAATCCACAAAAGTTGGGGTGTAAAATTTACAAATGGAGGACTTTATTTAACCGTAGGGAGGTCATTTTTAAACCACACAGGGGGTCACTGTTATTCCAAACAACAATAAATTGTTTTAATCCCCCAATAACCCCCCGTTTCCAACACATAGGGGGTAAATTTTAAACCACAAAAAAGTTTTTTACCCCCACCAGTATGGAGGTCCCTTTTTAATAAAAACACAAAAAGGAGGTTTCCCCCCTTTTATAAAAATTAAGGGGTTTAAAAATACCCCTTCCCCCGGGGGAATCCCCTTGGGGTCCAAAACCCAAAAAGGGAGGTAAAATTCCCACCACACAATAGGTTTTTTTAAATTAAAAACATAGGGGGAATGTCAATTTCCACCACACAGAGGGGTTTTTTCCCCCCCCCCCTTGGGCATTTTAAAAAACCAAAAAAAAAATTGGGGATCTTTCCACAAAAGGGGAGATAAAACCATCATTTTAAAAAGGAGGGGTCACGTTTTTTCCCCCCAAAAATGGAGGCCCAAAACCACCAAAGGAGGTCACGTCTATTCCACCAAAAGTTGGAGGTCACTTTTATTTCCACACAGTTGGGAGGTCACTGTCATTTCCCCACACAGTTGGGGGTGTTTTTCCCCACTTTTCCTCAAACCCCCCCTTGGGGGGGGAACCCCCCTTTTTTCCCCCATATACCCCCCCCCTTTTGGGGTTCATATTCCACAACAGTATGGAGGATGCATTTCCCAACCATAACATTTTTCCCACCTATAAAAATTTACCCCACAATTGGGGGTCACGGGAAACCCACACAGGGGGGACCTGTTGTATCCCACACAAAGGGGAATTCTTCCAAAAAAGGGAGGCATTTTTAAAATAAATCCCGGGGTTTTATTAAAATAAATCACGAAAAAATGGTTTTTAACCCCTTTAATTTAATTTTTTAATACCCCCATGAAGGGGAGGAATTCCTGGATGGGGTCCTGTTGAAAACCCCCCCACATTGGGGGGTTTTTAAAACCAAAAAATAGGATTAATTCTCCAACAAGGGGGTTTCATTTTACCCCAAAAGGATCCACGTTATATCCACAAATTTTTTTTAAAAACCCCCCAAAAAGTTTTTACCATCCAACCCTTAACCCCACGGTTACCCTTTAACCCAGTTTTTACAAAACAATTTGGGGGATACTTTTTTCCCATTCAAAAAAGGCCTTTTACCAACGTTGGAGGGCACTGTTGTATACCCCCCAAAAGGGGGGGTTTTGTATACCACCCAAAAGAGGGGGGTCCTGTTTTTTAACAAACCCCCTTTAGGAGGCACTGTTGATACCATCACCGTATGATTGTTTCCCCACCCCAAAAAGGAACTTTAATCCATCACACGTAGGGGGCATTTTAAAACCACACACAGTGGGGGTCACTTTTTAAACCCACATAGGGGGAATTTAAAAAAAAAGGGGGGTTTTTTTAAACCCCCCGTAGGGAATTTTTAAAAAATTTTTTTTTAAAACCCCCAAAAAAAGGGGTATTTTTTTAAACATTTGGGTCCTTTGTCCCATCACCAGTATGGAGGCATTTTGAACCCCACAAAAAGGGGGCAGGGTTTTCCCCCCTTTGGGGACTTGTTTTTCCCACACAGTATGGGGACTGTTTTACCACATTTGGGGGGGCCTTTGAAAATCCCAAAAGGGGTTTTGCCCCCTTTCCCACAAGGGGTTACTGAAAAAAAACCAAATGGGCATTCATAAAACCGGGGAACTTTAACAAAGAAGAAATTTCCCAAAACATAGGGAGGCCCCGGGTTTTTCCAAAAAAAAGGGGCATTTTTAAACCACCACACAGAAAGGGGGTCACTGTGTTTTCCACCACACAGTTGGAGGCACGAATACCACACCCAGTATGAAGGTCACTGTCATATTCCCACACAGTATGGGGGTTTTAAATTTCCCCCCCAAATTTCCCCCCACAATGGAGGCACTGTATATTCCACACCAGTGGGGAGGTCATTGATTTTCCACCACAAAATATGGAGGCATGTCATATTCCACCCACAAAAGGAGGTCACTGTCAATTCCCCCACCATATGGAGGCACTGTAAAAAAAACACCAGTAGGGGGTCACTTTTGTATCCCACAACAGTTGGAGGTCCGTCGCATCCACATTTGGGGTCACTTTGTATACCCCCAAACAGAGGCTCTGTCATACCAAAACACAGAGGAGGTCACTTTTTAAATTCCACCACCGTATGGAGGCACGTCAAATCCACCCAAGTATGGAGGTCCCCGTCTTTTTCACCACACAGATGGGGCCCTGTCATTTTCCACCAACAAAGGAGGCACGTCATATCCACCACACAGTATGGGGGTCATTCTTTTCCACAACAGTTGGAGGCACTTTTTTTCCACCCCCAAAGTTGGGGTCACTGTTTTTCCAAACACACAGTATGGAGGTCACTGTCTTTTCCCCCACACAGAGGGAGGTCACGTCATTTTTCCCCACAAGTATGGAGGTCCTGTCTTTTCCACCACAATATGGGGGTCATGTCATTTCCCCAACACAGTATGGAGTCATGTCAAATCCCCCACAGTATGGGGTCACTGTCTTTTCCCACCAACAGTATGGAGGTCCGCATATTCCACCAACAGAAAGAGGTCACTGCATTTCCCCCACCAGTATGGAGTCACTGTCATATTCCCCACAAAATAGGGAGTTCACGTTATTCCACACCAGTAGGAGGTCCTGTCATATTCCAAAACAGTATGGAGGTCACTGTCATATTCCCACCAACAAGATGGAGGTCACTTTTTCCAAATTTTTTCCAACCAAACACAATAGGAGGAAACGTCATATTTCCACCACAAGTATGGAGTCACGTCATTTTTAAACCAACAGTTTGGCCCCCCCACTGTTATCCCACACAGTATGGGGTACGTTACCACACACATATGGAGGCACTTTATATCCCACACTAAGGGGAGCCACTGTCATATTCCCCCCCAAACAGAGGGAGGTAAAGTTAAAAACCAACACACAAAGGGAGGTCATGTTGTATACCATCACACGTAGGAGGTCACTGTTTTTGTAAACCTTTCATCCACACAAAGGAGGTCACTTTTGTATACCATCACAAGAATGGGGGCACTGTCGTTACCATCACACAGAGGGAGGCACGTTTAAACCTCACCCCAATATGGGGTCACTGCTTTTTCCCCCACACATATAATATTTTAACCACCAAAAAGGGAGATTTCCCCCCCCTATGGACCCCTTATTTTCCAACCCAAAAGGGGACATTGTATACAATCAACATAGGAGGTCAGTGTATACCATCACACATTGGGGGGCCCTGTTGATACCTCACAAGATGGAGGTGTGTAACCATCACACGGGAGGGAGGTCACTTTGTTTTCCATCACACGTAGGAGGTCACGTTTTTCCACCACACATATGGGGTCACTGTTTTTCCACCACCAGTTGGAGGTCATGTTTTTTTCCACCACACAGTATGGAGGTACGGGGATACCCCCCACACATTGGAGGGCACGTATTTCCACCACACATATGGATCATGTCATACCATCACCAATGAGGCATTGTTTTTCCACACACGTGGGGAGGTCACTGCTTTTCCATCACAATAAATATTCTTCCACCAACAAATTGGGGGTACTTACCCCCAAAATTTATTCCTTAACCCCACAAAAACACTTTTTATACCATAACATAGGAGGTCACTGTGATCCCCAACACACAGTAGGAGGCCCCGTTGTATACATCACAAGAGGGGGGCACTGTTGTATCCCATCACCAGGATGGAGGTCACTGTTTTTACCCCATCACACAGTATGGGGTCACTGTTATCCAACCAGTATGGAGGTACTGTAAACACCCATATGGGGGGTCACTTTTTTAAAACCATCACACAATTGGAGGTCATGTTGTTCCACACACAGTAGGGAGGTCACTTGTAACCCAACACACGTATGGAGGTCACTGTTTTATCCATCACACTATGGTTTTCACTGTGTATACCATAAAAAAACTTTAACCATCCAAAAAGTATTTTATTACCATTTTACCCCCGAAAGCACTTAAATATAAAAGGGGGGCCCTGAAACAAAAAGTAGGGAGGTCACTGATGTATCCATCACAAAGTAGGGGGTCACTGTTTATCCACAACAGTATGGGGGTCACTGTTTTTTTCCCAACACACGTTAGGAGGTCATGTTTATCCACACACAGTATGGAGGCACTGTTTATCCACACACAGTATGGAGGTCACGTTTATCCCAAACACACAAAAAGGAGGCACTGTTATACCACACAAAATAGGAGGTCACTTTTTAAACCACACCAGAGGAGGTCACTGTGTTACCATCACACAAAAAGGAGGTCACTGTGTATACCCAACATATGGAGGTCACTGTCGTATACCATCACAAAAAAGGGGAAACCCCAAAAAAATGTTTTACCACCCATCTTTTTCCCCTTTGCCCCCCAAAAACCATAACGAAGGGGTCACGTTTTTTCCTAAAACACAAGTATGGAGGCCTTGTTCCAAAAAATTCCCTTTTAACCACACAAATAGGCACTTTGTATCCCACACACATAGGAGGCACTGTTTACCCACACACGTAGGAGGTCCTTTGCATCCCAACACACAGATGGATTCCGTTTTTTTAACCAAAACACTTGGGGGCATGTGAAACCCTAACACAAAAATGGAGGCATTTTTTGATACACCCCATAAAGGGAGGTAGTTGTTTTCCAAACACACAAAATGAGGTCACTGCTATCCACCACAGATGGAGGTCAGTTGAATCCACACACAGAATGAAAGGTCCTGTTGTATACCTCACCAGTAGGAGGTCACGGATACCTCACACATTATGGAGGCCGTCAATTCCACCCACACAGTATGGAGGTCACTGTAAAAACCATCACCAGAGGGGCAATGTCATATTCCACCCACATAGGAGGTCACTGAAAATTTCCCCCACCAGAGGGGGTTCACTTTTTTCCACCACCAAAAAGGAGCCACTTAAATTTTTCCACCACACAGAAAGGAGGTCCGTTTTTCCAACACACAGTAGGGGGTCATTTTGTATCACAAAAACATTTGGAGGCATGTGTATACCTCAACAATGGGGGTCACTGTCTTTCCCCACACACAGTATGGAGGTCATTTTGTATCCACACACAAAAAGGAGGTCACGCGTTACCACAAAAGGGATGGAGGTCACGTTTTTTCCCACCACGTATGGAGGCACTGCATTCCACCACACAGTATGGGAGGCACTGCCCTTTTCCACCACACAGATGGGATTTTCATACCCCCACCAAACAGTATGGAGGTCACGTCTAATTCCAACCCCAATATGGGGGCATTTCTATACCACACACATTTGGGGAGGCCCCTGTTTTTCCACACACGGGATGGAGGTCACTGTTTTCCAAAACACAGTATGGAGGTCACTGCATATTCCCCCACAAGTAGGGGGTCACGTCTATTCCCCCAACAGAATGGAGGTCACTGTAATTTCCACCAACAGATGGAGGTCACTGTCATTTTCCACACCAATTGAGGTCATTTATTTCAACACATTTTATAGGTCACTGTCATATTCCACACCAGTATGAGGCCACTGTATATTCCACCAACATTGGATCCACTGTCTTTTCCCCCCACACAGAAAGGAGGTAAACTGTCAATTCCCCCACACGTATGGGTCATGTCATATTCCCCCCCCCCCAATGGAGGTCATGTCATTTCCATAAACCCAGTATGGGGGTCACTGCATATTCCACACAAAAAAGGGAGGAAAATGTTTTTTTTCCCCCACACAAATGGGGTCACTGCTATTCCCACAAGTATGGAGGCATGTCTTTCCCAAACACACTTGAGGCACTGTTTTTTTCCACACACGTATGGAGGTCACTTTCAAAATTTCACACAATGGAGGCCCCTTGTAAAAACATCACAAGTAGGAGGTCATGTCTTTTTTTCCACACACAGTATGGAGGTCATGTTGAAAACCCATCCCCAAAATATGAAGGTCACTTTTAAAACCCCATCACCGATAGGCATTTGAACCACACCTATGAGGTCATTTGTATCCCATCCACAGTATGGAGGTCACTGTGGGGCCCAATCACCAGAAGGGGTCACTTTTTTTCCTCACACGTAGGGAGGTCACTTCAAAATCACAAATTTAATGGTTCCCTTCCCATTTTTCCACCATTTACCCTTTAAACCCCCACGCAAAAACCCACCAAACAAAAAGGAGGTCACTGTTTATCAACACACATATGGAGGTCATGTGTATCCCATCACAAAGTAGGGGGGTCACGTTGAAAACCATCACACTAGGAGGCACTTTTTGTTACCAAACACAGTATGGAGGTCACTGTTTTAAACCATACACGATGGAGGTCCTGTTGTTTTCCATCACACAGTAGGAGGTCATGTTTTATCCACACAAAAAAAAGGGGGTCACTGTTTATCCACACACAAAATGGAGGTCACTTTTTAAATACCACACAGTATGGAGGTCAGCTTTCCCACACAGAATGGAGGTCACTTTTTTCCCAAAAAGTAGGGGTTAGGTTTTAAACCTCCTTTTATTCGCCACCCCACTAGTTTTTTTATTTACCCTTAAAGCATATCCATCAACAGTGGGGGGTCACTGTCTTTCAATCAACATTATGGAGGTCACTGTATACAACCAAAATAGGGGGGTCACTGGTATCCACACAAGTATGGGGTCACTTTGTTACCAACCACAGTTTGGAGGTCACTGTTGTATACCATCACACAGTATGGAGGCACTTTGTACCATCACACAGTAGGAGTCACTTTTGTATACCATCCACGGGTTGGGGGTCACTGTTGTATAAATCACACAGATGGGGTCACTTTTATACATCACAAGTATGGAGGTCACTTTTTATCCACACCATATAGAGGACTTTTATTCCATAACCCAGTAAGGAGGTCACTGTTGAAACCCACACACAAATAGGTCATGTTGTAACACACACAGTAGGAGGTCATTTTTGTATACCATCCACATATGGAGTTCATGTATTTTCCACCAACAGTATGGATCCTGTTTTTCCATACAATATATATGTTACCACCAAATTTGGGGGTATTTTCCCATTTTCCCACCCCCCCCGGGGGGACACGAAAACCACACAAGTAGGAGCCACTGATTTTCCACCCCACACAGTATGGAGGTCATGGTTTTAAAACAAAGTAGGGGTCCTGTTGTATACCATCACACAGTATGGAGGCACGTGAATACCATCAAACATAGGAGGTACTGTGTATACCATCACACAGTATGGAGGTCACTTTGATACCTCAACAGTATGGAGGTCACTGTGTAACCATCCCCAAAAAGGATGGAGGTCACTGTTTATCCATCACCAAAAATTGGAGGTCCTTAAAACCACAAGTTGGGGGTTTTATGTCCTTTCCACACACAGATGGAGCCACTGTTTATCCCCACACGTAGGGAGGTCATGCTATAAAACCCTAATCATTCGTATCCCACCCCAAAAAGGGGGTGAGTTTTCCCAACCATTTTTATTCTTCCCTTCCGAACCCCGGACCAAACAACTAATCCCCAATTAAAAATTTGGAGGTCACTGTGATCCACACACAGATGGAGGTCACGTTGAAACCCATCCCCCAGTAGGGGGCCCTGTTTTTTCCCCCACACAGTAGGGGGTCACTTTTCAAATTCCAAACCCCCACAGTATGGGGGTCACTGTTTTCCACACCATAGGGGCATTGCATACCACACAAAAAAGGAGGTAAAATGTATACCACACACATTTGGGGTCAGTTATTCCCAAAAAAACAACCCAAAAAATATGGAGGTCACTTTTGTAACACCCCAAAGAGGAGGTCACTGTGAATACACACACATTAGAGGATCCCCCCCTCGGTAAAATTCCACCCCCAGTTGGAGGCACGTATACCACACACAGATAGGTCCTTTTAAAACCACACAAGTATGGGGGTTACTGTTTTTTCACCACACAGTATGGAGGTCACTGTAAATTCCACCACACAGTAGGGAGGTCACGCATATCCAACACGTGGGGAGGAAGTCAATTCCACCAAAGTATGGGGGTCACTGTATATCCACCCAAGTATGGAGGTCACTGTAAATTCCACCACCAGTATGGGGCACGCTTTTTCCACCAACAGTAATGGAGGTCCTGCCCATACCACCACACAGTTGGGGGAAAGAATACCACCAAGTATGGAGGTCAGGTTTTTCATCAACGTATGGGGCACTGTTTTTCCCCACACAGTAAGGAGGTCACTTATACCAAACACCAGAGGAGGTCACTTCTACCACCACCGTTGGAGGTCACTTTTAAAACCCACACCATATGGGGCACTTCCATTTTCCCAAACCCCCAAATATGGAGTCACTGTCTTTCCACAACATTGGAGGGCACTTTTCATATTCCACAACCAGTAGGGGGGTCACTGTCTTTTCCCCCCACACATATGGAGGTCAATGCTATTCCCATCACACAGTTGGAGGCCCCCTTTATACCAAACAACGAAGGAGTCACTTTTTCCACACACAGTAGGAGGTCACGTCATTTTTCCCCACACAGAAATGGAGCCACTGTCTTTTCCCCACCAACAGTATGGAGGTCATGTCTTTGTAAACCTTTTCACCCAAAAAAAAGGCCCCACTGTCTATTCCCCACACAGTAGGAGGTCACGCATTTTCCCAAACCACAGTAGGGAGTTCATTTTTATACCAACACCAGATGGAGGTCATGTCAAAAAAAAACACACATAGAGGTCACTGTCTATACCCAACGTATGGAGGTCATTTTGTTTTTTCCACACACAGAGGGAGGCCTGTCGTTTTACCAACCAAGGGGGCACGTTGTTTTCCATCACACCCGTATGGGGTCACTGTTTTTCCCACCACACGTAAAAGGTCACTTTTTTTCCACCACACATAGGACACGTATACCCCAAAAGGGATGGAGGTCACTGTTTTAAAACCCCCTTCAAACAAAAAGTATGGAGGTCATGTCTATTCCACACACAGAAAGGGGGGCCACTGTTATCCACAACCATAGGGAGGTCACTGTCAAAACCACACACGGGATGGAGTCACTGTTTTTTCCCTCACACATAGGAGGTCACGTTATCCCCCCACACAGATGGAGGCATTTTTAAATTCCACCACACAGTATGGGGGTCAGCATTTCCCCCACAGAGGAGGTCACTGTCATTTTCCCCCAACATAGGGGGTCACGTCAAATCCACCACACAGTATGGGGGTATTTTGTATACCATCACCTATTGAGGTCATGTTATTCCATCACACAGTATGGAGGTCACTGCTACCATCACAAGATGGAGGCACGTTTATTCCCCACAAAATAGGGAGGTACGTCTACCCCACCCAATAATATTTAAATTCCAAAACCAACAGGGAGTTTTAAAACCTACCACTTATATCCTTCAAAACCCCAAACAAAAAGGGGGTCCCCAAATCATACAGAGGAGGAAAATTTTTTAAAACCCATCAAAAAATTTGGAGGTCACTGTTGATTCCATCCAAGTAGGGAGGTCACGTTTATCCACCACACGTATGGAGGTCAAGTAAATTTTCCACACACAGTATGGGGGGTCACTTTGAAAAACCCATCACAAAAATATGGGGGGCCCTTTGTTTACATCAACAGTAGGAGGTCACTGTGTATACCATCACACGTTGGAGGCCCCACTGTTGTATCCATCACACAGTAGGGTTTTTGGTATCCACCTTTTGTTACCACCCAACAAAGTTTTATCACTTTTTTTTGAAACCAGCCCAAAACAGTAAGGGGGCACTTTGTTTTACAATCACAAGTAGGAGGTCATGAGTTTACCACACAAAGTGGGGGGTCAGGGTTGTAAACCCCACAGTTGGAGGCCCCTGTTGATACCATCACACAGTATGGAGGTCATTTTGTATAATCACACATATGGGGGTCATGTTAAACCATCACCTATGGGGGCACTGTTGTATCCTCACACAGTTGGGGGTCACTGTTGATACCTCCCCAAAATAGGAGGTCACTGTTGTATACCATCACACAGAAAGGAGGCCCTGTTTTGTACCATCACACGAAGGAGGTCACTGTTTTTAAACCCCACACGTATGGGGGGCACTGTGTATTTCCATCAAAATTTTAATATTGGTTACCATCCAACAGTGAGTTTACCTTATCCTTTTACCCCTTAAACCCCCCACGAAGAAATACCTCAAAGAAAGGAGGTCACTGTGATACAATCACACTAAGGAGGTCCGGGTTTTTAAAACCATCACAAAGAAGGGAAGGTCACTTTTTGTATCCATCACCGTTTTAGGTCACTTTAAACCCATCAACAGTATGGAGGTCATGGAAAATACCACACACAGAAATGGGACAGTTGATAAAATCCACAGTATGGAGTCACGTTGAACCACACAAGTGGGGGGTCACTGTTGTATACCTCAACAGTATGGAGGTCACTTTTTTTATACCCCCCCAAAAGTATGGAGGGCCTGTTTGTAAAACCAAACACATATAGGGGGTCACTGTTGTATACCATCACACAGTATGAGGCAGTTTTTATACCATCACACAGAATGAAGGTCCTGTTTAAACCATCAACAGTGGGAGGTCCTTTGATCCCATCACCCAGTTTGGGGGTCACTGCCATATTCCCCCCCACAAGTATGGAGGTCATGTCATTCCATACCAGTATGGAGGTCAATGTCTTTTCCCCCACACAGTAGGGGGTCACTTTTATTTTTCCCACCACACAGTGGGGGCACTGTTATAACCCCACACAGTATGACCCAAAGCATTTCCACCACCGTATGGAGGTCACTGCATTTTCCAACACAGTATGGAGGCACGTTGAAACCATCACACATATGGAGGTCACTGGATCCTCAAACGATGGAGGGTCCCCTGTGTTTACCATCACACAGTATGGGGGGTAAATATTGTAAACCCACCAGTAATGGAGGTCACTGCCGTATACCCACCCCCGGATGGAGGTAAAGTTGTATTCCATCACACAGTATGGGGTCACTGTCATTTTCCCCCACACATTAGGGGGGGTTCACTGTCATTTTCCACCACACAGTAGGGGACGCCACTGTAATACTCCACCACACATATGGAGGTCACTGTCATTTTCCAACCACAGTATGGGGGGGTCATGTCGATACCATACACAGGTGAGGCCACTGTTGTATACCATCAAAAGGGTGGAGGTCCTTTTTGTTTTTTCCAAAACACACAGTATGGATCACGTCATTTCCACCACACATATGGAGGCACTGTCGTACCACCAACAGTAGGGAGGTCACTGTTGTATACCATCCCCCAGTATGAAGGGTCACTGCAAAATTCCTCCACACTATGGGGGAAAACTGTCATATTCCACCCCACAGTATGGAGGTCACTGCAAATTCCACACTCAGTAGGGAGGTCTTTGGGTCATATTCCACCACAAAATAGGAGGTCACTGTCATTTCCCACCACACAGTATGGAGGTCATGTCAAATTGCACCACACAGAAAAGGGGGTTTCACGTCATATTCCCAACACACGATGGGGGGTCACTGTTGTAAAACCAAAACACACAGATGGGGGTCACGTCGTATATCATCACACGTGTGGGGCACTGTGAAAACCGTACACAACATGAGTCACTGTCGTATACCTCACATAATGGAGGTACTTTGTATCCCTACAACAGTGGAGGCCGTCATTTCCACCACACAAAATGGAGGTCACGTATATTCCACACACATATGGAGGCACTGTCATTTTTCCCACCACACAGTATGGAGGTCCTGTTTTTAAAACCACACAAATTAGGAGGTCACAGTTGTATCCATCAAAGGGGAAAAGGTTTGTTTTAATCCACACAGTTTTTGGAGGTCACTGCCAAATTCCCCCACCAAATGGAGGCACTGTCAATCCCCCCCTACAGTACGGAGGTCACGTAAAATTTTTCCCACCACACGTATGGAGGTCACTGTTGTATACCTTCACAATATGGAGGTCATGTTTATACCAAATCACACATTTGGAGGTCATGTCTTTTACCTTTCACAAGAATGGAGGTCACGTTGAAACCGTACACAGTATGGATTCACTGTGTATACCCCCAAAATAAATCTTTAAACCCACCCAAGTGAGTTTACCTTACCCATTTATCCCCTTCCGAACCCCCCCACGACCGTATACCACAAACAGTAAGGAGGCACTGTTTAACAATCACACAGTATGGGGGTAACTTTTTGTAAATCACAAAGTGGGGGAGGTCACTGTTGTATACCTTCCAGTAGGGGGTCACTGTTGCAAACCCTAACAGTATGGAGGTCACTGTTGTACACCACACACAGTAAAGCATTGTTGCATACCATCACACAGTATGGATTCACTGTTTATCCATCACACAGTGTGGAGGTCACTGTTTATACTTCACACAGTATGGAGGTATTTTTTGTTATCACCACATGTGGGGGTCCTTTTATACCATCACACAGTTGGAGGTCACTTTTATACCTCAACAATGGAGGTCATTGTTGCATACCATCACACAGTGTGGATGTCACTGTTGTATACCATCACACAGTGTGGAGGTCACTGTTGCATACCATCACACAGTATGGAGGTCAATTTTGTATATCATCACATAGTATGGAGGTCACTGTTGTATACCATCACACAATATGGAG
>NC_069409.1:35957169-35964669 GCF_026875155.1 Cherax quadricarinatus
TCCAGAAACTGGCTTCTCGAATTCAACCCTGCCACAATTGGAAGCTGAAGACTCAGACGAGTCACAGGGACGTTAGGAAGTATTTCTTCAGTCATAGAGTCGTCAGGAAGTGGAATAGCCTAGCAAGTGAAGTAGTGGAGGCAGGAACCATACATGGTTTTAAGAAGAGGTATGGCAAAGCTCAGGAAGCAGAGAGGGAGAGGACCTAGTAGCGATCAGTGAAGAGGCGGGGCCAGGAGCTGCTACTCGACCCTTGCAACCACAATTAGGTGAGTACACACACACACACACACGCACACACACACACACCACACACACACACACACACACACACACACACACACACACACACACACACACACACACACACACAGGACAGGAGAGATAGTGGCATATGAAAACGATATATAAAATACTGAGAGGAATCGACAAGGTGGACAGAGATAGGATGTTCCAGAGATGAGACATAGCAACAAGGGGACACTGTTGGAAGTTGAAGACTCAGATGACTCACAGGGATGTTAGGAAGCATTTCTTCAGTCACAGAGTTGTCAGGAAATGGAATAGTCTGGGAAGTGATGTAGTGGAGGCAGGATCCATACAAAGCTTTAAGAAGAGGTATGATAAAGCTCATGTCGCAGAAAGAGAGACCTAGTAGTGACCAGTAATGAGGCGGGCCAGGAGCTGCTACTCGACCCCAGCAACCACAATTAGGTAAGTGCAAGTAGATGAGATGAAGAGAACGTGCACACTACTCCACCAACTGTTACAAGAAGCTACATTAAATACCTAGATAAAAACACCCGAGTGCAGTTCATGACATTTATTGAAGGAAAAGTTTCGCCCCAAGCAAGGGATATGTTTACCCTAATGAACCTGCTGACTGTACCTAAGAGCATCTTGACAAACAGATCCTCGGTATCACTACACCATTTGCAACCACAAGGCTCAATACAGCCTAGTATAACCATAGGGCAGCATTTTCAACTTGTAAGAATATTTACCGTCAGTCCTGACACAACTAGTCAAAGAGTCTTTTAAATTCAGGCTAATGAGGCGAATTTGCAGCATTTCGTAGACTACGTCATTCAGAGCAGGTGCAAGTGTGTGTGTCATTCTGCACACACACACATACACAGACAGACAGACAGACAGACAGACACACACACACACAGACAGACACACAGACAGACAGACACACACACACACACACACACACACACACACACACCACACACACACACACACACACACACACACACACACACACACAAACACACACACTGCAGTAGCCAGGATAAGGGTCCTAGAAGTTGAGATAAATAGGCTGAAGCGAGTTACAGGGGCAGTGACCAGAGAAGACACAGCATATTAAGCTGAGAGGCCGAACAGGAAGGAAGGAGATATGAATTATGCTAAGGTCATATCAGCCTGCCAAGAAGGGCCAAGGAGTGAAAGGGAAGAACAGCTGGGTGCAGATGGAGAGGGTGATAGGTCGAATGCTGAAGCACAACCATGCTATCAAGAGCCACTGGAAAAATCAAGGGAGAAAATGACCACATACAGGCAGGATCCAGAGTCACAGAGGGAGAGGCAATGGGAGGAGGAAAGGGCAAAATCAGTGTTTATCCATGGGCTTCAGGAGAGACAGGAAAGGACACACACTGAAAGGCGGCAGGAAGAAAGAGAGGAGATTGAGAAAATCATCACGGAAATAGCTTAAGAGATAGACGAGATTGTAAATTTTCAGAGAATAGGGGGGTACTCGAAGGGGAGAAACCGACCGATCAAGCTGATTCTCAGGACGGAAACAGTGCGGAACAGGTTCCTCCAAGAGAAACCACGGTTGAAATACTCGGAAGAGTACAAGAGGGTGTTCCTAGACAGAGACAGAACACAAACAGAACCACAGCAGCTGAGGGAGAGGACAAAAAAGCAAAAGGAGCTAGGAAAGGAGACAAGGATAGAACCAGCAGAGGTCAGTCAGAGCAGAACAGAGAAGCAAGGGCAAGCACACACACAACTATTCTCAGAACCCCACAACCTATCTCACCATCCCAACACACACTACAATCCATACCCACAGCCTCCACCCAACACCGAGCTATAGAATCCCCAGGTCTCCCACCCTCACAGGCCCCCCAAACCACAGTGTTGGAAAGGAAACTGAAGGTATGGTATACAAACACTGATGGAATAACAAATAAGTGGGAGGAGTGGCACGAAAGAGTAAAGAGGCATCACCGGACATCATAGCTCTCACAGAAACCAAGCTTACAGGTATGATAACAGATGCCATCTTTCCAACGGGATACCAGATCCTGAGGAAAGACAGAGTGAACAGGGGATGTGGAGGAGTGGCATTGCTGATCAAAAATCGATGGAATTTTGATGAGCTGGAGAGAGGAGACAGCGGAGAAGAAAGTGATTACATACCGGGAACGCTTCACTCTGGAGATCCCAAGGTGGTAATAGCAGTGATGTATAATCCACCACAGAACAGCAGGAGGCCAAGGCAAGAGTACGACGAGAGCAATAGAGCGATGGTTGACACACTGGCTGCAGTGGCCAGAAGAGCTCATTCATGCAGGGCAAAGCTCCTGATCATGGGTGACTTTAACCACAAGGAGATCGATTGGGAGAACTTGGAGCCGCATGGGGGCCAAGATACATGGAGGGCTAAGATGATGGAGGTGGTACAGGAAAATTTTATGTACCAACACGTAAGGGACACTACAAGAGAGAGAGGAGAGGATGAACCAGCAAGACTGGACTTAGTATTCACCTTGAGTAGTGCAGATATCGACGACATCACATATGAAAGACTCCTTGGGGCCAGCGATCATGTGGTTTTAAGCTTCGAATACACAGTAGAGCTACAAGTGGAGGGAGAAGCAAGAAGGCCAGGACGAATGAAGCCAAACTACAGGAAAGGGGACTACACGGGAATGAGGAACTTCCTGAATGGGGTTCAGTGGGACAGAGAACTGGCAGGGAAGCCAGTTAATGAGATGATGGAATATGTAGCAACAATATGCAAGGAGGCTGAGGAGAGGTTTGTACCCAAGGGTAACAGGAATAATGAAAAAGCCAGGATGAGCCCATGGTTCACCAAAAGGTGCAGAGAGGCAAAAACCAAGTGTGCTAGGGAATGGAAGAAATATAGAAGGCAAAGGACCCAGGAGAATAAGGAGAGCAGTCGTAGAGCCAGAAACGAATATGCACAGATAAGAAGGGAGGCCCAAAGACAATATGAAAACGACATAGCAGCGAAAGCCAAATCTGACCCGAAACTGTTATACAGCCACATCAGGAGGAAAACAACAGTCAAGGACCAGGTAATCAGGCTAAGGAAGGAAGGAGGAGAGACAACAAGAAATGACCGTGAAGTATGTGAGGAACTCAACAAGAGATTCAAAGAAGTGTTCACAGAGGAGACAGAAGGGGCTCCAGAAAGACGGAGAGGTGGGGCACACCACCATGTGCTGGACACAGTGCACACAACCGAGGAAGAAGTGAAGAGGCTTCTGAGTGAGCTAGATACCTCAAAGGCAATGGGGCCAGATAACATCTCCCCATGGGTCCTGAGAGAGGGAGCAGAGGCGCTATGTGTGCCCCTAACAACAATATTCAATACATCTATTGAAACTGGGAGATTGCCTGAGGCATGGAAGACAGCAAATGTAGTCCCAATCTTTAAAAAAGGAGACAGACATGAAGCACTAAACTACAGACCAGTGTCACTGACATGTATAGTATGCAAAATCATGGAGATGATTATCAGAAGAGTGGTGGAACAGCTAAAAAGGAATGATCTCATCAACAGTGGCCAACATGGTTTCAGGGATGGGAAATCCTGTGTCACAAACCTACTGGAGTTCTATGGCATGGTGACAGCAGTAAGACAAGAGAGAGAGGGGTGGGTGGATTGCATAATCTTCGACTGAAAGAAGGCGTTTGACACAGTTCCACACAAGAGATTGGTGCAAAAACTGGAGGACCAAGCAGGGATAACAGGGAAGGCACTACAATGGATCAGGGAATACTTGTCAGGAAGACAGCAGCGAGTCATGGTACGTGGCGAGGTGTCAGAGTGGGCACCTGTGACCAGCGGGGTCCCACAGGGGTCAGTCCTAGGACCAGTGCTGTTTCTGGTATTTGTGAACGATATGACGGAAGGAATAGAATCTGAAGTGTCCCTGTTTGCAGATGACGTGAAGTTGATGAGAAGAATTCATTCGATCGAAGACCAGACAGAACTACAAAGGGATCTGGACAGGCTGCTGACCTGGTCCAGCAATTGGCTACTGGAGTTCAACCCCACCAAGTGCAAAGTCATGAAGATTGGGGAAGGGCAAAGAAGACCGCAGACGGAGTACAGTCTAGGGGGCCAGAGACTACAAGCCTCACTCAAGGAAAAAGATCTTGGGGTGAGTATAACACCAGGCACATCTCCTGAAGCGCACATCAACCAAATAACTGCTGCAGCATATGGATGGGCGCCTAGCTAACCTCAGAACAGCATTCCGACATCTGAAAAAGGAATCGTTCAGGACCCTGTACACCGTGTACGTTAGGCCCATATTGGAGTATGCGGCACCAGTTTGGAACCCACACGTAGCCAAGCACGTAAAGAAACTAGAGAAAGTGCAAAGGTTTGCAACAAGACTAGTCCCAGAGCTAAAAGGTATGTCCTACGAGGAGAGGTTAAGGGAAATCAACCTGACGACACTGGAGGACAGGAGAGATAGGGGGCACATGATGACGACATACAAAATACTGAGAGGAATTGACAAGGTAGACAAAGACAGGATATTCCAGAGATGGGACACAGCAACAAGGGGACACAGTTGGAAGTTGAAGACACAGATGAATCACAGGGATGTTAGGAAGTATTTCTTCAGCCACAGAGTAGTCAGGAAGTGGAATAGTTTGGGAAGCGATGTAGTGGAGGCAGGATCCATACATAGCTTTAAGCAGAGGTATGATAAAGCTCCTGGTTCAGGGAGAGTGACCTAGTAGCGATCAGTGAAGAGGCGGGGCCAGGAGCTTGGACTCGACCCCTGAAACCTCAACTAGGTGAGTACAACTAGGTGAGTACACACACCACACACACACACACATGTATGTATGTATATATGTATATATGTGTATATATATATATATATATATATATATATATATATATATATATATATATTATATATATATATATATATTAATATATATATATTAATATATTATATATATATATATATATATATATTATATATATATATATATATATATATATATATATATATATATATATCTACCTAACAACTCTGCATCAGAGTACACAGTACTTTATCCAGGACGCCAGACCCCAGATCTAGGTTCGAGTCCTGCTGTGGACGTAAGGATAATGTTTGGTTATATATATATAAAGTTTGGGATGGGAATTTTTTCCAGTAGTAACGGGAAGCAGCACAGTCCATCAGTATGTAAGAAAAAGGTCGCACGTTTATCTTTTTCTGGCACACAAGTTTACACGCTATATACTCTTCAGTTAAACCACTTAAAGTACGAATGTATCTGCGCCTGGTAAGGAATATTTTTACCAATCCATGTAAGAAATAATGACGTGTTTACGTTGTGCTGATTTTCAGAACTCTATTTTAGTTTTAACAAGGGACTATTGCACTTATGTAAACATTAAACAGAACCATCTTTAGATTACCGTAATATCCAGGACGTCCTAAGCTGTGCTCAAGAATTACTATTGGTATCTGAATAAAAAATAAGAGCGGTTTTTACGTTTCGTGAAAATCCAGGTCGACAACACCTGAGCGAGTGAATACCGTACCTGCGTAGCAGTTAAATAGAGGTACTTCTAGACTGCTGCAGTTGCCACCTGGTCCTACTGAGGTGGAAAATCATTTCACGGGCGGAGAAAAATGGTCAGTCAGCTGGTGCTCGCGTAAAAGATCTCAATGAAATGTGTGGAATAGTGAAGATTCCGTCCACAGTGGGCCTAGTGCTTCCCTGTGGTGGTGCAGGGGTCCAGGCCTGGCCTAGTGCTTCCCTTGTGGTGGTGCAGGGGTCCAGGACTGGCCTAGTGCTACCCTTGTGGTGGGGCAGGGGTCCAGGACTGGCCTAGTGCTCCACGGTGGTAGTGGTGCAAGGCTCCAGTTATTTATGTTTCTCGCCTGCACTCAAGAAGGTATAGTTTGAGGGATTTTAGGTGTTCCCCAAAAATATGTGTTTAAAATGGCGGAAGCAGTGAAATTGTTAGTTATATTTCAACTGTCTTGAATGAGGCTTTCAGGGGTAGAACAATATTCCCGTCTTCGAAGTACGAGTGCTGTAAAAAAAAAACTGTCAACACTTGCTTGACTTATCTTGTTCTGACATTACTGAAGAGTTCTTTGTACACGGATCCGAGAGAGCGTAGCTGACCTTCCCTTCCTTGGATCGAAACTAGATTACCTTCCATTCCTTAGTCGCTGTATGGCCCTTACGGATTTGGAGCTTTCCCATGATCACGATGGTAGTTTTCTTGTTTTAAAGGTTCGTGCTCTCCAGACTGTTAATTTTCTTGCGGTAGTGATAACAAGACATTGGTGGTCCTTTAAGTCCTAAGCTGAATCAACATAGATTTTTGGAAAACCACAGTAAGGGTGGGTTTAGAACTCATTGCAAGTAACACCTTGCATTTGTGATCACAGTGGGACCCATGCTAACCTCCGTATGGTGTATAAATATACCTAGTTGGATGAATCTTATTGTAGCCAGCCGGCCGAGTGGCTTACGTATTGGCCTGGAGTTTTACGTGAGTTCCACCTGCAAACAACCACTCATACCGCCGTTTGTTTGCAACTCTGTTATTACGATTGCGTGAGTCATAGATTTCGCCAGGTCACTTTCTTTCCTCTCAGGCTCTGGCAGGTGGTTGTGGCTAGCAGGAGAGTCCTGCTCTAAACCTTCGTTCACCTGTTTTGTGCTAATGTTGTCCTGCCATGTGTTTAGCGATGCTCTTTGTCAACATTTCAAGATTATGTGCAGAATGATAGCCGCTAGGTAAAAGGACACGTATTCAACTAATAAGACACTTTACCGCGGCAACGTATCGCTCAAAAGGAGCTTGGAAAAGCTCCTGGAAAGTGAAACTTTGCCACATTAAAATGGCACATTTGTTCCACACGTGTCCTTTTACCTAACAAATTGTCGGTAAATGAAGCAATAATATTACAACATGAACGCTGTTTACAGTGTTTCATATTCATCTGAAACCTCTTACTTGTTTTTTGCCCATTTTTCCCCGAAATTATTTAAGTTTATATGTTAACTTATTTAAAAACAAAAATCTAGATGTTAAAGTCTGCACAGAGTATTATTGGTTAGGTTGATTAGCCGCTATCTGGGAAGGGATTGGGAGGAATATAGTGAAATCGAAGCTGGACAGACACTACAACCCGTTCCAATTTTCGGCTTAATCGAACAGCCACTATTTAAATAGCG
>NC_069409.1:35969669-35974669 GCF_026875155.1 Cherax quadricarinatus
TAATACTGTATTACCAATTACCAAGCAGTTCATACAATTTAATTACTAACATGTTATTTCCAAATATATGAATTGTACTGTGAATGTATTGCACTCATCCCGTTACAGTAATTCTTTCGGTACTCTGGAAAGTGCAAGACTAATGTGCCGTGATCAGTTGTATGTTCAAGTCGACTAAATAGTTTTAAGTGTTATGCAGTAGAAACAGGTTTGGCAAGATAACTTAATTTTAAAAGCATTACTGATTTGTTTCCTCGCCGTGCAGCGTGAAGCTTTCAAACAATATTTAAACTCAAGTTATATTTGTATAAAGCAGCTTATTAACCTGTTGCTCTCATATTACCCTGATTTAATGTATTACGAATTTCAAGTCTTCGCCTGTGTCCATTTTACGTTCGTAACACGATAATAAGCACTGTGAGGACTCTCTCTCTCTCTACCCATCTATATATATATATATATATATATATATATTATATATATATATATATATATTATATATTATATAGATGGGTACACAAATAGATAGATAGATAGATAGCCTAATATGATCAGCAATACAAACGAAAAAAATAATCTGCGTTTTCTTTCGCTTCAACAAAGAAAAATGTTCAGACATTGTTGGTCTCTTTTTATTAATCCGTCTTTACTCTGCACATTAAATGTGAAAGACTTTAAATTTGTTTTTGATAGAGGGGAAGAGGTAGCCAGACAACACGCTTCATCGGTCGAGCTAGCTACCCCTCTTGTTGGTCAGGTAAGCGGTTACTTGACTTCTGTTCCAGTAAATGGCAAGGTTAGGGAAATTGATGAGGCAAGAAAATCGGAAACTGAGTGTAGACTCGGGGAAGGAGGCTGCAGACTTTGCTAAGAGATTAGCACTCGTCAGCCGAATAACCTCTGCAGCTAATGTTTGCTTTGGCAAATCTAAGAGCAGTCTTCAGGAATCTCAGCAAGGGGTCATTCTCGGGTCTTTACATGTCAAGCCCGTCATCAAGTATGCGGCACCAGCGTGAAACCCATACATGATAAGCCATACCTATGATGAGTTTCGGGAGTCTTTCTACTCCTGGAGCTCTGCCATGGGCCAGGCTTGTCCGGTGCTTGCCTGGTCAACCAGACTGTTGATGCTAGTGGCCCTCTGCCCCACATATCAATCACAGGCTGGTTGATCTGGTACCCGGTGAAGATACTCGCCCAGTTTCCTCTTGAAGATTTCTACACCTGTTCCAGCAGTGTTGTTTCTGATATCTTCTGGTAAGATGTTGAATATTCTGGGACCACGGATGTTGATACAGTGTTCCCAGTCTCAAGAAACATGAAAAGCTTCACAAGTATGCATCGAAGCTTGCTCCAAACTAAGGAAAATGAACAATGAGGAGCCCTTAAGAGAAATGAACGAAATCAGAGGAGAGGAAACCCGGGGGAGACATTATAACACACATAATACTCGGGGGAATTGATAGAAAAGATGGGGATAAACCGTTTGAGCAGCGGGAAAAGAGTACACGCGGACACACCTGAAAGTTAATGGCACAGGGATGTCAGAAGGTGTGTTATTCATCTTCAGGATGGTGAGGAAATGGCCTGACTTGAACGAAAAAGTAGTTTAGGCAGGATCCAAACATAGTTTTAAAAGCAGGTAAGACAGAGGAAGTGAACTTGGCATGCGGAAAGTTAAGAGGCAGGGCCAGGAGTTCAGAATTAACCCCTGGAACTACACATAGGAGAACACATACCCAAATAACCACTCACACAACCATACACACACACAATTAAAAACTAACACACACATACGCACGCACAACTGGAAGTTAACAACTCAGATGAGTCATACGGATGTTAGGAAATATTTCTTCAGCCTTGGAGTTGTCAAGAGAATGAAGTAGTGGATGCAGGATGCATACACCGCTTTAAGAGGTACGATAAGGCTCTTCGAAGAAGGAGAGGATGCAACTAGCAGCGACTAGCGAAGAGGCAGGGACCAGGAGCTATGACTCGACCCCTACAACCACAAACAGGTGAGTACAAATAGGTAAGCGTACACACACACACACACACACACACACACACACACACACACACACACACACACACATACACACACACACACACACACACACGCACACACACGCACACACACGCACACACACACACCCCAACACACACACACACACACACACACACACACACACACACACACATCACACACACACACACACACACACACACACACACACATACACACACACACACACACACACACACACACACACACACACACACACACACACACACACACACACACACACACACACACACACACACACACACACACATGTATAGTATGCAAAATCATGGAGAAGATTATCAGAAGAGTGGTGGAACACCTAGAAAGGAACGATCTCATCAACAGCAGCCAACATGGTTTCATGGACGGGAAATCCTGTGTCACAAACCTACTGGAGTTCTATGACATGGTGACAGCAGTAAGACAAGAGAGAGAGGGGTGGGTGGATTGCATTTTCTTGGACTGCAAGAAGGCGTTTGACACAGTTCCACACAAGAGATTGGTGCAAAAACTGGAGGACCAAGCAGGGATAACAGGGAAGGCACTACAATGGATCAGGGAATACTTGTCAGGAAGACAGCAGCGAGTCATGGTACGTGGCGAGGTGTCAGAGTGGGCACCTGTGACCAGCGGGGTCCCGCAGGGGTCAGTCCTAGGACCAGTGCTGTTTCTGGTATTTGTGAACGACATGACGGAAGGAATAGACTCTGAGGTGTCCCTGTTTGCAGATGACGTAAAGTTGATGAGAAGAATTCACTCGATCGAAGACCAGGCAGAACTACAAAGGGATCTGGACAGGCTGCAGACCTGGTCCAGCAATTGGCTCCTGGAGTTCAATCCCACCAAGTGCAAAGTCATGAAGATTGGGGAAGGGCAAAGAAGGCCGCAGATGGAGTACAGTCTAGGGGGTCAGAGACTACAAACCTCACTCAAGGAAAAAGATCTTGGGGTGAGAATAACACCAGGCACATCAACCAAATAACTGCTGCAGCATATGGGCGCCTAGCAAACCTCAGAACAGCATTCCGACATCTTAATAAGGAATCATTCAGGACCCTGTACACCGTGTACGTTAGGCCCATATTGGAGTATGCGGCACCAGTTTGGAACCCACACCTAGCCAAGCACGTGAAGAAACTAGAGAAAGTGCAAAGGTTTGCAACAAGACTAGTCCCAGAGCTAAGAGGTATGTCCTACGAGGAGAGGTTAAGGGAAATCAACCTGACGACACTGGAGGACAGGAGAGATAGGGGGGACATGATAACGACATACAAAATACTGAGAGGAATTGACAAGATGGACAAAGACAGGATGTTCCAGAGATTGGACACAGTAACAAGGGGACACAGTTGGAAGCTGAAGACACAGATGAATCACAGGGATGTTAGGAAGTATTTCTTCAGCCACAGAGTAGTCAGTAAGTGGAATAGTTTGGGAAGCGATGTAGTGGAGGCAGGATCCATACATAGCTTTAAGCAGAGGTATGATAAAGCTCACGGCTCAGGGAGGGTGACCTAGTAGCGATCAGTGAAGAGGCGGGGCCAGGAGCTCGGACTCGACCCCCGCAACCTCAACTAGGTGAGTACAACTAGGTGAGTACACACACACACACATACACACACACACACACACACACACACACACAGTAGAGACAGGAAAGGCTCTGGGAAGACAGCACAGAGGGGAACATCAACAGGGAATATACCAACAAGTGTTGGATGACAAACGAACCACGGAGGAGGAGGTGCAGAAGCTCCTAAGTGACCTTCATACCTCAAAGGCGATGGGACCGGACAACATCTCCCCGTGGGTCCTTGGAGAAGGAGCAGAGACGCTGTCCGTGTCCCTAACCACAATCTTCAATATATCCCTTGAAACTGGGCAACTATATGAGATATGGAAGACGGCAAATGTAGTCCCCATTTTTAAGAAAGGAGACAGAAACGAGGCACTAAACTACATACCAGTGTCTCGGACGTGTACAGTATGCAAAGTCATAGAGAAGATTATCAGGAGGAGAGTGGTGGAGCACCTGGAATGGAACAAGATTATAAATGACAACCAGCATGGATTCATGAAGGCAAATCCTGTGTCACAAACCTACTGGAGTTTTATGACAAGGTAACAGAAGACACGAGAGAGAGGGGTGGGTGGACTGCGTTTTTCTGGACTGCAGGAAGGCCTTCGGCCTGGAGGATCAGGCGCATATAACAGGGAGGGCACTGCGATGGATCAGAGAATACCTGACAGGGAGGCAACAACGAGTCATGGACCGTGAAGAGGTATCACAGTGGGCGCCTGTGACGAGCGGGGTCCCACAGGGGTCAGTTCTAGGTCTAGTGCTATTTTTGATATATGTGAATAATATGATGGAAGGGATAGACTCTGAAGTGTCCCTATTCCCAAATGATGTGAAGTTAATGAGAATAATTAAATCGGATGAGGATCAGGCAGGACTACAAAGAGACCTGGACAGACTGGACACGTGGTCCAGAAGCTGGCCTCTCGAATTCAACTCTGCCAAATGCAAAGTCATGAAGATTGGGGAAGGGCAAAGAAGACCGCAGACAGTATAGGCTAGGTGGACAAAGACTACAGACCTCACTCAAGGAGAAAGATCTTGGGGTGAGCATAACGCCGAGCACGTCTCCGGAGGCAAACATCAACCACATAACTGTTGCAGCATATGGGCGCCTGGCAAACCTGAGAATAGCGTTCCGATACCTTAATAAGGAATCGTTCAAGACACTGTACACTGTGTAAGTTAGGCCCATACTGGAGTATGCAGCACCAGTTTGGAACCCACAACTGGTCAAGCACATGAAGAAGTTAGAGAAGGTACAAAGGTTTGCAACAAGGCTAGTTCCAGAGCTCAGGGGAATGTCCTACGATGAAAGGTTGAGGGAAATCGGACTGACGACACTGGAGG
>NC_069409.1:35977169-35994669 GCF_026875155.1 Cherax quadricarinatus
AATTAGCAAGAACTCATTTAAAATTATGTCCTTTCTAAAATTTCTTTTATACGTTTAAAGACATATTTTTTTTTAATTTATGTTAATGTAAAAATTAATAATTTTGTATCAAAAGAACCTTAGAAAACTTACCTAACCTTTTCATAACAAGCGCAATTTAATTTAGCGTAATCCAACTAAATATATTTTAGATAAGTTTACAATAATCTGATAATAAATAAACACAATGAGATACATTTTTTTTCGTTAGGTTCAAAATGATTTTTGCGAAATTATTGCATACACAAATTTTCGCTTGCTTTTACGGCAAGAAGAGCGTTGCTATTTCAGCCAAGTTTTACCTCATCGTCACCATGCTCAGCCCTTCTAGGGTAAGGTAGGTGCCTGAGCCCGAGCTTGCAGTTCACAAGACTGTCATTCACAATAACCCCCTTGGGGCGGGGATGGCAGACCAGAGAGGCCTAGCTTCTCCCTACGAGCCCCGTGAGGGCGGGGAACGTAGCGAGACTCGAACATGTGAGTCGAGCATCGCGGTCAGATTGAGGTATTAGAAACAGGGACTATCACCCGCACCATCACTTCCCTTATAAAGAGTTTTACCTATGTACATCTTATCCATTTAGTGGGACTACAGAGAATCTGTGACTGATGGCTTGTCACTCATATTTCATTCTTACCGTTTACTCATAACTTTTACCTGTTTCCGTCTTCAGTAGTGCCTAGTTTTTGAAACCAGTTTCCTTTAAATACACTGCCCCATAAACAATAGTTTTCTATTTCCTCTGAGTCATCTCTGTACTGCTGTTTCCGTGGTTCCAGTAGCGGTTATATTGTTTTTCTCTTAATACAATCTCGGCCTTTTTTGCTGTTGGGGTTGGGAAGTTGACTCACAGTACTATTACCATTTTAAACCTTCCGTTATTAACGTTTCTGCTACGTACCCATCAATCACCCCATTCATTCAGCCGACACGGGTCCTATGAAAGACAATCATTCGAACAGTGGTGAACCCATAATTCAGATAACTGTGTACACACCGAACACAATAACTCATTTTGTCTGCAGTCTCGTATTAACCAATAGTTTAGCTTATAATAGTCTAGTTCAACGATTCATCACGAGATTCCTCGTTAAATTCACATGGCAACGTTAAAAATATATATATAATAACTTGATCTCTCTCTCTCTCTCTCTACCGAACTACACACATCAGTATTCCCGAGTAAATATATATTCATATATATTTATTACAGCAACAAATACGTCTATTCATGTATGAGGCAATTGTGTTCGCTTGTAACAACAAAAGATATGTACAAAGCATTAATCCCACACAGGTGTGTGGGGGAGGACGGAGGTAACATGTTAATATCTGGTTTTCATATCTTTAGCGATAAGCTCGCTAATTGAGCCTTACCATGCTATAGAATATATACCAGTGCTAAATAGATAGCTGTGGGGATTATTATTATTATTATTATTATTATTATTATTATTATTATTACTATTATTATTATTATTATTATTATTATTATTATTACCATTATTATTATTATTATTATTATTATTATTATTATTATTATTATTATTATTATTATTTCAATATTATGATGTTTATTTTTCCTTCCTCGTGTTTTGTTTATGGAAAGTTTGCATCTTTCGTTATACGTATTCTTAATTTATTAAAAAATTATTTATCATAATTCTTTATTAATTCATTCGGAATTTGAGTTGTACAAAATGGTTAAAGAAGAATTTCATGTTTTTTTTAAAATCCTTCTATGCTGGCATGAATGTTAAATAATAAATGTGAAAATGTGATTGGTGGTTGTCTCACACACACACACACACACACACACACACCACACACACACACACCACACACACACACACACACACAAAACACATACACACACATACACACACACACACACACATACACACACACACACACCATACACACACACACCCCACACATACCACACATACACACACACAAAAGAAGAGCTCACTCCAGCAGAGCAAAGTTGCTGGTTATGGGGGGATTTCAACCACAGGGAGATTGACTGGGAAAACCTGGAGCCACATGGGGGTCCCGAAACATGGAGACCCCAGGATGTTGGACGTGGTGCCCGGAAAACCTCATGCACCCCAAAATGTTAAGGACACTACCAGAGTGAGAGGGGAGGATGAACCAGCAAGATTGGACCTTGTGTTCCCCTGGGCAGCTCCAGACATTGAGGACATCAAGTATGAGGTCCCTAGGAGCTAGCGACCACGTGGTTCTGTGCTTTGAATACATAGTAGAGCTGCAAGTGGAGAGAATAACAGGAGTAGAATGGGAAAAAACCCGACTATAAAAGAGGGGACTACATAGGGTTGAAGAACTTCCTGCGGGAGGTCCAGTGGGACAGAGAACTGGCAGGAAAGCCAGTAAATGAAATGATGGAATATGTAGCCACAAAATGCAAGGAGGCAGTGGAAAGGGTTTATTCCCAAGGGCAACAGTAACAACGGAAGACCAGAACAAGCCCCTGGTTCACCCCACGGTGCAAGGAGGCAAAACAAAGTGCAATAGAGAATGGAAAAAGTACAGAAAGGGAGAGACACACCGAAAATAGGGAGTCAGTCGCAGAGCCAGGAATGAGTACGACAGGTAAGGAGGGAGGCCCAGCGACAGTATGAAAAGACATAGCATCGAGAAAACAAGACTGACCCGAACTGTTGTATAGCCACATCAGGGGAAAAACAACAGTCAAAGACCAGGTGATCAGAATTAAGGACAGAAGGTGGAGAACTCACAAGAAATGATCAGGAGGGATGTGAGGAGCTGAAAAAGGAGATTCAAGGAAGTTTTTACAGTAGGACAGGAAGGGCTGTGGGAAGACAGAACAGAAGGGAAAATCAAGGGGAATATACCAAAAGTGTTGGTGACAACGAACAATGAGGAGGAGGTGAAAAACCTTAATGACCTTGAACCCAAGGCATGGAGAGTGAAGAAGAGGAGGGAGAGAAAAAAAGGGGAGAGAGAAAGACAGCAGACAAACAGAGAGCAAGTGTACTGAGGTGTTTTCCCGGGGGTTCAATTTCCCTCGCGGTCCGGCCAGACCAGGCGTTCGGGTGAATGATTGATCAGCCGGGCGTTGGTGATGCAAAAGTTTAGCAAAGAAAAACTGCCGGCTGGTCAGGAAATGCTTGAAAATT
This sequence comes from Cherax quadricarinatus, assembly GCF_026875155.1. Lineage (NCBI taxonomy): Eukaryota > Metazoa > Arthropoda > Malacostraca > Decapoda > Parastacidae > Cherax > Cherax quadricarinatus. The sequence continues at coordinate 35,980,374 of NC_069409.1, forward strand.
TTAGTTTCCTTTAAAGGGGACACCCAGGGGTTGGGGAAAAAGCGGGCCCCGACACACAATTTAGTAATTTTTAAGTGGAAACTGGAAACTCCTGCAAGTATCAGATAACCAGGTGTGAGGAAGTGGGCCAAGGTCCCACTAATAGCACGTCGGTTAACCAGGCAGCCCCAAAGCGAGCCGGGTAGGGAGTTCCAAAAATCAAAATTCAATCACAGGTATAACAGGTTAAAAAAATCGTCGTTTCCCTGTAATATTTCTTTCATTGACTTTGTGGTATGTTATAATTGGTTATTTTTTTAAAAACAGTGGGAAATCAAACCTAAAGAATAACAAGTTGAAAAAATTTAATAAAAAACCGAAGGGGAGAAATTGACATTATAATATGGTTGTGTGTGGTGTTTTATTTAATTATATATTAATATTTATATATATATATATATATATATATTATATAATATATATAATATTAATATATACATGAAAATAATAATCCCCGAAAATGATAAACTTGGTAAATTTAGCAAGAATCTTTTAAAATTATGCCCTTTTCTAAAATTTTTTTTTTTTATCGTTTAAAAATATTTTTTTTTAATTATGTTAATGTAAAAATTAATAATTTTGTATCAAAAAAAAACCTTAGAAAACTTCCAAACCTTTTCAAACAAGCGCTTTAAAATTAGCGTAACCCAAACAAATTATTTTGATAAGTTTAAAATAATTGAAAATAAATAAACAAAATGAGATACTTTTTTTTCGTTAGGTTCAAATGATTTTTGCAAAAATTATTGCATACACAAATTTTCGCTTGCTTTTACGGCAAAAAGGGTTGCAATTCAGCCAAAGTTTTACTCATCGTCACCATCTCAGCCCTTTGGGGGTAAGGTAGGTGCCTGACCCCGAGCTTGCAGTTCAAAAGGGCTTCATTCACAATAACCCCCTTGGGGGGGGGATGGCAGACCTGGGGCCTAGCTTCCCTAGACCCCGTGGGGGGGGGGAAATAGCGAGACTCGAACATTGGCGAGCATCGGGTCAGATTGAGTTTTAGAAACGGGGACTATCCCCCCCGCCCCATCATTTCCCCTTATAAAGAGTTTTACCTTGTACTTTACCTTTAGGGGGACTACAGAGAACCCGTGACTGAGGCTTGTCACTTTTTCATTCTTACCGTTTACTAAAAACTTTCCCCTGTTTCCTCTTCTAGTCCCTGTTTTTAAAACCAGTTTCCTTAAATACACCCCCAAAAACAAATTTTTTTATTTCTCTGAGTCTCTCTGTGTGCTGTTTCGTGGTTCAGTAGGGGTTATATTTTTTTTCTCTTAATAAAATCTCGCCTTTTTTGCTTTTGGGGGTTTGGGAAAGTTGCTCACATACTATTACCTTTTAAAAATTTCCGTTTTTAAAGTTTTTTTTACGTACCCACAATCACCCCATTCATTCAGCCCACGGGCCCTATGAAAGACAATCTTTCAAAACATGGTAAACCCCATAATTCAGTAACTGTGTAACACCGAACACAATAACTCATTTTGTCTGCAGTCTGTATTAACCAAAGTTTAGCTTATAATGTTATTCAACGTTTCATCAGGGAATTCCTGTTAAATTCCTGGCAACTTTTAAAATTTTATAAATAATTTGATCTCTTTTCCTCTCTCTCTCCCGAATCACCATCAGTTTTTCCCGATAAAATATTTATTCATAATATTTTTTAAGAAAAAATTCGTTTTTTCAGTATGAGGCAAATTGTGTCGCTTGTAAAACAAAATAATGTAAAAAGCATTAATCCACACAGGTGTGTGGGGGGACGGGGTACATGTTTTCGGGTTTTCATTTTTGGATAATCGCTTTGGCCCTTCCCATGATAGAATTTACCTTGCTAAAAGTTTAGCTGTGGGGTTTATTTTTTTTTTTTTTTTTTTTTTTATTTTTTTATTTTTTAATTTTTTCCCCTTTTTTTTTTTTTTTTTTTTTTTTTTAATTTTTTTTAAAAAGGGGGGTTTTTTTTTCCACCCGGGTTTTTTTATAAAATTTGGGGTTTTTTTTTGTATTTTAATTTAAAAAAATTTTTTTAAAAAATTTTTTTTTATTGGTTTAGGCAAAATGGTTGGTTTTGTTTTTTTCCCCGCCGGGGGGGGGTTTTTTTTTAAATAATAAATTTTGGGGGTTTTGATTGGTGGTTGTCTACAAAAAAAAAACCCCAAACACAAACAACACACACCCCCCCCCCCCCAAACACACATACACACAAAAACACCAACACCCCAAAACACATTCACACACACACACAATCCAAAAACATACACACACACACAAAAAGAGCTCACTCCACGAGCAAAGTTGTGTTAGGGGGATTTCAACCACGGGAGATTGATGGGGAAAACCTGGGCCCACATGGGGGTCCCGAAACAGGGAGCCGGTTTTGGACGTGGTGCTGGAAAACCTCATGCCCAACTTTAAGGCACCCCCAAAGGTGAGAGGGGGGGATGAAACCAGCAAGATTGGCCTTGGTTACCCGGGGCAGCTCAGACATTGAGGACATAAAAGTAGGGAAATCCCCTGGGAGCTGCCCACGTGGTTCTGTGTTTGAAAAAAGTAGAGCTGCAAGGGGAGAAAAAAAGAAAAGGGGGAAAAACCGATATAAAAGAGGGGACTAATAGGGTTGAAATTCCTCGGGAGGTCAGGGGACAGAGAATGGGCGGGAAACCCGTAATAAAGAGGAATATGTAGAAACAAAATCCCAAGGAGGCAGGGAAAGGTCATCCCAAGGAAAACAGTAACAAGGGGAAGCCAAAACAAGCCCCGGGTTCACCCGAGGTGCAAGGAGGCCCAAAAACAAAGTGCAATGAGAAGGGAAAAAAGTCAAAAAGCGAGAACCCAAAAATAGGGAGATCAGTCGCAGACGGGAAATGAGTCCACAGTAAGGAGGGGGGCCACGACGTATAAAAATAAAATAGCATCGAAAATCAAGACTGACCCAAAACGTTGTATAGCCACATCAGGAGGAAGACAACAGCAAAGCCCAGGTGACAGTTAAGGAAGAAGGTGGAGAATCACAAAAATGTTTCAGGGTATGTGAGGACTGAACAGGAGATTCAAAATTTTTTACAGTAGAGACGGGAAGGGCTTGGGAAGACAGAACAGAAGGGAACAAAAGGGGAATATCCCAACAAGTTTTGGATGAATACGAAACGAGGAAGGTGAAGAAGCTTTAAGTACCTTGACCCTAAAAAGGCGAGGGGCCCGGACAACATCTCCCCAGGGGGCCCTTAGAGAAGGAGAAAAAGGCTGGTGTTGCCTCTAACCAAAATTTTTCAACACCCCCTTGAAACTGGGCAACTACTGAGAAATGGAAACAGTAATGTAGCCCATATTTAAAAAAGGAAACAGAAACGAGGACTAAATACAGACCTGTGTCTCTGACATGTTCGTGTGAAAGGGTCATGGAGAAATTATCGGAGGAGAGTGGTCAAAAAACCGGGAAAAAGGAACAAGATTATAAATAAAAACCAGCATGGGTTCAGGGAAGGGAAAATTTTTGACACAAACCTCCTGGAGTTTTATGACAAGGAACAGAAGAAAGACACAGGAGGGGGGTTTTTGGTAGATTGCGTTTTCCTAACTGCAGGAAGGCCTTTGACCAGTTCCCCAAAGTTAGGCAGAAGCGGGAGGATCAGGCAACGAAAAAGGGAAAAGGGCACCAATGGAAAAGGGGGAAACCTGACAGGGAGGCAGAAAAGAGTCTGGTACGTAAAGAGGTTTCACGTGGGCGCTTTACGAGCGGGGTCCCACAGGGGTCAGTTCTAGGACCAGTGCTTTTTTTGTTTTAGTGAACGACTGAGGGAAAAGGAATAGACTCAAAGGGTCCCTGTTCGCAGAGACTGAAGCTGATGAGAAGAATTAAATCGGACGAGGATGAGGCGGACTGCAAAGAGACGGGAGAGGCTGGAATGGGGCCCAGAAACTGGCTTCCCCAATTCAATCCACCAAATAAAGTCATAAGTTTGGGGGAGGGGCCCAAAAAGCCCGCGCAGAGAAAGGCTGGGTTGGAAAAGATACGACCTCACTCGGGAGAAAACCTTTTGGGGTCCATAACCCCGAGCACATCACGGAGGCACACTAAAACCAAAAAAACCGTGCAGAAAACGGCCCTGGAAAACCTGAGAATAGCTTTTCCATACCTTATAAGGAATCGTTAAAGGGCCTGTCACTGTGTATGTTAGGCCCTTAGGGTATGCAGCCCCAGTCTGGAAAACCCACACCGGGTTCAACACGTCAAGAAGTTAGAAAAAGGGTACAAAGGTTTAAACAAGGCTATCCCAAGCTCAAGGGAATGTCGTAAAAGGGAAAAGGGTTTTAAGGGGAAACGGATGACGACACTGGGGGACAAAAGGGGTCGGGGGGAGACATATAACGACATACAAGATACTGCGGGGAATAGACAAGGTGGACAGAGATAGGATTTCGGAAGGGGGAACGGGGAAAAGGGTTTTAAAAACGGGAATGAAGACTCAGACGAGTCACGGGGGACGTTAGGAAGTATTTTTTCATCAAGAGTTGTCGAAAGGGGAATGCCTAGCAAGGAAGTAGGGAGGCAGGAACCAACTATTTTTAAAAAGGGGTAGAAAAGTCGGGAAAGCAGAGAGAGAGAGGCAGTAGCGTGTGAAGGGGGCGGGGCCGGAGTGAGTCTCGCCCCCGCAACCACAATTAGGTAGTACAATTAGGTGAGTACCACACAAAAACCACACACACACACACTACACACACACACACACAATACACACACATCACACACACACCACAAACAAACCAACACAAAACACACACAAAAAAAACACACAAACCCACACAAAACCCCAAAACCACAACACCAAACCCCAAAAAATACACACACACACAACACAACACACAACAAAACCACACACACACACACAAAAACACAACATACCACACACCACACACACCACACAAACCAACAAAACACACACACAACACACACACACCCCACCACCACACACACACACACACACACCCACACAACAACACCACACAACACACCACACACACACACACACACAACACATACACACACAACACACCACACCCACCAACACAAACACCACACACAAAAACACACACACACACAACACACAAAACCACACACCAACACACACACATACCACAACACACACACAACATACACACCAACCACACACACACCCCACACACACACACACACATACACACACACCACACCACACACACACAACACACAACAAAACACCACACCACACACATACACACACATACCACACACACACAATACAAACAACACACACATCCACACACACACCCCACACACAACCAAAACACAACAAACACAACAACACACGCACACATACACACACACACACACCACACACCACACCACACACACACAACACCACAAAACACCCCACACATACAACACTACACACACACACCCCACAACCACACAACCAACCACAACACACAACCACACACACACCCCAACACACACAAAACACAATACCACACACACACACCACAGCACACATACCACCCCACACACATACCAAAACACACACATACCACCATACACACCACTACACACATACCCCACACACACACACACAACACATCACACACACATACACACACACACACACACACACACACACCCCACACACACACACACACATACACACATACACAACACACACATACACACACACACATACACCACACATAAACACACCCCACACCCCACACACACACACACACACACACACAAACACATACATACACACACACACCTACCACCGGAAAGGGAAAGGGAAAGGGGGAGACAACAAGAAATCCCGTGAAGTATGGAAGAACTCAAAAAGAGATTCAAAAATGTTCCAGAGGAGCAAAAGGGGACTCCAAAAAAGACGGAGGTGGGGCACACCCCCAAGTGCTGGACACAGTGCACAAAACCCGAGAAGAAGTAAAGGGCTTCTGAGTGAGAGATACCCAAAGGAATGGGGCCAGATAACACAAAAGCAGAGGCGCTTGTGTACCCCAAACAACAATTTTCAAACATCATCGAAACAGGGAGTTTGCCTGAGGCATGGAAGACAGAAAAATGTGTCCCAATCTTTAAAAAAGGAGACAGAATGAACAAAAATACAGACCAGTGTCACGAATGAAGTATGCAAAATAGGAAAGATTATCAGGGGAAGGTGGGGGAACCCCTAAAAAAAAGGAACGATTCATCAACAGACCCAACAGGGTTTCGGGGACGGAAACCGTGTCACAAACCTACTGGATTTCTATGACAGGTGACACAGTAAGACAAGAGAGAGAGGGTTACCGGGAGGTTACCTGGGGTTTTTCCGGGGATCAACGCCCCCGCGGCCCGGCCACGACCGGGCCTCCCGATGGATCAGGGCCTGATCAACTAGGCTGTTACTGCTGGCCGAGCGTCCGACGACGAGCACAGCCCGGCTGACCCGGGCACTGACTTTAGGTTTTCCCGCTCTTCTTGAAGGCACCAGGGGTTTATTGGGGAAATTTCCCCCAATGCTTGAGGGGGGGGGGTGGATTGCATTTTTTGGACTGCAAGAAGGCGTTTTACACAGTTCCACACAAAGGGGGATTGTGCAAAAACTGGAGGACCAAGAGGGATAAAAAGGGGAAAGGCACTACAATGGATAGGAATACTTTACAGGAAGACAGCACAGTCATGGTAGTGGCAAGGGGGTCAAAATGGGACCTGGACCAGGGGGTCCCCCAGGGGTCAGTCCAGGACCAGTGTTGTTTTGGTTTTTGAACGCATGACGGAAGGGGAAAAACTCTGAGGTGTCCTGTTTGCAGAGACGGAAGTTAAAGAGAAAATTCACTCGATCGAAGACCGGCAGCTCAAAGGGTCGGACAGGCGCAGACCCCGGTCCGCAAATTTCTCCCGGAGTTTTAATCCCACCAAGTGCAAAGCTGAAAATTTGGGGGGCAAAGAAGACCCCAGGGCGGAGTACAGTCTATGGGGGCCAACACTCAAAAACCCCCTCAAGGAAAAAGATCTTGGGGGGGTAAACACCAGGCACATTTCCCGAAGGGGGACATCAACGAAAAAACGGTGCAGCATATGGGGCCCAGCAAACCTCAGAACAGCATTCCGACATTTAAAAAAGGAAACATTCAGGACCCGTAACTGTGTACGTTAGGCCCCCTATGGAGTTGCGGCACCCTTTGGAACCCAACCAGCCAAGCACGTAAGAAACTAGAGAAAGTGCAAAGGTTTTCAACAAGACTAGTCCCCGAGTAAGAGGTATGTCCTCGAGGGAGGTTAGGGAAATCAACCCGCGACACTGGAGGACAGGGAATAGGGGGGAAGATAAAGACATACAAAATCTGAGGGAATTGACAAGGTGGCAAAGAAGGATTTCCCTATTGGGGGCCAAATAACAAGGGGACACAGTTGGAAGGTTTAAGTACAGATGAATCACAGGGGGGTTAGGAAGTATTTTCAGCCACGAATGTCAGTAAATGAATAGTTTGGGAAGTGATGTAGTGGAGGCACGATCCATACAAAGTTTAAGCAGAGGATGAAAAGCCACGGGTCAGGGGAGTGACCTAGAGCGTCAGTGAAAGGCGGGGAGGAGCTCGGACTCGACCCCCCCCAACTCAAAAAGGTGAGTACACACACATACACAACAACATACAACATCACACACACACAATCACACACATACACACACACATACACACACAACTACCACACACAAACATACACCCACACACACACACCCACACACACACAATGCACACAACAAACACACCCCCACACACAACACACACACACACAACACACACACACACACACAACCCCCACACACACACAATAACTTCCAGCACAAACATAAAAAATTTAATTGAATGCGTAACGAAAAAAAATTGAATCCGAATAGCATTCATATGGAGTGAAATCAATAAAAGGGGAATATGGCGCGGCATGGCATACACATGTGGGAAATTAAATTTTACCCGGGTAAACTGTTGGGCTTTTTGGGGGAATGAAAATATTATGCAGATTGCTGGTAATGCACGTGCATGAATATTGAAATTTTTACTAAGGGGGCAACAGGGGAGCGGGAGTGTGTGGGAGTGGGAGTGATAGTGGGGGGTGGGGGTGTGTGTCAGGTGGTGAATGTGGGAAAGGGGGTTTTGGGTTTTGGGGGGGAGTTTCTTTGCGATTAAAAATAATAAAAATAAAAATTAAAAAATAATAAATAAATAATAATAATAATTAAATAATAAAAAATAATTATAATAAAATAATAATAATAAAAATAATATAATAATAATAATTATTTTTATTATTATTATTATTTTATTATTTTTATTATTATTAAGAAAATTTAAAACCCCGCTAGAAAGTGTTCCTCCCCGTGGGCACAAAGTACATATTAACCTATATAAAATAGTGAAAGAATAGCAAAAAAAAAAAAAATATTTTTTAGTGCCCATGACGCAAGAACAAAAAAACCACAGTTTTAAATTAAAAAAAAATCTGAGATCCGAAGAGAAAAAAAGAAATTTTTTTCTATAAAAGTCATACCAATAGAATGAATTAAAAAAAAGAGGGCACAAATGTTTCCACTGGAAATTTAAAATTTTTTACAAATTATATATAAATTATATTAAAATTTTCCAAAAACGTTTTTAAAAATGTTTTTTTTACTGTGGAAATGAAGGGTCAGCACTGGGGAATTGGGCGACCCCCGAACTAAAAACTTCTTTCGCTTGAAAAGTTGGAAAAGTTGAAGAGGAGAGGATTTAAAAAATTTAATATTTTTTTATCATGGGGACTTTTTGGTTGTTGTGTGTGTGGTGTGTTTGTGTGTGTGTGTGTGTGTGGTGTTGTGTGTATGTGTGTGTGTGTGTGCGTGTGTTTTGGGGCGTGTGTGTGTGTGTGTGTGGGGTGTGTGTGTGTGTGGTGTGGTGTTTTGGTGTGTGTTTGTGTTGTGGTGTATCACCTAGTTGTAATCACCTAGTTGAGGGTTGCGGGGGCAAGTCCCAAACTCCTGGCCCCGCCTCTTCACTGGTCGTACAGGTCACTCTCCGAACCCTTTAGCTTTTTCATATTTTGCTTAAAGATGTTGGATCCGCCTCCACTACTCGCTTCCCAAACTTTCCCCTTCCTGCACTCTGTGCTGAAGAAAAATTTCCCAACTCCCCGTGATTTATCTGTGCTTTAAAATTCCAAATGTGTCCCCCTTTTTACTGGTCCAATCTCTGGAACATCCTGTCTTTGTCTGCCTTGTCAATTCCCCTCAGTATTTTGACCTTATCATGTCTTCCCTATCTCTCCGTCCCCCCGTTCGTCAGGTTGATTTCCTTAACCTCTCCTGTAGGACATACCTTTAGCTTGGGACTAGTCTTGTTGCAAAACCCTTTCACTTCCTCTAGTTTTTTTACGTGCTTGGCTAGGTGTGGGTTCCAAAATGTCCGCATACTCCAAAATTGGGCCTAACGACACGGTGTACGGGTCCTGAATGATTTCCCTTTTTAAGATGTCGGAAAGCTGTTCTGAGGTTTTCTGGCGCCCCCATGCTGAGCAGTTTTTGGTTGTGTGCGCTTCAGGAGATGTGCCTGGTTTAACTCACCCCAAGATTTTTTCTTGAGTGAGGTTTGTTTTTCTCTGGCCCCCCAAAATGTACTCCCGCATCTGCTTTGCCCTTCCCCAATCTTTGACTTTGCACTTGCTGGGGTTGAAACCAGAGCCCCAAAACCTGGACCAGGCTGCAGCCTGTCCAGATCCCTTTGTAGTTCTGCCTGGTCTTCGATCGAATGAATTCTTTCATCAACTTTACCATCGCAAAAGGGACACTTCGGGTCTATTCCTTCCGTATGTCGTTCACAAAAAACCAGAACAGCCTGGCCTGGGGGTGCCCTGTGGGAACCCGATGGTCAGGTGCCATTGACACCCCGCCCCGTACCATGACTTGTTTCTGTCTTCCTGACATATTCCCTGATTCTTGTAGTGCCCTTTACTGTTATCCCCGCTTGGTCCTCCCTTTTTGCACTAAACTCTTGGTGGGAAATGTGTAAACGCCTTTTTGCATCCAAAAGAATGCAATCCACCCTCCCTCTCTCTTTGTCTCACTGCGTCACATGTCTAGAACTCCCGTAGGTTTTTGCACAGGGTTTCCCCTCCTGAAACCAAGTTGGTGCTGTGATGAGACTGCCTTTCTAGGGTTTCCCCCACTCTTTCCTGATAATCTTTCCCTGACTTTGCGTACTATCATGTTTGTGAACGGTCTGTAATTTAGTGCTTCATGTCTGTCTCCTTTTTTAAAGATTGGGACTACATTTGCTGTCTTCCATGCCTCAGGCAAATTTCCCCCTTTCGATAGATGTATTTTAATATTGTTGTTAGGGGACCCATAGTGCCTCGCCCCTCTCTCAGGACCCTGGTTGTGTGTGGTGTTTTGGGGGTGTGTGTGTGGGTTTGTGTTGTGTGTGTTGTGTGTGTGTGTGTTGTGGGTGTGTGTGTACTCACAAGTTGTACTCACCCATTGGGTTGGGGGGTCGAGTCCCGAGTTCCCCGGCCCCGCCCCTTTTACTTCGTATGTGTGTTGGGGTGTGTGTGTGTGTTGGGTATGTGTGTGTGTGTGTGTTGTGTGTGTGGTGTTGTGTGGTGTGTGGTGTGTGGTACTCACCTTTTGAATCACCATTTGTGGGTTTCAGGGGCGAGTCATAGCCCTGGCCCCCCCTTCACTGATTGCTACTAGGGCCTCTTTCTCCCTGCTCCCTGAGCTTTATTTATACCTGCCCCTTTAAAAATTGTATGGTTCCCGCCTCCACTACTTCTTTTTAGGCAAAACCCGGCTTGACTACTCTATGATGAAAAAAAACTTTCCCAACACCCTTTGATTCTTTTGGTCTTTAACTTTAAATTTTGACCCCTTGGTTTTTTGGCCCATTCTGGAAAATCCCCTCTTTGTCCACCTCGTCTTTCCGCGCAGTATTTTTATGTCGTTTCATGTCTTCCCGACCCTCCCGGCCTCATGTCTCGGGCCGATTTCCTCAACCTTTCTTCGTAGGACATTTCCCCCCAGCTCTGGCATAGCTTGTTTCAAACCTTTGCAATTTCTTAATTTTTGACTGCTTGACTAGGGGTGGATTTCCCAAAAGGTGCTGCATACTCCATATGGGCTGACGTAAAAGGTATACAAGTCTTTCTAGTACCGAAATTTCACCGAAAATCATCACTACGAAAGCAAAAAGACTTGGCAGACGATGCACCCTCCCCCCCTGAAAAGCAGGGGGGTCCTACACGTTAAGAGACCAACAAAAGTTTCAGGGGGCCCCCAGATGTTCAACGCCTCCCGCACACATAAGGGGGATTACCCAACGACCCCCGGGAGTCTTCAGCTGGGATGGACAAGCACCTAAAGTCAGTTCCTGATAGCCCGGGGTGTGGCTCGTACGTTGGTTTGCGTGCAGCCACGCAAAAGCCTGGTTTATCAGGCCTGATCCACCCGGGGGCCTGGTACAGACCGGGCCGGGGGGCGTTGACCCCGAAACCCCTCCAGGGAATCTCCAGGTAAAATCCTTACTGAGGTATCGGAAAAGCATCCGTAGGTTTTCCAGGGGGCCCTTATGCTGCAGCGTTATTGATTGATGTGCGCCTGGAGTATGCTCGGTGTTATACTCCTCCCCGATCTTTTTCCTTGAGTGAGGTTTGAACTTTTTCCATCTAAAATATATTGTTTTCTGCTTTTTTCTTTGCCCTTTCCCCCAATCTTCATGACTTTTATTTGGGAGGGTTAAATTCAAGGAGCCAGTTGCTGGACCCGGCTTGTAGCCTGTCCCCGGTCTCTTTTGTCCTGTTGACTATCCGTTTATTTTCTCATTAACTTACATCATCCGCAAACAAGGGAAATTTTGAGTCATCCCTTAGTTATTCGTTCACATATACCAAGAACAGCACAGGCCTAGACGACCCCTGTGGAACCCCGTTTTCACAGGGCCCCTCTGAACCTCGACGTACCATGATCGTTGTTGGGCCCCCTGTCAGGTATTTTCTGTCCATTGCAGGCCTTTCCCGTTTTTTGCCTTTCCTCTGCTTTTGCAGTAACCTCTTTTAGGAATGTGTCGAAAGGGCCCTTTATGCGTCCAAAAAAAAAGCAGTCGATCCCTCCCTCTCTCTCTTGTTTACTTCGTCACCTTGTCCTAAAAATCTATAGGTTTTTTTTCCAGGATTTTTTCCCCCCCTGAAACCATGCTTGTTGTCAAATTTTCACTTGTTTTTTTCCGGGGGCCCCCCCACTTCCTCCTGTATCTTCTCCCTGACCTTTTGCATACTATACCGTTAGTGATACAGGGCTTATTTGTGCCTCATGTCTGTCTCCCTTTTTTAAAAAATTGGGACTACATTTTTCCTCTTCCATACCTCGGGGGGTTGCCCCCGTTTCAAATGATTGTGAAAATCTTTTTTAAGGTACACACATATCCTTTCTCCCCTTTTAAAGGGCCCAGGAGGATGTGTTGGTCCCACTGCCTTTGAGGTGTCAAGTTCGCATAGCAGCTTCTTCACCCCCTCCTTGGGTTTTATGTACCTCACCAGCACTTGTGGTGCACCCCCCCGCTTGATTTCCTGGATCCTACTGGTTTCCACTGTAAAAAACTTTTTTAAATCTCGTGTGAGCTCCTGACATACCTTCGGTGTTTTTTGTGAATTCCCCTCACCCTTCCTAGTCTGATTTCCTGGTCCTTGACTGTTGTTTTTCCCCCTGATGTGGTGTCCAACAGTTCGGGGCAACTTTACTTTTTTTCTATGTCATTTTTATATTGTCTCTAGCCTCCCCTTTTTTTGTGCATATTCGTTTTTGGCTCTTCGGTAATTTTTTATTTTCCTGAGTTCTTCTTTCTGTACCTTTTCCTCTCTAGTACACCCAGTTTTTTCCTCCCTACCCCTTTGGGTGAACCCAAAGGTCGTTCTGTTTTTCCCATTATTTTTGTTTTTCCCTTTGGGAACAAAACCCCTCCTCTGCCTCCTTGCATTTTTTTGCCAATAGCCATCATTTCTTGTACTGGGTTTTTCCTGTCAGTTCCCTTCCATGAATGTCTTTTAAAAGGGGTTTTCCCAGCTGAGTAGTTTCCCCTTTTGTAGTTTGGTTTTTTTTTCCCGCCCATTTCCCGCCTACTCTCTCCCCTTGGGGCTCAAATGTGCAAAGCACAGAACCAATGATCACTCTCCAGGGGCCTTTCATACTGATACCCTCGTGTCCGAACTACTCAAGGGGAAAAAAAGGTCCCGTGTTTTGGTTCATCCTCCCCCTCTCTTGGGGTGTCTCTAAATGTTGATGCATGAGGTTTTTCCAGTACCACATCCATCATCTTGGTCTCCTGTTTCGGGACCCCCCTGGGGGCCCAGGTTTTCCTAGTCAATCTCCTTGTGATTGAAATCACCCATAACTAGTAACTTTGCTCCCCCCATGTGTGCTCTCCTGGCCACCTCGGCTAGTGTGTCGACCATTGCTCTGTTGCTCTCATCGTATTCTTCTGTGTGTGTGTGGTGTGTGTGTGTGTGTGTGTGTGTGTGTGTGTGTGTGTGTGTGTGTGTGTGTGTGTGTGTGTGTGTGTGCGTGTGTGTATACTACTCTCACTACAGTCATCACATGACACTAGACTGAAGACACATTATAAACGATAATTAACATCATTTAATATAAAATAGCGCAAAGTCTTTGAATTGTAGAAAACGAGATAAACAATTTTCATCTCTATAAATCACATACAATCACCAGTCCTTACAATCCATTCTTTTTCTGAAGTATTTTTGACCAGCTGATCTTTTACAAAGGATTTCACAGATGCTAAGGATTTAATTATGATTTTTGTCTCAAGAGCAACGAGGTTGGTTACTTTTGTGATCCTTAATAGTAATTTTTTTTTACAATATACTTTCTCATTAAGCTTTTTTTTTTTAACTTAAATTACTGGATAAAAAGATTTAGATATACCTTTAATGTACCTGTGACCGATTTCGAGGGTTCTTCTACCCTCGTGGTTCTTATTGTAGCAAGGCTTCCTTGCTAACTTACTGGATAGTCAGGCTGTTAGTGTTAGCTGCCTGCAGGCTCACACAGCCTTCACAGCTTGTCTGATCTAGGGCCGGATTGATTGGCACCTCGCTTCTTCCCGGAAGACCGGGGTTTGAGACCCATATGATCGTGTATACTAATACTCATGTTAATTGTTGAACGAAGGGACAGGGGTGACATGATCACGACGT
>NC_069409.1:35999669-36029669 GCF_026875155.1 Cherax quadricarinatus
TGTGATAAGAAGAATACCTGAAGGACGCTTTGGGGGGTTATCACCCTCGCGACCCGGTCCCAGACCTGGCCTCCCAGTGGATCAAGGCCCTGATCAGCCAGGCAGTTACTGCTGGCCGTACATAGTCCAACCCACGAACCACAGCCCGGCTGGTTAGGAAGTGACTTGAGGACCTTGTCAAGTGTCTTCTCGAAGACAACTAGAGGTTTATTGGTAGTTTCCCTTATAATAATATAATAAAAATAATAATATCTTTATTTCTACATGTACAAGGTATACATGCCTAGTTGACATCAATGACATTCTACTATATAGAAAGCGCCGCTTGTTATGCATAGCATTTTGGGCAAATTAGGTCAGGTTTGTCTCAGGATGCGACCCACACCAGTCAGCTAATACCCAGTTACCCATTTTATACTGATGGGTGAACATGGACAACAGGTGTCTTAAGGAAACACGTCCTAATGTTTTCCAGCCGTACCAGGGATTCGATCTCCGTTACGTTCTCTCTTAGTGCACTCGTCGCGGCCCTGCTTTTTATGGGAGGTATTCTGCACCGACTGTCGGGTCTCAGGTAGCAGCTACTGTGTGTGAACCTATAATGTTACTTCCAAACAAAACTTCATTCGATTTGTCCTCACTTCTTCCCTACTTTTCTCTCTCCCTCTCTCTCTCTCTCCCTCCTTTCTTCCCTCTCTACCTCTCTTCCTCCTTACCTAAATTTTTCCCTTCTACCTCTCTAACTCTGTACTTCCAGCCCTCCCTCTCTCCCTCCCCATTTCGCCTCTCCTTATTCAATAACTTAAGCCGCCAGATGGAAATGTTTACACTCGGGCTAATAAAGAGAAATTTCTTGAAATTATCTCACACTTGTCGCATTTGTACTTCTTTTCTGAGCTTCTAGACGGAATATTCTTAAGCTCTTACTGCGTCTTCCCTTCAAGGGAAGTGCCTTGATTCTGAAGGGCTCTTCAACCAGGGGATTGGAATTACCCCTTCCCTTGAATCGAGACTGACTGCCTCCCGTTCCCCAAACTCTGTATGATCTCAACGGTCTCTGTCAGGAGCAACAAAGAGGAATTCTTGGCTAAGTAATATCACTGAGTCTACGGATATTTATCGGGTTTTCTCGCAAACTTGAAATTACCTCAATAGCAGCATATTATCGTAGACGGAACTTTATCATGTAGATTTTTATTGTATAACTTTATAATATGTCTACCGTACATTATTACTTTTGTGAGGGAACCTTAAGCCTGTTAGGTTATGCCTTATGCCTTAGACATAACGGGTTTCAAGAATTTTTCCTATTCCCTCAGCCCAGCGCAGGGCCGGCCACTGCCTGGGAAATGGGAGGCAGTCAACCTCGAGCCAAGGAAAGGGAAACTATGCCCCATTCCGTGGATCAAGAGGCCTCAGTGGGAAACTCTATCAAGGATGTTTTCTTCTGGGCTTTAAGTCTCAGGGTTTTCAGAGGGAGGGCCTCACTGTGTGGCTAAGTGGCCTCGCTCTGCTCTTTCCAAGAGATACTGAGATACTGAGCGTATGATGATACTGTTCAGGTTACTTGTTCTCTCCTTTGAGACAGGCGAGGTTGCCGAGCTGGAAATCATACAAAGAACTATCACTGCTCGTATACACTCAATCAAGCATCTGAACTCCTTGGAACGTTTGAAGTTCCTTGGACTGTCTCCTCCAGGAAGCCTGGTCTGAGTCCGGACCCCTGGGGCCTTGATCCCCGTAAGCGTCCTTTGGGTATCCCTCAAGTATCGTACCCCCTCATCACACCATTACCACTACCATCAACACTACTGTTACAAGTACCATTACTACAATACCACCACCACCACCACCATCCCATACTACCGCCATCATTATCACCACAACCAGCACCATAACCACTACCACCACCATTACTATCACTGCCATCACCACCACTCGAGTTATAGCTTAGAGATTCTTTGGTTGTACAAAATACTCATTGCATTGACTTCATACTTTTTACTCAAAAGCCTTATATGTATTTTTCTCTCATATTTTTAGAAGGAATAGCAGGAAGACGAGGAAGGTAACGAAAGGTCTTTATCTTTCATAAATCCTGGAGGAATAGGAGAAAGAGAAGGAGCCTTACAGGTATCTCTCGCAAAAGAAGGGAGACGACAATAAGGAAGGAGGTTGTAAGGAGGGTAAAGAGTGGAAAAGAGGCGGAGAAGGTAAGACAGAGGAGGACAGGACTGGAAGGACAACTCTCCTTTCATACTTTTAATTTTTGTGATCGTTTTCACCTAAAACCTTCACACAGAAACCCTAGCACAAAAGGTTTCGGTCCGTCCTGGACCATTATCAAGTCACAGCTGACAATGGTCCAGACAAACCAAACGTCGTCATGAGATTCCTCTCTTATGTGCGCGTTTTTGGTGAATTCTTCCAGCTAGGGTACTGTGACTTTTATTCTTTAGTGACCATTTTCTCCAGAGGCACACTTGTTACTGCAATAAAAGAGTCAGTTCTGCACTTGTGATATCATAGATTTCACGACATGTTTGGTAGTACTCATTTAGGTTTCATAATAGATCCTTTACATAGAGCAATTAAAAGATAGATACATTTTAATATTTTATTCTAAAACCTTACAAAATAGTTAACATACAAAATAATAAACATATAAGAACAAGTAACTTACTCACGCAAAAGTTATATTTTATACACAGTTATTATTACATTATTTTCTAATCTGGAGGTAAATTCATACTATAAAATTACCGCACAATAAATCTGACTACAATAGCAGACAAATTATTTGAATCAATATCAACTAATATAACAAGACTCCTTAATGAGTATAATACGATTAATAACTCAAAATGTATTCACAAGGGGCCGTTTGTGTTCAATAAATTTATCGAAATTCTTGCCTTTGAGGCAATGGATCATGATAAAGAACGCAACTCTGTTGATACCAGCTTATAAATCTTCCATGTTATCAACCAAGGTGACTTGCAAACTTATTTCTGCATCGTCCGCGAAAGGATGACACGAAAGTTGTAGCTAGTGTTTTCATCTATGTCTGCTATGAAAATACGAACAGTAAAGGAGCCAGGACATTGCCTTAGAGTACCGAACTTCTTACATTGCTGCGGCTGGATTTTGCTCTGCGTATTGTAGTAATACGCAAAGACTATATTTCGTTGTTAAATCTATCAACCATATTTTACGGACAAACAAATGCCTTAGTGAAGCCTGTGCTTACTACATCTGCTTTTTGGTTATCTTCTTAAGCCTTCGTAATTTAGTCATCACAGTTTAGTAACCGTGAGAAGCATGAGCTCCCTCCTAAAAACTTGTTAACCTCGTTTGTTTTGGGTGTATTTTTCCAAAAACCTTGTAATCTGGTATTTCACCGACCCTTTCAAAATCAATAAGGATATATGATGTTAGTGCTTCTGGTCTCCACTGTTGCTGCCTGCGCTCTACAGTCTCCTTTGTGCAGGGGAGATGTGTCAGAACGTTTTAAGGCTTCTGGTATGTCATCTAGATATAGATTCCTCCTCTAAACAATGCTTAGTCCTGGTGCTAGTGGTATTTTACATTTTTTTTTATAAGTAGATTTTCATGAACGAGGCTCTGGAGCAGCATGTGTTGGGTATGAGCTCCATTTCTTTCTCGAATTTTGAGGGACCTGTGCACATTTCGAATATTTATAGGGTTGACAAAAGTATTGGGGTGACTGGTTCCGCAATTCTCCTATAATTTAGTGGACTGCTAAACACTGATTCATACTGGGTTCTTAAAATTTCTCTCATCTTTTTTTTCATATGTATGAACCTCCAGTGAATAGTGAACAATATCAGAGGTGATTTTCAAATTGGAGTTTCCATAGATATATATTTAGAACGTAATGCAATTTCCCGAACGGCTTTTTATTCCTTTTGTGCCTCGTCCGTCTGGTATGAATATTTTAGTTTCTGCGCTAAATCAATTTACATTACAATGATCGCACTTCAACAAAGCTCCAAATCTTAAATGAATAAGTATATATATATATATATATATATATATATATATATATATATATATATATATATATATATATATATATATATAATATATATATATATATATATAATATATATATATATATATATATATATATTATATATATATATATATATATATATATAATATATATATATATATATATATATATATATATATATATATATATATATATATATATAATATATATATATATATATATATATATATATATATATATATATATATATATATATATATATATATATATATATATATATATATATATGTCGTGCCGAATAGGCAGAACTTGCGATCTTGGCTTAAATAGCAACGCTCATCTTGCCATATAGGACAAGCGAAAATTTGTGTATGCAATAATTTCGCCAAAATCATTCTGATCCTAACGAAAAAAATATATTTCACTGTGCTTGTTTAGTATTAAATTATTGTAAACAAATGTAAAATATATTTAGTTGGGTTAGGCTAAAATAAATTGTTCTTGTTATAATAAGGTTAGGTAAGTTTTCTAAGATTCTTTTAGAGCAAAATTAAAAATTTTTACATTAACATTAATGAAAAAAATATATCTTTAGAAGTATAAGAGAAATTTTTAGAAAGGACTTAATTTTAAATGAGTTCTTGCTAATTGACCAGTTTTACATATCCGGCACGACATATATATATTATATATATATATATATATATATATATATATATTATATATATATTATAAAATATAAATAAATATGCAAAACAACCACTCTGAAAGAATAGAGAAATTCCAAGCGCTTTCGTGACTACTCACATTATCAGTTCTTTCAGAGTGGTTGTTTTGCATATATATATATATATATATATATATATATATATATATATATATATATATATATATATATATATATATATATGACGCTATATGTTGCTTAGAAGACAATACATGTATTAATACTTGCGTCACTGGAAAAACAAAGGAATGAACATTATATTGCTAGTAGGCTGTTCCAGATCGTAGGCCTACGACGGACCAAAATCTCTGAAGAAATAAATTAAATTTTGTTTTCCAGAAAATATTTGCCGCGGGATGAAAAAGTTTTTCAATTTTCTCGCAGCACTGTTCAACGAAATTGTTACAAAAATCTCGATGCAATAGAATAGGAAGTAAAGTTTTTGTTGCACTTGAGATTTCTTATATGACAGTCTAGGTAACTGTTGATATGGTGATTTATTTACGTTACAGTCTAAGTAACTGTTTACGTGACAGTTTATTTAATAAGACAGTCTAAATAATTGCTTATATGATAGTTTATTCACATGTCAGTCTAAGTAAAACTTGCGATTTTGGCTTAAACAGCAACGCACTTCTTGCCGAATAGGGTAAGCGAAAATTTGTGTATGTAATAATTTCGCAAAAATCCTTCTGAACCTAACCCAAAAAATATATTTCATTGTGTTTATTTATTGTTAAATTATTGTAAACTTATATAAAATATATTTAATTGGATTAGGCTAAATTAAATTGCGCTTGTTATAATAAGGTTAAGTAAGTTTCCTAAGGTTCTTTTGGAACAAAATTATTATTTTTTTTACATTAACATAAATGAAAAAATATATCTTTAAATGTATAAGATAAAATTTTAGAAAGGACTTAATTTTAAATGAGTTCTTGCTAATTGACCAGTTTTACCTATTCGGGACGACAATATTTATATTTATATATATATATATTTATAATATATATATATATATATATTATATATATATATATATATATATATATATATATACATACTGTGTATATTATTGTGACCACCAACGAGTGGTATTTAATGAATAACGCCACTGCGACTAGCCGAGGATTCGAACCCATGTCGTTTTAACCCGTCTCATGGTGAGCGAAAAGCACATGACGCTCTAACCCACAGGACTACACAATCCTACAAGTATCAAGCACCCGGCAAAGCTAGGTGTTTTACCTTGATCCTAGAACATACGGTGGTGTGGGTGCCTCTGAGATAATTTATTTCTACTCCCCGTTTGGTGTACTAGCTCAGAGGCGCCCACACCACCGTATGTCCTCGGATCAAGGTATACACCTAGCTCTGCTGTGTGCTTGATTCTTGTAGGATTGTGTGGTCCTGTGGGTTAGAGCGTCATGTGATTTTCGCTCGCCATGAGGCTGCCAAAACGATATGAGTTCGAATCCTCGGCTAGTCGCAGTGTTGTCGGTGTTATAAACCATTTATACAAGATCTCTTTATCTATTCTTGGTTTGATATCTCATGTTAATGACTTACGTGTAGCCGATAGTCTTTAAATCTAAGAAACAAACTTGAAGAGAATCCAGTAAATTAACTGACAGTATAAACATTACTTAAATAAAAGTTAGATATATTTTGTCTAGATGACTCATATTACAATCTAGAACTGCTCAAAGAAATTACTTTGCCAGACTGAGAGATTACTTAAAAGAAATTTTAAGAAATAATTTTCATATTAGCGGAAACTTGTGCTGATACAACGAGCAATAACGAGTGATTGTTATTTTTTAGTTAGATAAATGATGATAAAAGCGTTAGCAGCCGCAGCGGCCAGTAACGCAGGGAAGAAAGTTCCGTTATTGTGCCTCGTTACCATCCACCCAAGTCTATGTGTTCCCAACACCTTCACCGTTCTTTTTCTCCTCCGCCCGCCACAGCTCCGCCCACTTCACTTTTACCCAATCCATCCCCACCAACTCCCCCTCTACTCACCTTCAATCATTCCACCTCAACTCACTCCACTTCTACCTACTCCACCTCCACCCAGTCCATCTTCACTCACTCCACCTCTACCTACTCCATCTCCACCAACTCCACTTTCACCCACTCCACCTCCAACCACTCCACCTCCACCCACTCCCCCCTGCACCCACGCCAACTCTACCCCTTCATCTCCCACTTCACCTCCACCCATCCCACCTCCACCCACTCCCTCTCTACCCACTCCCCCTCCACTTCTATCCACTCTATCTCCCACTCCACCTCCAACTCCCCTCCACCCACCGCCTCCTCCCACTCCACCTCCACCCACTCCACCTCCACCCACTCCACCTCCACCCACTCCACCTCCATCCAATCCAGCGACACTCACCCCTCCACCCACTCCACGTCTCAGCAGTGGCTCCCCTCTTAATCACTGAATTGTTATGGTAATTACTTATGCCTCTCCCCATCCTTAACCCCCATCCACCCCATCCCACAACCACCCCATCCCCCAACCAATCTCTAACCCCCTCCATTCCTCCCTTATCCCCCATCCTGCCCATTCTCTCCGCCACCCCTCCTCCTCTTCATTACCCCTTCCCTCATCATCGCTTTCCTTCACCACCCCCTTCAGTCATCATCCCTTTCCATCACCACCCCCTTCCCTCACCACCCCTTCCCTCACCACCCCCTTCCCTCACCACCCCCTTCCCTCACCACTCCCTTCCCTCACCACCCCCTTCCCTCACCACCCCCTTCCCTCACCACCCCCTTCCCTCACCACCTTCGTCCCCTGACCATCACCTTGCGCAATCCTAGATAACGGGCTCTGCATCCAAGGAACTGGAGTTGCCCTTACCTTGAATTAAACCTCATTACCTATTTCCCCAGACATTGTGAGACGGGTTTAGCGCGTCTCTATAATAATAATGAATAGTAATGTTAGAGCCGTATGTGGCTCGGTGTAGAGCTTTATCAAGCTCTTGATGTGTGGCTCGGTGTAGAGCTTTATCAAGCTCTTGATGTGTGGCTCGGTGAAGAGCTTCATCAAGCTCTTGATGTGTGGCTCGGTGTAGAGCTTTACATCAAGCTCTCTTGATGTGTGGCTCGGTGTAGAGCTTTATCAAGCTCTTGATGTGTGGCTCGGTGTAGAGCTTTATCAAGCTCTTGATGTGTGGCTCGGTGTAGAGCTTTATCAAGCTCTTGATGTGTGGCTCGGTGTAGAGCTTTATCAAGCTCTTGATGTGTGGCTCGGTGTAGAGCTTTATCAAGCTCTTGATGTGTGGCTCGGTATAGAGCTTTATCAAACTCTTGACAATGTGTGGTTTGCTGTAGAGCTTCATCAAGCTCTTGACGAAGCTCTACAAACAGACCGAAAACGCTGTCTGGTACTAAACTTGTTCTGCAACGTGTCTCGTCGTGTTCAACAGTGTCTGCAACGCGTTAATCCATGCAACAGCCTCGAGACATGGATAGCGGATCTGCTGTTTCTGCAACAATGATAGCGGCTCTGTTGCCTCAGCAACAACGATAGCAGTTATGCTACCTCTGCAACAACGATAGTATCTGCTGTCTCTGCAACAACGATAGCAGCTCTGCTGCCTCTGCAACAACGATAGCAGCTCTGTTGCCTCTGCAACAACGATAGCAGCTCTGTTGCCTCTGCAACAACGATTACAGCTCTGCTGCCTCTGCAACAACGATAGCAGTTATGCTGCCTCTGCAACAACAATAGCAGCTCTGCTGCCTCTGCATCAACAATAGCAGCTCTGCTGCCTCTGCAACAACGATAGCAACTCTGCTGTCTCTGCAACAACAATAGCAGCTCTGCTGCCTCTGCAACAACAATAGCAGCTCTGCTGCCTCTGCAACAACGATAGCAACTCTGCTGCCTCTGCAACAACAATAGCAGCTCTGCTGCCTCTGCAACAACAGTAGCAGCTCTGCTGTCTCTGCAACAACAATAGCAGCTCTGCTGCCTCTGCAACAACAGTAGCAGCTCTGCTGCCTCTGCAACAACAATAGCAGCTCTGCTGCCTCTGCAACAAGAGTAGCAGCTCTGCTGCCTCTGCAACAACGATAGCAACTCTGCTGCCTCTGCAACAACAATAGCAGCTCTGCTGCTTCTGCAACAACAATAGCAGCTCTGCTGCCTCTGCAACAACGATAGCAACTCTGCTGCCTCTGCAACAACAATAGCAGCTCTGCTGCCTCTGCAACAACAATAGCAGCTCTGCTGCCTCTGCAACAACAGTAGCAGCTCTGCTGCCTCTGCAACAACAATAGCAGCTCTGCTGCCTCTGCAGCAACAGTAGCAGCTCTGCTGCCTCTGCAACAACAATAGCAGCTCTGCTGCCTCTGCAACAACGATAACAACTCTGCTGTCTCTGCAACAGTAATAGCAACTATGCTGCCTCTGCAACAACAATAGCAGCTCTGCTGCCTCTGCAACAACAATAACAGCTCTGCTGCCTCTACTACAACAATAGCAGCTATGCTGCCTCTGCAACAATAATAGCAACTCTGCTGCCTCTGCAACAGTAATAGTAACTATGCCGCCTCTGCATCAACAATAGCAGCTCTGCTGCCTCTGCAACAACAATAGCAGCTCTGCTGCCTCTGCAACAAGAGTAGCAGCTCTGCTGCCTCTGCAACAACGATAGCAACTCTGCTGCCTCTGCAACAACAATAGCAGCTCTGCTGCTTCTGCAACAACAATAGCAGCTCTGCTGCCTCTGCAACAACGATAGCAACTCTGCTGCCTCTGCAACAACAATAGCAGCTCTGCTGCCTCTGCAACAACAGTAGCAGCTCTGCTGCCTCTGCAACAACAATAGCAGCTCTGCTGCCTCTGCAACAACAGTAGCAGCTCTGTTGCCTCTGCAACAACAATAGCAGCTCTGCTGCCTCTGCAACAACGATAACAACTCTGCTGTCTCTGCAACAGTAATAGCAACTATGCTGCCTCTGCAACAACAATAGCAGCTCTGCTGCCTCTGCAACAACAATAACAGCTCTGCTGCCTCTACAACAACAATAGCAGCTCTGCTGCCTCTGCAACAATAATAGCAACTCTGCTGCCTCTGCAACAATAATAGCAACTCTGCTGCCTCTGCAACAACGATAACAACTCTGCTGTCTCTGCAACAGTAATAGCAACTATGCTGCCTCTGCAACAACAATAGCAGCTCTGCTGCCTCTGCAACAACAATAACAGCTCTGCTGCCTCTACAACAACAATAGCAGCTCTGCTGCCTCTGCAACAATAATAGCAACTCTGCTGCCTCTGCAACAATAATAGCAACTCTGCTGCCTCTGCAACAATAATAGCAACTCTGCTGCCTCTGCAACAACAATAACAGCTCTGCTGCCTCTGCAACAACAATAGCAGCTCTGCTGCTATTGTAATACTCATCAATTTCTTAATGCATCTTATCTGTCAAATCCAAATTTCTTTATTTTAGAATTAGATTAGGTTACATTTGGTCATGATCATTTACACAGGCCTAATAAAACTACGTATTTATCCACTATCAAATAAAGGAAAGCGAGCGAGATGCGTCTGGCAACGAGGTGACCGAGTATAAAGCAGGAAATGTTCACATCTGAATGTTTGACACTCGTTAACCTTGAATATAACACAGTGCTAAACTATACTATACTTTTGGCAGGGAGTGTGGGGAGAGGAAGAGGAGAAGAGAGGGATTGGAGAATATGAAGTGAAACAGAGGCCAAGAGAGTGAGGAATGAAAAGGAAGGAAGGGCTGGAGAAGGGAGAACGAAAGAAGGGCTAGAAGAGGGTCGGGGGGGGGGATGGAGGAAGAGATTACGAGAGGGAGAAATACAAAAAGGTATTAAGGAGGGAAAGCAGTGAAAGAGAGAGAGAGAGGGAGGGAGGGCAGAGAAGGAGGGAGGGATTGGTAAAAAGAGAATAACGGAGGGAGGGAGTAGGAGGAGAATTTTTTTTAGCAAAATTGGATACATGAGCAGTGTGCTGCTACCGTATTTTATATGATAATTACACAGTGGGAACAAAAGCTGGTTATATTTCCTTGCCATATTCCACCACGCAGGCTGGAGTAGGGCTGGGGAAATGGAAGATGGAAGGAAGGGGAGAGAGGGAGGGAGGGAGGGAGGGAGGGAGGGAAGGAGGGAGGGAAGGAGGGGGAGGGAGGGAGGGAGGGAGGGAGGGAGGGAGGGGGGGAGGGAGGGGGGAGGGAGGGAGGGAGGGGAGGGAGGGAAGGAGGGAGGGAGGGAGGGAGGGAGGGAGGGATGGAGGGAGGGAGGGAGGGAGGGAGGGAGGGAGGAGGGAGGAGGGAGGGAGGGAGGAAGGGAGGGAGGGAGGGAGGGAGGGAGGGAGGGAGGGGGAGGGAGGGAGGGAAAGAGGGAGGGAGGGAGGGGGAGGGGAGGGAGGGAAAGAGGGAGGGAGGGAGGGGGGAGGGAGGGAGGGAGCGAGGGAGGGAGGGGAGGAGGGAGGGAGGGAGGGAGGGAGGGAGGGAGGGAGGGAGGAGGGGGTAAAGGACTGGAGAAACGGGTGTAACTAACGTAGTGATAATGCCAGTACCAGCATCGTGGAGGCGGCACCGTCACCAGGCTGTACTTGCTGGGTACGAGGCGGTGATGGGAACAAACACAACGTGATGAACGACAAAAGCAGAAAGAACCGAGTGGGAGTGAAGGGAAACAAATGTGAATTACAAAGAACCAAGTGAAACACTTGAAGGTGAAAAGGAACGAGTAAAACCCGAGATGAATGAGAAAGAATGTGAAAGAAAAAGGACTAGAGAGATCGCGCAAGTTTTCCAGAAATTCCGTAAGATTTATACAAACTCCATTGGACGGGGGATCAAGCCTTCACCACGTCTTGCGCTGAATGACCCACATGGGTTTAGCTCTTAATATGAATTTAACAACAAGAATTTTTTTTTTTTTTTACATATCTCCCCCTTTCTGTTTTAATTCTTAATTTTCTGCATTTTCATTCCTGATTCATCTCTACTATTTCCTGCTTCACCTCTTCGTCTTTTTCTTTTCCTTACTCAATGTTAAATGAAAGGAAAGTAACACACATTGTCCGGCATAAGTTGCTTCACCGTGAATAATTATTTTTATATTTAGCATCACTGGTTTGACAAATATTATTCCTCACGAAGTGATTTCATTATCCTGGGTACAGTGAGCTCTGCACTACCAAGTACATCAATCATTATCCTGGGTACAGTGAGCTCTGCGCTACCAAGTACATCAATCATTATCCTGGGTACAGTGAGCTCTGCGCTACCAAGTACATCAATCATTATCTGGGTAGAGTGAGCTCTGCACTACCAACTACATCAATCATTATCCTGGGTAGAGTGAGCTCTGCACTACCAAGTACATCAATCATTATCCTGGGTACAGTGAGCTCTGCACTACCAAGTACATCAATAATTATCCTGGGTAGAGTGAGCTCTGCACTACCAACTACATCAATCATTATCCTGGGTAGAGTGAGCTCTGCACTACCAACTACATCAATCATTATCCTGGTTACAGTGAGCTCTGCACTACCAAGTACATCAATCATTATCTGGGTAGAGTGAGCTCTGCACTACCAAGTACATCAATCATTATCCTGGGTGCAGTGAGCTCTGCACTACCAAGTACATCAATCATTATCTGGGTAGAGTGAGCTCTGCACTACCAAGTACATCAATCATTATCCTGGGTAGAGTGAACTCTGCACTACCAAGTACATCAATCATTATCTGGGTAGAGTGAGCTCTGCACTACCAAGTACATCAATCATTATCCTGGGTAGAGTGAACTCTGCACTACCAAGTACATCAATCATTATCTGGGTAGAGTGAACTCTGCACTACCAAGTACATCAATCATTATCTGGGTAGAGTGAACTCTGCACTACCAAGTACATCAATCATTATCTGGGTAGAGTGAACTCTGCACTACCAAATACATCAATCATTATCCTGGGTACAGTGAGCTCTGCACTACCAAGTACATCAATCATTACCCTGGGTACAGTGAGCTCTGCACTACCAGGTACATCAGTCATTGTTCCATCCTGCCTGGAGTCCTCTGGGAACTAATGCCAGTGATGCCATCTTCGAGGGCAAATTGAATGATTTGAAAAGGAACAACGATTAGGCAATCTAGACACCCGTGAGGCCTTCTCACAAACAGTCCCCTCCCATGACAAATCAAAATTTAATGTATACAACAATGTCTTGAAGCCGATATTCACGAGAACATTCATTCTTATTCTAGAAGATGAGCAGTGGGATCAATATCGGAGCCGCCATGCAGATCAAATGGCAATCAAAAGTCCAGATGTGAAGCAAGTGGTACGGGGCTACAGATGTGAAGCAAGTGGTACGGGGCTATAGATGTGAAGCAAGTGGTACGGGGCTACAGATGTGAAGCAAGTGGTACGGGGCTATAGATGTGAAGCAAGTGGTACGGGGCTACAGATGTGAAGCAAGTGGTACGGGGCTATAGATGTGAAGCAAGTGGTACGGGGCTACAGATGTGAAGCAAGTGGTACGGGGCTATAGATGTGAAGCAAGTGGTACGGGGCTACAGATGTGAAGCAAGTGGTACGGGGCTACACGTACATATATCCACATTTTCTGATACCGATATCAATCTCCAAGATGGGTATCGTGTTTGTTCATCAATACACGTTCGTTTCCATAGGTTCAGAGTCCCTTGGCTCATGGAAAAAGTTTGCTTTCAAATTCGTGGAAGGGCTAGACACAAAAAGCTCATCAGGGAAAACTAAGGATCCAGAGCAATTGCTTTTCTGTTGCAGTATCTCAGTGTTCCAGTTGTATCATGGATACACGCCCCTTCTCTGTAGACCTGGACCAATTATTCAGAATGTATATGGACACAGTGGTCACTTTATTAGGTGTAGAATTATTGTACTGGGTAGGGCCCAGTTTTGCCTCTAGAGCAGCTGAACTCTTCGTGAATTTAACAAAGTGCTAGAAACATTGCTGAGAGATCCTGGTCTATGTTGACATCATACAATTGCTATATATATATATGTGTGTGTGTGTGTGTGTGTGTGTGTGTGTACTCACCTAGTTGAGGTTGCGGGGGTCGAGTCCGAGCTCCTGGCCCCGCCTCTTCACTGATCGCTACTAGGTCACTCTCCCTGAGCCGTGAGCTTTATCATACCTCTTCTTAAAGCTATGTATGGATCCTGCCTCCACTACATCGCTTCCCAAACTATTCCACTTACTGACTACTCTGTGGCTGAAGAAATACTTCCTAACATCCCTGTGATTCATCTGTGTCTTCAGCTTCCAACTGTGTCCCCTTGTTACTGTGTCCAATCTCTGGAACATCCTGTCTTTGTCCACCTTGTCAATTCCTCTCAGTATTTTGTATGTCGTTATCATGTCCCCCCTATCTCTCCTGTCCTCCAGTGTCGTCAGGTTGATTTCCCTTAACCTCTCCTCGTAGGACATACCTCTTAGCTCTGGGACTAGTCTTGTTGCAAACCTTTGCACTTTCTCTAGTTTCTTCACGTGCTTGGCTAGGTGTGGGTTCCAAACTGGTGCCGCATACTCTGATGTGTGTGTGTGTGTGTGTGTGTGGTGTGTTGTGTGTGTGTGTGTGTGTGTGTGGTGTGTGTGTGTGTGTGTGTGTGTGTGTGTGTGTATTTGTGTGTGTGTGTGTGTTTGTGTGTGTGTGTGTGTGTGTGTGTGTGTGTGTGTGTGTGTGTGTGTGTGTGTGTGTTAGTTAGTTACCATTTTGTCCTAGGCACATGTCGATTAGACACTAGGCCTGTTGTATATGAGTACGTGTGTGTGTGTGTGTGTGTGTGTTTGTGTGTGTGTGTGTGTATGTGTGTGTGTGTGTGTGTGTGTTAGTTACCATTTTGTCCTAGGCACATGTCGATTAGACACTAGGCCTGTTGCATATGAGTACGTGTGTGTGTGTGTGTGTGTGTGTGTGTGTGTGTGTGTGTGTGTGTGTGTGTGTGTGTGTGTGTGTGTGTGTGTGTGTGTGTGTGTGTGTGTGTATGTTTGTGTTTGTGTGTGTGTATTTGTGTGTGTGTGTGTGTGTATGTGTGTGTGTGTGTGTGTGTGTGTGTGTGTGTGTGTGTGTGTGTGTGTGTGAGTGTGTGTATGTTTGTGTGTGTTTGTGTGTGTGTATTTGTGTGTGTGTGTGTGTGTGTGTGTGTGTGTGTGTGTGTATGTTTGTGTGTGTTTGTGTGTGTGTATTTGTGTGTGTGTGTGTATGTGTCGTGCCGAATAGGTAAAACTGGCCAATTAGCGAGAACTCATTTAAAATTAAAGTCCATTCTAAAGAATATAAAAGTCACTTCCCCATTCTTATGTTCAGTTTGAACAATAGTTGAACATCTTGACCATATCTGCATGCCTTTAGACACTGCGATGCTGCCACGTGATTGGCCGATTAAACATTTGTACCTAATAAAGTGGCCACTGAATGCACATATGACAACAGACATGAAGTACGTAAATCTGGCAAAACCAGTGGTGCATGAGCCAGTGACTTCCTTATATCTGGCTTAACCAGAGGTTAAAAAAAATATAAAAGGACTTTTGAACGGTTTCCAATATAAAGACCAGTGACCTACACCTCTTCCCCCAGTCCCCTAACATTACACATGCTACCATCCCCAAACTACCTCCCACTCCACCGAGTCTTCTCATCCTCCCAGACCCACCTTCATCCACACATCCCCTCCCACCTCTCAATACCCACCAACCACCACACACACACTGCTTCCCACTACGTATATTCTTAAAGGGCGCGTTCTTTACCCTTTCTGGTCTACTCTGTCTCTTCCTCTCTCCTCTCCTGACTCTGCCAGGAGATATCAGAAACACGGTTGGAACAAGTGTAGAAGCCTTCAAGAGGAAACTGGACAAGTATCTTCACCAGGCGCCAGATCAACCAGGCTTTTATGGATATGTGTGGCAGCGGGCCTCCAGCAGCAACAGCCTATTTGACCAGGCAAGTATCAGAGAGCAGTGAAACTCTCGATACTCTTCAAAGGTTCAAAGGTAAAGGTACCGTCCTTTCTCCTTCACTCGCCCGTAGAGAGACTTACCTTTCCCTTCTAAATGCTTGTTCCTTCATATCCTCTTCCCGTCTCTCTCTCTCTCTCTCTCTCTCTCTCTCTCTCTCTCTCTCTCTCTCTCTCTCTCTCTCTCTCTCTCTCTCTCTCTCACGAAGTAGGTCGTTCACATAACATGAATACTCAAAACCATATAAACATTGTGAGTTCGAGGACTTACCCTCGGATTCAATGACATTTATGTGAAGCGCTAAGCTTGTGTGGGTCATTCAACGTATGGAGTTGTGGAGGCTCAATCCTCTGTCTGCTTCATGCGTAGTGGTAGTAGCAGTTGTTGTATTTTATATTTTAGGAGCACTTTGATCGTATACGCCACTCAGCGCTCGTGGCAATAAAATATATGTATACACAACACACACGCAATAAAAACAAGGATAAAATTAACAAATAATAACAGCAACGAACATAAACACCGCAGTGCACTGCAGTGCAGGTACTTACATCTGGAGATGTGCAAAACCTCGATGCGGTTCTGAGATATGGAAAACGAACAGCATTTTTCATGTAAAAAAAGAAAAAAAAAAGAGTTTGTTTTGAACCAACTGATAACAGAACCCAATAGATGTGAAAATAACACCAGACTGGATCTCCACGAACAACGAGGAACTAATCAGAGACATAATCACAAAACCAGTACACTCGGATCACAACATCATGGAAGTATGAACGAGTATAAACTCAGGGTTGGGGAACTCCAGCAATAATATACGAGGAGGGATGTTGGCTAAATAAGATTTCAACGCTAAACAGTCTGGGTGATCAGGTTTTGATCCACCAGGAGGCTTGGTCTGAGACCAGGCAGCGGGGACATTGACACCAGCAAGCATCCTTCAGGTATCCTTCAGGTATCCTTCAGGTACCTGTAGAATTGGACCATTAGTCACATGAGGGGAAGTTCAGTAACCCACTTAACCAAAGTAGGATGGAGAAAGAAGAAACTTTTATTTATTTCGTCTAATGACGTAGAATTCGGAAAAGAAATAGAAAACGTGCTCAGTCACGCACCTGGACCGGATTCGTGAAATTCCTTATTCGTAAAGAACTGAAAAGTGCCACTAGTACAAACATTCGGTATCCTTTGGAGAAAAAAGCTTATTAGATCTAGGTGAAATATCAGAGAACTTAAACAGGCAAATATTGCTCCTTTGCCTAAAGGGGGTAGTAGAGCACTAACCAAAAATTAAGAGGTCGTTATCCCGAGCATCACACATTATAAAAGTCTTCGAAAGGGTAAAGAGAATATATAAAAATAAGCAAATATATAAGAATATATAAGCAACGTCTTCCAGTTGGCAGAGGAGAATAACATAATGTTCAGTGGTGACAATTTCCAAGCGTTTAGATATGGAAAGAATGAAGAACACAAGAGAGACAAGGTATACCAAACACAAGAGCATCACCAAATAGAACGAGAGGAACATGTGCAAGAACTGGGAGTAAACTTGTATCAGCTGACAGTTCTCTCAAAGAACACAATGAAGCAAATGTCACGACAAAAAGAAAAATGATTAATAGATAACGAGAACTTTCAAAATAAAGGAAATAATGCCAACAGTGACACTTTTCAAATAGTCTGTGCTCTTTCTGTTCATTGTTGGCAATTAAAATAATTTAGGGCAGGGGATAAAAATATATTAGGAAATTTGGGACTCCCTTCAAAGGCAGTAAAATATGTACGCCTCCAGGGAAAGCAGGGGGAAAAGGAAATAGAGATACACGGATAATATTTCCCCGGGGGTATGGAAAAGTATTTGAGGGGGACTGGGTTTTTCCAAATTTAAGGGGGTTCTGGGAGTAAGGGGGAGGATAATTTAAGCCGGTGAATTAGCCCCCAAAACACAAATGTAGAAATCTTCAAGAGAAAACGTGACAAGTAGCTCCACCAACTGCCAGATCACTCAGGCTGTGATGGATATGCGGGCCAGTAGGCCGCCAGCAGCAACATCCTGGCTGATTAGGCAAGCACCAGACAAGCCCGGCCCAGGGTCGGGCTGTAGGAGTAAGAAAACTCTTGAAACCCATCAAAGGTATAACACAGGTACTGTTAAAGACGTGACAGACACTTAACGTATCTTCCACTTGATACCATACATCTCACTTTCTACGCTTTCGTCGTCTGGTTTCGATACAGTCGGCAACCGTTCCTCGTAGCCTAACCTAAAGTAAAATAAGAATGTATCAATATTACTGTATACAGGGAACGTCTACAAAATTAGCTAATACATCTCATCGTAAAAAAAAGAAAAAGATTGGTGTAAAATGATACTGTGTTGTCACTGGAGTAATAATCATGATACTCACTCGTCTTTCCTATTTGGAATTTTGCCACTTGTGGGGCACTGCATCGAAGGCCTTTTGGTAGTCAAAGAATATGCAGTCCACTCGCCCATGATCTTTTTTATTTTAACCTGATGTTCGTCATTCAATCATAGACTTATATCGGACTTTCTTCGAGAGAGAACTTGACAAGTTGTTCAAAACAATACCTGACCAGCTGGGCTGTGGCTCGTATGGTGGCCTACATGCGGCCAGCAGTAATAGTCTGGCTGACCAAGCCTTGATAAACCGGGAGGCCTGGTCTGGAACTAGGACACCGGGGCGTCGATCCCATGAAGCATCTTTCAGGAACCTTTCAGGTTAGTGAGGCAAAATCTTCTTCCTTTCAGAACTCTCGCCGGTATTTTGTAATGAAGTATACCTTACCTTATACCTTTGAAGAGTTTCGAGAGTTTGCCTACTCTCTGAGCCCGGCCATGGGACCAGGCTCGACTGGTGCTTGCCTGGTCAACCAGACTGCTGCTGCTGGTGGCCCGCTGCCCCACATATCCATCACAGCCTGGTTGATGAAGTCAGTGTCTTTAAAATGGCCAATTCTCTTTCTTACTACTTGCTTCATTACCCTGCATGTCAGAAATATTGGTCTGCATGTGACATAACTGTGAACAGTTCTGACGTTTCTTCTAATCCATTAGTAAAGCGATGGGTTATGCTCCTTTGAAGACTGGCTATTCAACCATGCTATTGCTGTTAGCAGTCTCGTTGACTGGATGATATGGCACATGTAAGAACTATCGGTGCAATTTCTCCTTGAAGATGCTTCAACCTGCTATTGCTGTTGACTTTATCTATCATTTTCAGAAATTATGAGCAATTGGCTGTTTTAGCTTTGAAACTCTGCTCCAGTGATTTTTATAAATTCTTTGTATTGTTTCCTTAGGATTTCCCTCTGCTCATCACTGTTTACATCGCATCTTGATCTCTCGCTTTTCCATCTTCAAAATCCTTTCACATGCCATTCTAATCTGTCTTACCATGTTTCTTGGATTACTGCATACCTAGAAAAGGTCATTGCTCAAGAGAACCATCGCTGTCCCTCACTCAGAGCTTTCGACTTAAAAATGCTGTTTCCAAGGACGAACTTTGTCTCAGTTCCTTGATGAATTGGTGAAGAGGAGTACGTGAGGATGCTGTTGATCGAAGTGAGGTGTAGGGATGAGGCAGTGAGAGACTTGTGTATGCCTGGACAGACGGTGAGCGGGAGATGAGGAAGGAGAGGAGAGTGAGGAGAGGAGAGAGGGAGGAGAGAAGAGAGGAGAGGACAGACGGATGAGGAGGAGAGAGAGAGAGAGAAGAGAGAGAGGAGAGAGAGAGAGAGAGAGAGAGGAGAGGAGAGAGAAGAGAGATGAGAGAGAGAGAGAGAGAGAGAGAGAGGAGAGAGAGAGAGAGGAGAGAGAGAGAGAGGAGAGAGAGAGAGAGAGAGAGAGAGAAGAGACGAAGAGACAGAGAGAGAGAGAGAGAAGAGAGACAGAGAGACAGAGAGACAGACAGACAGAGACAGGGAGAGGTTTGCATTAATCTCCGTTCTCCGAGGCATGAAAAAAATGGGGAAAAGAGAAATGGTGGATCTATAACTACATTCAACGAGATGTCTCCCGTATATTTTGAAGGGGAGGAAGTTAGGGACGGCCCATACGGGGACCCTAACGAGGTCTTTTAACCTCTCGCATAAATCTATCAGCGATAAAAGGGGCTCGTTTGTTTGGAAGTTGTTTAAGGACAAAAAGGTTTTTGATGACATTCAAACGGGCTGTGTCCCTCGCGTTGGAGAAGAATGTGCCGAAGACAGATTTTTCTCGAAAAGGTCCATTTCGCTTTGGATATTATGAATAAAAAGGGAGTCACTTGCCAGTTACTGGTTGGAACAGGTCAACCACAAAAATGTTATTTAAAATGACAATGACAATGACAGATTTTATTTCTATGAATCACATTATACAACTGATTTAGAATCAAATGATACTGTTTTCTCTCAGATTCGAAAATCCCTTTAAAAAAGTCTATGACCAGGACACGGTGGAGATGCCCGGTGATTCAACGTTACAATAATATTTAGGATTCATACAGCTCCTCGGGAATGGGAGATAATCAGGTTCGATCTGTGAATGGGAAGAACAAGTTCAATTCATGTGATCAAGAGTCCTCACCAGCATCAAGGGACGTTCCTTGAGGGACAAGAATCAACAGCTTCATGCTGGTAGCTCCTGACAGCATCCCCCAGGCCCGGATCCAGCGTAAGCACAATAGCCCAAATATCGTATTTTATGATTCCTAGCTATATTTTAGCGATGTTCACAATTTTCGGGCCGTTCATTATATTTCAGTGTTCGCTATATTTAATGTTAGGTCAATGCAAACAGATGCAACTAGTGTGACATTTTACTGTGTCAACGTTTCTTTCTCTAGGATCTTTGTTAAGCCGTTTGTAACGGCTTAACAAAGCCGTTATTCTACATTTATTACTGCACTTAATGTTCATTACATCTAAGTGCTCAAATTTTACAGTTCTTTGAATTGTATGGGTTAATTGCAACGTCAACAGTAAGGTATTGTAAATTCACAGTAATAGCATCGTCTACAGTGGAGGAAGTTGACGTCGATCTGTCAGATTTAATTGCTACTAACAGTGTGAAGCAGTCGTCTTCGCTCCCTCAAGAGCGGCGACGTGGATTAAGACACTGATACACGACGAATGGCTTTCATTGCAAGGAAAATACCCTTGGAAGATAAATAATGCTAAATAAAAGATGGAGAGAAAAGAGCGGAAGGTAAGAGAGAGAGAGAGAGAGAGAGAGAGAGAGAGAGAGAGAGAGAGAGAGAGAGAGAGAGAGAGAGAGAGGAGAGAGAGAGAGAGAGAGAGAGAGAGAGAGGAGAGAGAGAGAGAGTTAAAAATCCAAAGAACCTTCATCAGTCGTCTCTCGTTGTAGCGTCGCCTGTCACAAAGAGATGCTTCGAAGCCATAGTTTTAATAGCAATATCGAAGAGATTAAAGACTTATCCACAGTACAAAGCTCTTCAGTAACCACAACGTATGACAGCTAAAAATTCATGTTCATGAGACAGTAAAAGAACTCACAAGAAACGATCAAGAGGTATGTGAGGAGCTCAATATGAGATTTAAGGAAGTATTTACAGTGGAGACAGGAAGGCCTCTCGGGAGACAGACCAGATGGGGACACCAGCAAGGGATATACCAACAAGTGTTGGATGACATACATACAGATGAGGAGGAGGTGAAGAAACTGCTAAGGGACATCGATACCTCAAAGGCAATGGGGCCGGACAACATCTCCCCGTGGGTCCTTAGAGAGGGAGCGGATATGTTATGTGTGCCACTTACCACAATCTTCAACACGTCTCTGGAAACTGGGCAACTACCTGAGGTATGGAAGACGGCAAATGTAGTTCCCATTTTTAAAAAAGAAGACAGAAAAGAGGCACTAAACTATAGACCTATGTCACTGACGTGTATAGTATGCAAAGTTATGGAGAAGATTATCAGGAGAGTGGTGGAGCACCTGGAACGGAACAAGACTATAAACGCCAACCAGCATGGATTCATGGAAGGTAATTCTGTGTCACAAACCTTCTGGAGTTTTATGATAAAGTAACAGAAGTAAGACACGAGAGAGAGGGATGGGTTGATTGCATCTTCTTGGCCTGCAAGAAGGCCTTTGACAGAGTTCCTCACAAGAGATTAGTGCAGAAGCTAGAGGATCAGGCTCATATAACAGGAAGGGCACAGCAATGCATCAGAGAATACCTGACAGGGAGGCAACAACGAGTCATGGTACGTAATGATGTATCACAATGGGCACCTGTGACGAGCGGGGTCCCACAGGGGTCCGTCCTAGGACCAGTGCTATTTTTGGTATATGTGAACGACATGATGGAAGGGTTAGACTCAGAAGTGTCCCTGTTCGCAGACGATGTGAAGTTAATGAGGAGAATTAAATCAGATGAGGACCGGGCAGGACTTCAAAGAGACCTGGACAGACTGGACACCTGGTCCAGCAACTGGCTTCTCGAATTTAATCCCGCCAAATGCAAAGTCATGAAGATAGGGGAAGGGCAAAGAAGACCGCAGACAGAGTATAGGCTAGATGGCCAAAGACTGAAAACCTCGCTCAGGGAGAAAGATCTTGGAGTGAGTATAACACCGAGCATGTCTCTGGAAGCGCACATCAACCAGGTAACTGCTGCAGCATATGGGCGCCTGGCAAATCTGAGAACAGCGTTCCGATACCTTAATAAGGAATCGTTCAAGACACTGTACTCCGTGTACGTCAGGCCCATACTGGAGTATGCAGCACCTGTTTGGAACCCGCACTTGATAAAGCACGTCAAGAAACTAGAGAAAGTACAAAGGTTTGCGATAAGGTTAGTTCCAGAGCTAAGGGGAATGTCTAATGAAGAAAGGTTAAGGGAAATCGGCCTGACGACACTAGAGGACAGGAGGGTCAGGAGAGACATGATAACGACATATAAAATACTGCACGGAATGGACAAGGTGGACAAAGACAGGATGTTCCAGGGAGGGGACACAGAAACAAGAGGTCACAATTGGAAGTTGAAGACACAGATGAGTCAGAGAGATATTAGGAAGTATTTCTTCAGTCATAGAGTTGTCAGACAGTGGAATAGCCTAGAAAGTGATGTAGTGGAGGCAGGAACCATACATAGTTTTAAGACGAGGTATGATAAAGCTCATGGAGCGGGGAGAGAGAGGACCCAGTACCAACCGGTGAAGAGGCGGGGCCAGGAGCTAGGACTCGACCCCTGCAACCACAAATAGGTGAGTACAAATAGGTGAGTACACACACACACACACACACACACACACACACACTCTAATAAATCTATCGAAACTGGGTAGTTGCCTTAGGCGTGGAAGACAGCACATGTAGTTCCTATTTTTAAGAAAGGAGACAGACAGGCAGCGTTAAACTACAGACCAGTGCCACTGACTTGTATAGTATGTAAAGTCATGGAAAAGATTATCAGGAGAAGAGTGGTGGAACACATTGAAAAGATTGGGCTCATACGTGACAGTCAGCACGGCTTCATAGATGGGAAATCCTGTGCCACCAATCTACTTGAGTTCTAGGATAAGGTAACAGAAGTAAGACAGGAGAGAGAGGGATGGGTAGATTGCATCTTTTTAGACTGCAAGAAGGCTTTTGACACAGTACCACACAAGAGACTGGTGAAAAAATTAGAGGAGCAGGCAGGAATAAGAGGGGAAAGTACTGCAATGGATCAGGGAATACCTGACAGGAAGGAAACAACGAGGGTTGGTACCTGCTGAAGTGTCGGAGTGGGCGCATGTGTCGAGTGGGGTTCCACAAGGTTCAGTCCTAGGCCTGGTGCTGTTTCTTGTTTACGTGAATGACATGGTGGAAGGAATAGATTCAGAAGTGTCACTGTTCGCTGATGATGTGAAACTGATTAGGAGAGTACAAGTGGGCGAGGATCAGCTAAGATTACAAGGGGATCTGGACAGACTACAAGTATGGTCCGACAAATGGCTTCTGGAGTTTAACCCCAGTAAGTGCAAGGTCATGAAGATTAGAGAAGGAGACAGAAGACCGCAGACAGTGTACAGGTTTGGAAATCAAAAGCTGCAAACGTCAATTAAAGAAAAGGATCTTGGGGTAAGCATTATGACTTGAGGCACACATCAAATAACTGCTGCAGCATATGGGAGATTGGCAAACCCGAGATTGGCGTTTAGACATCTGAGTATGGAGTCATTCACGACATTGTACACCGTTTACGTAAGGCCTATACTGGATTATGCAGCGCCAGTATGGAACCTTCACCTAGTCAAACACGTCAAGAAATTGGAGAAAGTGCAAAAATTTGCAACACGATTAGTCCCGGAACTGAGGGGTATGTCTTATGAGGAGAGGTTAAGGGAACTCAAACTGACGACACAAGAGGATAGGAGGGATAGAGGGGACATGATAAAAACGTATAAAGTACTGCATTGACAGGCATTGAGAGGCATTGACAAGGTGGGCAAGGATCGAATGTTTCAGAGATGGGATACAGAAACAAGGGGACACAATTGGAAGCTGAAAACCCAGATGAGTCATAGAGATGTTAGGAAGTATTTCTTTAGTCTTAGAGTTGTCAGGAAGTGGAATAATGTGGAGAGAGAAGTAATGGAAGCAAGTTCCATAAATAGCTTTAAGAAGAGGTATTACAAAGATCATGGAGTAGGGAGAGAGTGAATTATTATCGACCAGTGAAGGGGCAGGGCCAGGAGCTATGACTCGACTTATGCAACCACATATAGGTGAGTACACTCTCTCTTCCTCTCTCTCTTCTCCCTCTCTCTCTTCCTCTCTCTCTTCTCCCTCCTCCCTCCCTCCCTTCCCCCTTTCTCTCCCACTCCCTATACCCCCCTTCCCACTCTCCACCTTCCCATCACTCTCCCTGTCCCCCCCCTCTCTCTCTCTCCATATCTCTCCCCCTTACAACTCCCCAACTCCCACATACACACACACACACACACACACACACACACACACACACACACACATACAAACACACACACACACACACACACATGTACTGCAATGCCTAACCCATTCAAAAAAATGGGGGATCAGAGGGGAAGGCAAAGGCTTAGAGTATCAGAGGAAAATGGTCCTGGTAAGGAAGAATGGATCGAAGAGCAATGTAAAAGGATGGAACAAGAGTGGGAGAGCAAACTAGGTAGTCTTTCTGTGAAAATGGAGAAGAGGATGGAGGCAGAGAAGAAGAAATGGGAGTCGCAAGCTGAAGCTGCAGAAGCCAGAATACAGGCCCTAAAATACAAGGTAAATATGCTGAAGCAAATTACAGGGCTATTGCCCAGAGGAGACATGGCAGCTCAAGCAGGTACATCCCTACTGAATGAGGAGCCCAATGGAAAGGAAGACAAGACTTACTCT
This sequence comes from Cherax quadricarinatus, assembly GCF_026875155.1. Taxonomy (NCBI): domain Eukaryota; kingdom Metazoa; phylum Arthropoda; class Malacostraca; order Decapoda; family Parastacidae; genus Cherax; species Cherax quadricarinatus. The sequence continues at coordinate 36,024,845 of NC_069409.1, forward strand.
AAGGCCCTATCAGTCCACCAAGCAGGGCCGAGGAATGAAGGGGGAGAACTGTTGGGAGCAAGGATAGCAGTATTTGAGGGAGAGAAGGTAGAGAAGGTGACAGATCTCACGCAGAGGCACGACCATGCGACCAAGAGTTACAGGAAAAAATAAGGGAGACAAAGCCATGTACAAATGGTACCCAGAGACACAGAGGGAAAGACAATGGGAGGAGAGGAAGAAGTCAGTGTTTATTCATGGGTTTCAGGAGAATGAAGGGATGACACACAATGAAAGATGGCAGAAAGAGAAATAGGATTGAAAACATCATCAAAGAAATGGGCAAGGAGGACATGTCTGAGATGGTAAATTTTCAGAGAAAAGGGGGTTATGTGAAGGGAGAAATTTGCCAGTCAAACTGATTTTCAAGAGAGAAATGGTGTGGAACAGGATCCTGCAACAGAAACCACGGCTGAAGGAATTATCAACATACAAGAGGATGTTCCTAGACCACATCAGAACAAGAACAGAATGACAGCGGCTGAGGGAAAGGACACAGAAACGAAAGGAGCAGGACAGGGCAACAAGCGCAAGCACACACAGAATCACCCTCAGAGCCCCACAGCCAAACATGCTATCCCAACACAACCCACAATCCACACTTACAACCCCCACCCCACACTATGCTGTAGAATCCCACAGCACACTGCCAGGTCCATCACCCCCACAGACTCCACAAATACAATGTTGGAGAGGAAACTGAAGGTACGGTACACCAACACTGATGAAATAACAAATAAGTGGGAGGAGTGGCATGAAAGAATTAGAGGCATCACTGGACATCATAGCTCTCACGGAAACCAAGTTCACGGGAATGATAACAGATGCCATCTTTCCAATCTGATATTGGATCCTGAGAAAAGACAGAGATAACAGAAAGGGGGTAAAGGAGTAGCACTACTCATTAAAAACCAATGGGATATTGATGAGCTGGAGAGAGACAGAGGAGAAGCAAGAGATTACATAATAGGAACACTTCAGCAGGAGGCCAAGGCAAGAGTATGATGAGAGTAAAGGAATGATGATTAACACACTGAAGTGACCAGAAGGGCTCATGCGAGCAAAGCAAAGCTGCTGATTGTGGGTGACTTCAGTCATAAAGAAATTGACTGGAGGAACCTGGAGCCACGTGGGGGCCCAGAAACATGGAGAGCTAAGATAATGGAGGTGGTACTGAAAAACCTCATGTACCAACCCGTAAGGGACACTACCAGAGAGAAAGAAGCAGATGAGCCAGCAACACTGGATCAAAATTCACCTTGAGTAGTGCAGATATTGAGGACATCATATACATAAGACCCCTCAGGGCCAGTGACCACGTGGTTCTGAACTTCGAATACATAGTAGAGTTACAAGTGGAGTGGGAAGCAAGAAGAGCAGGATGAATGAAGCCAAACTACAAGAGACTGGACTACACAGGCATGAAGAATTTCCTGCATGGGGTTCAGTGGGACAGAGAACTGGCAAGGAAGTCAGCTAATAGGACGATGGAATATGTGACAACAATATGCAAGGAAGCTGAGGCGAGGTTTGCACCCAAGGGTAACAGAAATAACGAAAAAGCCAGGATGACCCCTTGGTTCACTCAAAGGTGTAGAGAGGCCAAAACCTAGTGTGTTAGAGAATGGAAGAAGTATAAAAGGTGAAAGACCCAGGAGAATAAGGAGAGCAGTCGTAGAGCCAGAAATAAATATGCACAGGTAAGAAGGGAGGCCCAATGACAATATGAATGTGACATAGCAGCAAAAGCCAAATCTGACCTGAAGCTGTTGTACAGCCACATCAGGAGGAAAACAACCATCAAGGACCAGGTTATCAGGCTGAGGAAGGAAGGAGGGGAGATCACAAGAAACAACCGTGAGGTATGTGAGAAGTTCAACATGAGATTCAAAGAAGTGTTCACAGAGGAGACAGAAGGGACTCCAGAAAAATGGAGAGGTGGGGTACACCATCAAGTGTTGGACACAATACATACAACCGAGGAAGACGTGAAGAAGCTGCTAAGTGAGCTAGATACCTCAAAGGCGATGGGGACGGACAACATCTCTCCATGGGTCCTGACAGAGGGAGCAGAGGTGCTATGTGTACCACTAACAACAATCTTCAACACATCTATCGAAACAGGGCGACTACCTGAGGTACAGAGACAGTAAATGTAGTCCAAATTTATAAAAAACGAGACAGACACGAAGCATTAAACTACAGACCAGTGTCATTGACATGTATAGTATGCAAAGTTATAGAGAAGATTATCATGAGAACAGTGGTGGAGCACCTAGACAGGAATGCGCTTATCAATGACAACCATCATGGTTTCAGGGACGGGAAATCCTGTGTCACAAACCTACTGGAGTTCTATAACAGGGTGACAGAAGTAAGACAAAAGAGAGAGAGGGATAAGTAGATTGCATTTTCTTGGAATGTAAGAAGGCATTTGACACAGTTCCACATAAGAGATTAGTACAAAAACTGGAGGACCAGACATAGATAACAGGGAAGGCGCTGCAATGGATCAGGGAATACCTGTCGGGAATGCATCAGAGATTCATGGTACGTGACGAAGTGTCAAAGTGGACGCCTGTGACGAGCGGGGTTCCACAGGGGTCAGTCCTAGGACCGGTGCTGTTTCTGGTATATGTGAACGACATGACGGAAGGAATAGACTCAGAAGTTGATGAGAAGAATTCAATGGGATGAGGACCAGGCAGAAATAGAAAGGGATCTGGACAGGCTGCACGCCTGGACCGGAAACTGGCTTTGAGTTCAACCCACAGTACGTTTAAGACTGAGGAGGCAAAGAAGACCGCATTGGAGTACAGCAAAGGGTGCCAGAGACTACAACCTCACTCAGGAAAGGATCTTAGGGTAGAGTTAACACCGGACAATATCCTGAGACACACATCAACCAAGAACTGCTGCAGTAATGGGCACCTAGAGCTAAGATTAGCATTCGACATCTAAATAAGGAATCGTGAAGGAATTGTACAACGTGTATGACAGGCCAACACGTAGTGTGCAACTAGTTAGGAACACCACACTAGCAAGCACGCTAGGAAATTGAGAGGCACAAAGGTTGAACAAGATGATCCGGAGCTAAGGGTATGTCTTACAGGAGAGGTTAGGGAAATCGACTGCGACATGGAGGCAGAGAGATGCGGGGTATGATAATAGACATTAAAATTACTGAGAGAATGACAAGGTGGAGCAGAGACAGGATGATCTAGAGATGAACACAGCACAAGGGGCATTGGCAGTGGTGACTAGATGAATCCCAGTGATCTTAGAAGATTTTCAGCACAGAGTTGTCAGGAGTGTGAGTGGAGGCAGGATCATACATGCTTTAAGAGGTTATGATAAAGCTCATGGAGCAGGAAGAGTGATCTAGTACGCGACCAGTAGGCATGGCCAGGAGCTGTGACTGAACCCCTGCAACCACAACTAGGTGAGTCACACACACACTACACACACACACACACACACACACACACACACACACACACACACACACACACACACACACACACACACACACACACACATTGACAAGGTGGACAAAGACAAATGTTCCAGAGATGGGACACAGCAACAAGGGGACGCAGTTGGAAGTTGAAGACACCGATTAATCACAACGATGTTTGGAAGTATTTCTTCAGCCACAGAGTAGTCAGGAAGTGGAATAGTTTGGGAAGCGATTTAGTGTAGGCAGGATCCATACATAGCTTTAAGCAGAAGTATGATAAAACTCACGGTTCAGGGAGAGTGACCTAGTAGCGACAGTGAAGAGGCGGGGCCAGGAGCTTGGACTCGACCCTGCAACCTCAACTAGGTGAGTAGGTGAGTACACACACACGCACGCACACAAACACACACACACACACACACACACACACACACACACACATACACACACACATACATACACACACACACACACACACACACACACACACACACACACACACACACACATACACACACACATACATACACACACACACACACACACACGCACACACACACACACACACATACATACACACACACACACACACACACACGCACACACACACACACACACATACACACACACATGCATGCACACACACACACACACACACACACACACACACACACACACACAGTTTGCGGGGCTGGCAAACTCTCTCCAGTGTAGAAATGTGGTGTAGTATATTTATCTGAATATTACATGTAAATTCCGCCTCTGTATTTCATGGTCTGGTGAGCCACTAACGTAATAGTCAGTCCTGGAGGTAACGGACTCCCGTTTATTGTTGTACTCATGCTGATAGTCAGTAGTCAGTCCTGAAGGTAACGTACCCCGTTTCCTGTTGTACTCATAGTCAACTCGGGACTTAACGTACTCTTGTACGTACTCTCGTACTCACCCTTCTAGTACAATTGTATCTTCTTTTAACTCTGATATTATTACATTCATATTTTTTCTTCTTTAATGACTTGTGTCGTTAATTTTATTTCCTCTTCATAACATAAAAATAAATAATATACAATGCAAAAATCACGAGCAAGCGATACAATAGTTGAATGATAGCTCTAGGCCTTTGGCCTTCCTGATGATGTGTTGATTGCAACACGAAAGGCCTAGAACTATCATTCATCTCTCCCGTGGTTGTTTGGCATAATATACAAATAACCCTCACATAGGAGAGAGAGGCTTACGACGACATTTCGGTCCAACCTGGACCATTTGCAAGTCACGCGGTGACTTGGTCTAAGCTGGACCGAAACGTCGTCGCAAAGCTCCTCT
>NC_069409.1:36037169-36044669 GCF_026875155.1 Cherax quadricarinatus
CATTTTATTTACAATCTAAGATATTTAATCTTGTCTCAGTTCATTTCATAACCTTGCTGCAACAACCGCTGTGTCGCTATTTAACTGGATCGATTATCATTATAGGATCAACATCACGAGAAAGTCAAATTTGGCTACAAATTAACATAGATTGCTTGGTCAGTGTTGGTGCAAAATAGAATATATAGTACTCAAAAAGCTTACATAATTAAGCTGGACTGTTTTTCTTGGAATGTTTTCCTTGGGGTATTTTTCTAGGTGTGTTTTCCTTGGGGGTGTTTTCCTTGTGGGTGTTTTCCTTGGGGGTGTTTTCCTTGGGAGTGTTTTCCTTGGGAGTGCTTTCCTTGGAGGTTTTCCTTGAGGTATTTTATTTGGGGAGGTTTTCTTTGGTGTGGTTTTTCTTTGGTGGTTTTTCTGGCTTAGCTGCGTTGCTTTAATAGGTTTAAATCCTAGGATACAAGTGTGCATACACACTACTGCTCTTAGCACATAAACATCAAGAGAGATAAACTCTTCAAAACAGATACAAATTGCTGGCTATACAGTTGGTTAAGTGGGTTTAAAGCATATCGACGTGAAAATGGGCTCATTATGGCTGCACTTAACCTGTTCACTACCATTCGCAAATACTTCGAATTCCTAAAATAGGAAATAAAAGCATTCCAGGCATATATATCTGATGAGAAACTTACACTTCTCAGTGTACATATCTTGAGATTTAGCTCTTCGTATAATAATGATAGTAATAAAAATAATAAATACCGTGACTGCAGCAATACACAAATAACCCGTATATAGGAGAGCATTACCTCTACTAATACCTCTCCACTTCCTACTTTCTTCCACTCTCTGTCCCGTCACTGTCCACCTCTTTTATATAGTATACTTGCTCCCTCACCACCGTGCGTTAGTGTGACATGTAAATGGTCCAGGTCGGACCGAAACGTAGCCGCAAGTTTCTCTCTCCTATGTGCGGGTTATCCGTGAATCAATAATAATAATAATAATAATAATAATAATAATAATAATAATAATAATAATAATAATAATAATAATAATAATGTGTTTATGAACCTTTGATTAACCTAACTTAACCTAAGCTAATTTAAAATAAAATATATAGGAAGCATTAAGATAATAAGAAAGGAGGAACACTGCAGTAGGCCTGTTGGCCCATACTAAGCACGTCCTTCACAAATCCAACCCACTAACAGAATAAATGCTACCCAAGCAATAAGCTTTGCCAATTCTATTTACTCACATGCAAGTCCCACTTAAGAAGGTGACGTTGGACATTTTGAAAGATAATTAACTTAGTAAAACGAAGATAAGTTGCATATGGAAGAGATTTATTTGTGCTTGGCCTGAGAATATGTGTGCTCTCCCAGTCGGAATATTGAGGAGCCGAGGACGTGAATCCTGGGGACGACGGGTGGAAGGACCTGTCTCCACTCCCCAGGATATTGCTGCCTGCATGGTAAATATCACCAAGTTGGTAGAACATATTGCTCTCTCTCTCTTCTCTCTCTCTCTCTCTCTCTCTCTCTCTCTCTCTCTCTCTCTCTCTCTCTCTCTCTCTCTCTCTCTCTCTCTCTCTCTCTCTCTCTCTCTCCAATGTAGTTAAAATGTTTCTTTCGAGTAAAAGTACTTGGAATTTAATTATGTCGTTTTTCCGTGAAATGGAATGTTTCTTGAATCTCAGTTGAACCATAAGGCGATTATTGTGTCAAAGAAATTTATAGAAAGAATACATACATATATATATATATTATATATATATATTATATATATATATATATATATATATATATATATATATATATATATATATATATATATACGTATATATATACGTATATATATATATATATATATATATATATATATATATATATATATATATATATAATATATATATATATATATATATATATATGCAATAAGATCACAGTAAAACAGGTGATTTCAGAATATGCAAAACAACCACTCTGAAAGAATAGAGAAATTCCAAGCGCTTTCGTGACTACTCACATTATCAAGGATAATGTGAGTAGTCACGAAAGCGCTTGGAATTTCTCTATTCTTTCAGAGTGCTTGTTTTGCATATATATATATACTAATTATATATATAATTATATATATATATATATATATAATTATATATATATATTTTATATATAAAATATATATATATATATATGTCGTGCCGAATATGTAAAACTGGTCAATTAGCAAGAACTCATTTAAAATTAAGGCCTTTCTAAAATTTTCTCTTATACGTTTAAAGATATATTTTTTCCATTAATGTTAATGTAAAAATTTATAATTTTGCACCAAAAGAATCTTAGAAAACTTACCTAACCTTATTATAACAAGAACAATTTATTTTACCCTAACCCAACTAAATATATTTTAGATTTATTTACAATAATTTAATACTAAACAAACACAGTGGAATATATTTTTTTCGTTAGGTTCAGAATGATTTTGGCGAAATTATTGCATACACAAATTTTCACTCGTCTTATATGGCAAGATGAACGTTGCTATTTAAGCCAAAATCGCAAGTTCTGCCTATTCGGCACGACATATATATATATATGTATATATATATATATATATATATATATATATATATATATATATATATATTTTATATATATATATATATATAAAATATATATATATATAAACTGGGATGCTTAAATGTGTGTGGATGTAGTGCGGATGACAAGAAACAGATGATTGCTGATGTTGTGAATGAAAAGAAGTTGGATGTCCTGGCCCTAAGCGAAACAAAGCTGAAGGGGGTAGGGGAGTTTCGGTGGGGGGAAATAAATGGGATTAAATCTGGAGTATCTGAGAGAGTTAGAGCAAGGAAGGGGTAGCAATAATGTTAAAGGGATCAGTTATGGAAGGAGAAAAGAGAATATGAATGTGAAAATTCAAGAATTATGTGGATTAAAGTAAAGGGTTGGATGCGAGAAGTGGGTCATAATAAGCGTGTATGCACCTGAAGAAGAGAGGAATGCAGAGGAGAGAGAGATATTTTGGGAGATGTTTAAGTGAATGTATGGAGCCTTTGAGCCAAGTGAGAGAGTAATTGGGGTAGGGGACCCGAATGCTAAAGTAGGAGAAACTTTTAAGAGGGGTGGGGTTTAGGTAATTTTCGGGTCCCAGGTGGTAAATGAAAAGGGGAGCCCTTTGATTGAACTTTGTATAAAAAGGGGTTTAGTTATGGTAATACATATTTTAAAAAAAAAGAGGATAAATAAGTAAAACAAGATATAATGTAGGGCGAAATGACAGTAGTTTGTTGGATTATGTTTGGTAGATAAAAAGACTGTTGAGTAGACTTCAGGATGTACATGTTTAAAAGAGGGGCCACAGATATATCAAATCACTTTCTAGTTGTAGCTACACTGAGAGTAAAAGGTAGATGGGATACAAGGAGAATAGAAAACATCAGGGAAGAGAGAGGTGAAGGTTTATAAACTAAAAGAGGAGGCAGTTAGGGTAAGATATAAACAGCTATTGGAGGATAGATGGGCTAATGAGAGCATAGGCAATGGGGTTCGAAGAGGTATGGGGTACGTTTAAAAATGTAGTGTTAGAGTGTTCAGCAGAAGTTTGTGGTTACAGGAAAGTGGGTGCAGGAGGGAAGAGGAGCGATTGGTGGAATGATGATGTAAAGAGAGTAGTAAGGGAAGAAAAAGTTAGCATATGAGAAGTTTTTACAAAGTAGAAGTAATGCAAGGAGGGAAGAGTATATGGAGAAAAAGAGAGAGGTTAAGAGAGTGGTGAAGCAATGTAAAAAGAGAGCAAATGAGAGAGTGGGTGAGATGTTATCAACAAATTTTGGTGAAAATAAGAAAAAGTTTTGGAGTGAGATTAACAAGTTAAGAAAGCCTAGAACAAATGGATTTGTCAGTTAAAAATAGGAGAGGAGAGTTATTAAATGGAGAGTTAGAGGTATTGGAAGATGGAGGGAATATTTTTGAGGAATTGTTAAATGTTGATGAAGATAGGGAAGCTGTGATTTCGTGTATAGGGCACGGAGGTATAACATCTTGTAGGAGTGAGGAAGAGCCAGTTGTGAGTGTGGGGGAAGTTCGTGAGGCAGTAGGTAAAATGAAAGGGGGTAAGGCAGCCGGGATTGATGGGATAAAGATAGAAATGTTAAAAGCAGGTGGGGATATAGTTTTGGAGTGGTTGGTGCAATTATTTAATAAATGTATGGAAGAGGGTAAGGTACCTAGGGATTGGCAGAGAGCATGCATAGTTCCTTTGTATAAAGGCAAAGGGGATAAAAGAGAGTGCAAAAATTATAGGGGGAATAAGTCTGTTGAGTATACTGGTAAAGTGTATGGTAGAGTTATAATTGAAAGAATTAAGAGTAAGACGGAGAATAGGATAGCAGATGAACAAGGAGGCTTTAGGAAAGGTAGGGGGTGTGTGGACCAGGTGTTTACAGTGAAACATATAAGTGAACAGTATTTAGATAAGGCTAAAGAGGTCTTTGTGGCATTTATGGATTTGGAAAAGGCGTATGACAGGGTGAATAGGGGGGGCAATGTGGCAGATGTTTGCAAGTGTATGGTGTAGGAGGTAGGTTACTGAAATCAGTGAAGAGTTTTTACGAGGATAGTGAGGCTCAAGTTAGAGTATGTAGGAAAGAGGGAAATTTTTTCCCAGTAAAAGTAGGCCTTAGACAAGGATGTGTGATGTCACCGTGGTTGTTTAATATATTTATAGATGGGGTTGTAAGAGAAGTAAATGCGAGGGTCTTGGCAAGAGGCGTGGAGTTAAAAGATAAAGAATCACACACAAAGTGGGAGTTGTCACAGCTGCTCTTTGCTGATGACACTGTGCTCTTTGGGAGATTCTGAAGAGAAGTTGCAGAGATTGGTGGATGAATTTGGTAGGGTGTGCAAAAGAAGAAAATTAAAGGTGAATACAGGAAAGAGTAAGGTTATGAGGATAACAAAAAGATTAGGTGATGAAAGATTGTATATCAGATTGGAGGAGAGAGTATGGAGGAGGTGAACGTTTTCAGATATTTGGGAGTGGACTTTGTCAGGGGTGGGTCTATAAAAGGGTGGGGTTTAAATTGGGAATTTTGATGGGGGAAAAAGAGTGAGGGGGTTTGAAACTTGGGGATTTTCTGTGGAGACAAAAATTTTGGGCCCTTTGGGGGAAAAGGGAGGGGAATGAAATGAGGGTATAGTTTTACCAACGCTCTTAAGGGGGTTTTTAAAAGCGTGGGGTGATAAAATTTTTGGCAGCGAGGGAAGGCAGGAGGGCAGTGGGGATGTCTGTTTTGGGGCAATGTTTGGGTAAATTTAAAAATGCAGAAAATTCGTGGGTTTGGGAAAGGGTTAGGAGGGGGTTTCCCAGGATTACCAAAACTGTTGCCAGAGGGCTGGGAAGGGTTGTTGGGGTTTGGTTGGGGCATGTAGGGAATGGAGCGAAACAAATGACTTCAAGGGTTACAGTCTGTAGGGGAAAGGGGAAGGGGGGGGGTTGGGGTCGGCAAAGGAAAGGGGTTTTGGGGGGGAGGGGGTTAAAGGGGTTTTGGGGTGCGGGGGCTTGGCTTCCAGAGGCTTCGTGGGGGGTTTTTTGATAGGAGTAAAATGGGGGACAAAGGGTTTTTAAATACTTGACGTGCTGTTGGAGTGTGGGGAAAGTAACTTTTAAAAGGGATTCGGGGAAAACCGGGGAAAAGGACCGGACTTGGGGTCCGGGAAAGATGGGAAGTCCCGGGGCCCTGCACTCTGAAGGGGGGGGTGTTAATTTTGGGTTTTAAAAAAAACTTTTGTGTAAAGCCCCCTTCGGGCAAGCAATGTGGAGTGATGAGGGTAAAAATTTTTTTCTTTTTCGGGGCCCCCTGCCTTGGTGGGAATGGGGGCCAGTGTGTTAATAAATAAATAATATATATTATTATATATATATTTTATATATATTTATTATTTTATATATTTTATATATAAATATATATATATATAAATATATATATATTTTTTAATTTTTATATATATTTATTTTATATAAAATTTTTAAAATATATATTAAAATTATATTTTATATATATATAAATATATATATTTTTTAAAAATGTGAAAGCAAAAATTTTGAAAAAATTTTTTGGGAACAGAGTAAACAAGAAATATTTTTCTTTGTGTTTGTTTATTATTAAATTATTGTAAACGTATTTAAAAAAATTTAGTTGGGTTAGGCTAAATTGAATTGCGCTTGTTTAATAAGGTTAGGTAAGCTTTCTAAGGTTCGTTTGGGACAAAAACTATTAATTTTTACATTAGCATAAATGAAAAAAAATTATGTTTAAAACGTATAAGAGAAAATTTTAGAAAGGGCCCTTTAAATTTTTAAAAGAGTTCTTTCTAATTAACCCGTTTTACCTAATCGTCCCCATTTTATGTATATATATATTTTATATATATATAATATATATATATATATATTATATATATATATTTATTTTATATTATATATAAATGCAATAAGATCACAGTAAACAGGTGATTTTAAAATATGCAAAACAACCATTGTGAAAGAGTAGTGAAATTCCAAGCGCTTTCGTGACTACTCACATTGTCAAGGAACTATGAAAGTAATACATCAAAGGAAGGCAATTAAAGGGCTTAGACTACACCTCACAGTCAACCCCCACAACAAGGAATCACCTGACGCGCGACAATACTGGACCCACAAGAAAAGAGGAACACTGCAGTAGGTCCGCTGGTCCAACTAGACAGGTCCTCACGACATCCCACTAACAAAATATTCTACCCAAGAAATAATGTTTATTATTTGTCCAATGTATTATTAAACTCAAACCAAATTTTATTAATTATAAATGAGTCTAATTTATATAAACCTAAGGAAATATTCATATTATTTTCATAACTGCTTTTTATGAAACAAGATTCAATTATATTCTTGTCGACAATGGACTTGCCTGATACAAGTTTCTCAACTTTTTGAAAATCAATTGGATGGTTAAAATCTCTCACATGAATAAATAGAGCATTGGAATCTTGTCCAGTTCTAAAGCTATATTTATGTTGTTTTAATCTATGTTCGAGATTTTTACCAGTTTGACCGTAATGAACTTTATTGCAAATTTTACAAGGAATCTTATAGACACATCCGTCAGCATTTTGGGGGGAATTCTTTATCAAAAGTTTTTTTTACTGTATCAAGATTTTTAAATACAACTTTAATATTAAAAGTCTTAAGAAGAGAAGGCATACCAACCAAGTTTTCATGGTAAGGGAGAACCAACATATTTTTAGTTGAATAAGGTTGGTTGTCCCTTTCTAGCAATTTTAAATGATTTACCAATTACATTTCTCGGGTATTTCAGATCAATGGCTATTTCATAAATTTAGGATATTTCTTCATCTATGAACTCTGGACTACAAATACGTAAAGCTCTCAAAAACACTGATGAGAAAACAGACAGTTTACCTCCACCTT
>NC_069409.1:36047169-36092169 GCF_026875155.1 Cherax quadricarinatus
GTACAGGATCCTGAACGATTCCTTATTAAGATGTCGGAATGCTGTTCTGAGGTTTGAAAGGCGCCCATATGCTGCAGCCGTTATTTGGTTGATGTGCGCTTCAGGAGATGTGCCTGGTGTTATACTCACCCCAAGATCTTTTTCCATGAGTGAGGTTTGTACTCTCTGGCCCCCTAGACTGTGCTCAGTCTGCGGTCTTCTTTGCCCTTCCCCAATCTCCATGGCTTTGCACTAGGTGGGATTGAACTCCAAGAGCCAATTGCTGGACCATGTCTGCAGCCTGTCCAGATCCCTTTGTAGTTCTGCCTGGTCTTCGATCGAGTGAATACTTCTCATCAATTTCAGGTCATCTGCAAAACAGGGACACCTCCGAGTCTATTCCTTCCGTCATGTCGTTCACAAATACCAGAAACAGCACTGGTCCTAAGACTGACCCCTGTGGGAATCCGCTGGTCACAGGTGCCCACTCTGACACCTCGCCACGTACCATGACTCGCTGCTGTCTTCCTGACAAGTATTCCCTGATCCATTGTAGTGCCTTCCCTGTTATCCCTGCTTGGTCTTCCAGTTTTTGCACCAATGTCTTGTGTGGAACTGTGTCAAATGCCTTCCTGCAGTCTAGGAAAACGCAATCAACCCACCCCTCTCTCTCTCTTGTCTTATTGCTGTCACCATGTCATAGAACTCCAGTAGGTTTGTGACACAGGATTTCCCATACCTGAAACCATGTTGGCTGCTGTTGATGAGACCATTCCTTTCTAGGTGTTCCAACACTCTTCTCCTGATAACCTTCTCCATGATTTTGCATACTATACATGTCAGTGACACTGGTCTGTAGTTTAGTGCTTCATGTCTGTCTCCTTTTTTGAAGATTGGGACTACATTTGCTGTCTTCCATGCCTCAGGCAATCTCCCTGTTTCGATAGATGTATTGAATATTGTTGTTAGGGGTACACATAATGCCTCTGCTTCCTCTCTCAGGACCCATGGGGAGATGTTATCTGGCCCCATTGCCTTTGAGGTATCTAGCTCACTCAGAAGCTTCTTCACTTCTTCCTCGGTTGTGTGCACTGTGTCCAGCACTTGGTGGCGTGCCCCACCTCTCCGTCTTTCTGGAGCCCCTTCTGTTTCCTCTGTGAACACTTCTTTGAATCTCTTGTTGGGTTCCTCACATACTTCACGGTCATTTCTTGTTGTCTCTCCTCCTTCCTTCCTTAGCCTGATTACCTGGTCCTTGACTGTTGTTTTCCTCCTGATGTGGCTGTATAACAGTTCCGGGTCAGATTTGGCTTTCGCTGCTAAGTCGTTTTCCTATTGTCTTTGGGCCTCCCTTCTTATCTGTGCATATTCGTTTCTGGCTCTACGACTGCTCTCCTCATTCTCCTGGGTCCTTTGCCTTCTATATTTCTTTCATTCCCTAGCACACTTGGTTTTTGCCTCCCTGCACCTTTGGATGAACCATGGGCTCGTCCTGGCTTTTTCATTATTCCTGTTACCCTTGGGTACAAACCTCTCCTCAGCCTACTTGCATATTGTTGCTACATATTCCATCATCTCATTAACTGGCTTCCCTGCCAGGTCTCTGTCCCACTGAACCCCGTTCAGGAAGTTCCTCATTCCCGTGTAGTCCCCTTTCTTGTAGTTTGGCTTCATTCGTCCTGGCCTTCCTGCTACTCCCTCCACTTGTAACTCTACTGTGTATTCGAAGCTTAAAACCACATGATCGCTGGCCCCAAGGGGTCTTTCGTATGTGATGCCCTCGATATCTGCACTACTAAAGGGGTGAATTCTAAGTCCAGTCTTGCTGGTTCATCCTCTCCTCTCTCTCTTGTAGTGTCCCTTACGTGTTGGTACATGAAGTTTTCCAGTACCACCTCCATCATCTTAGCCCTCCATGTATCTTGGCCCCCATGTGGCTCCAAGTTCTCCCAATCGATCTCCTTGTGGTTAAAGTCACCCATGATCAGGAGCTTTGTCCTGCTTTGCATGACTCTTCTGGCCACTGCAGCAAGTGTTTTTTCGACCATCGCTCTATTGCTCTCGTCGTACTCTTGCTTGGCCTCCTGCTGTTCTGTGGTGGGTTATACATTACTGCTATTACCACCTTGGGACCTCCAGAGTGAAGTGTTCCCGGTATGTAATCACTTTCTTCTCCGCTGTCTCCTCTCTGCAGTTCATCAAAATTCCATCGGTTTTTGATCAGTAATGCCACTCCTCCACCATCCCCTGTTCCCTCTGTCTTTCCTCAGGATCTGGTATCCCGTTGGAAAGATGGCATCTGTTATCAAACCTGTAAGCTTGGTTTCTGTGAGAGCTATGATGTCCGGTGATGCCTCTTTGACTCTTTCGTGCCATTCCTCCCACTTATTTGTTATTCCATCACTGTTTGTGTACCAACCTTCAGTTTCCTTTCCAACACTGTGGTTTGGGTGGCCTGTGAGGGTGGGAGACCTGGTAGCATACTGTGGGATTCTATAGCTCAGTGTTGGGTGGAAGCTGTGGGTATGGATTGTAGTGTGTGTTGGGATGGTGTGATAGGTTGTGGGGTTCTGAGGATAGTTGTGTGTTTGCCCTTGCTGCTCTGTTCTGCTCTGACTGACATCTGCTGGTTCCTCTTGGAGGGTCCTGTTCCGCACTGTTTCTGTCCTGAGAATCAGCTTGATCGGGCCGTTTCTCCCCTTCGAGTACCCCCCTATTCTCCTGAAAATTTACAACCTCGCCATTTTTTTCACAATTTCGTGATGATTTTCTCAATCCTTCTTCTTCTGCGTCTTTCAGCGTGTTTCCTTTCCTCTCTCTGAAGCCATGGATAAAACACTGATTTTGCTCTTTCTTCCTCCCATTGCTTACCCTCTGGGGACTGGACCTCCCGGTAAGTGGTCATTTTCTCCCTTGAAATTTTCCAGGGCTTTTGGGAAGCATGGTTCTGCCTCAGCATTTGATATCTCCTCTCCATCTGACCCAGTGTTTCCCTTTCCCCCTTTGGGCCCTTTTGGAGGCTGAATGACCTTAGCATAATTCATACTCCTTCCTTCCTGTTCGGCCTCTCAGCTTATATGTATGTTTCTTGTCACTGCCCGTAACTGCTTCAGCCTATTATTCAAATTCTAGGGCCCTTGTCCTGGCTACTGCAGTTTCGACTTGTGCCTCCACTTCTTTGTCTCCTTCTCCAACCTCTTTTCCAATTCACAAAGAGTCTTTCTCATGTTTTCAAAAAATTCCTAATTTCTTTCCCACTCTTGTCCACCTTACACTGCTCCCCCATCAATTTCCTCCCTACCAGTACCATTGTCATCTGATCCCTGATCTGCGAGTCCCCACATTTTCTTTTTAGTGAGAAAGAGAGAGAGAGAAAAGGGAAGGTAGAAGGAGAGAGAGGGGAGAGTGAGAGGGGGGAGAGAGGGAGGGAGAAGAAGAGGGGATGAAGGGAGGAGTGGAGGGAGAGAGAGGGGAGAGAGAGAGGAGGGGAGATGTGAGAGAGAGGGAGAGAGGGGAGAAGAGAGAGAGAGAGAGATGAGGGAGAAGAGGGGGGCAGAGAGGAGGAGAGAGAGAGAGAGGAGAGAGGGGAGGGAGAGAGGAGTGAGAGGGAAGAGAGAGGAGAGGAGAAGAGAGGGGGAGAGGAGAGAGAAGGGAGGGTAGGAGGGGAGAGAGGAAGAGAAGGGCAGGTAGGAGGGAGGGGGGGGGAGAAGAGAGTGAGGAGAGAGAGAGAGGAGGAGAGAGAGAGAGAAGGAAGGGTAGGAGAGGGGGTGAGTGAGAGGGAAAATAGATGGTCAGTTACAGGAAGGTGTGAATTGTGTTGTGTGTGTGTTTGTGTGTGTTACTAGTTTCACAAGTGCTTTTTCTGTTTTGGGGTGTGTGTGTGTGTGTGTGTGTGTTGTGTGTGTGGGTGTGTGTGTGTGTGTGGTGTGTGTGTGTGTATGTGTGGTGTGTATGTGTGTTTGTGTGTGTGTGTGTGTGTGTGTGTGTGTGTGTGTGTGTGTGTGTGTGGGTGTGTGTGTGTGTGTGTGTGTGTGTAAAATATAAGGAGGTACCTCCTCAAGAACTTTACTGGGGCCTTCATCCTCGGAGAAGACAATACACGTACCTCAGGGAAAACTCAAGGTTCTCCCTGGAGCTTTTTGAATATTTTCTTCTCCTACAACCCCCTATAATTTATTTGTTATAAATGTACTTTATTAATAGACAGAATACATTGATAGAAAACACAAACATGAATACATTGGTACAATATATCAAAAGTTATGAATTTCCTCCAGCTCCTCCAAACCAGACGTGAGCCCAGTATGCAGCATGCATTTCCCCATTGGATGGCCACGCTGAGCCGCTGGAACATGAAAGTGGCTGCCCTTGGGTCCCTGGTGGTGTCGATTAGTCTGGAACCCAGTTCTTTAAGGAAACGTTTGGCATGTTTTCCCCATGATCCCAAGGTCTCTGATCCCACTGGGACAAATTGATACTGTTGGCTTATGTCCCTGTACTTGCTGATCTTGTACTCCTCCCTGTGGTCAGCAGCTCCTCCCTGTCGCCCGACATTGTGATGAATGTAAGAGTCAGCCAGTGTGGACACACAGGTATAGTCCCATGCCAAGAGTTTGCCATTCTTCTAAGGATAGATGGTGATCCCGTCGGGGCAGTTTGCTGGGTTGTGGGAATTGTTGGTTACTAGTGATTGGGGCTCCCTCTCGGCTGGGCATCCAGCTGTAGCAAGGGTTCTCTTTATGATGTCGTTGACCTCATTGTGTCTTGCATGCCAGCCCTTGGTTTTGTAACAGTTAAGACCATGTAGACCATATCGGTCGGCTTGTGCTTCGCCGCAAATACACGTATATTCCGAGTGAATTAGGGCAGCAAGACGCAGAACCACTGCAATACGGAGGGTCTTAGGGTCGAGGCGCATTCCCATTGTCGATATGAGAACTGTTTTGGGGCAGTCCCTGGAATGAGGTGTGCTCACAGCCTGGAAATGGGCAGTCTCCCTGTCTGATGTTACAGCACTGAGCATGTTGGCAAGCACTTTTTCAGCGATCGGGCCATCCCAGCTTGATTGTTTGTGAGCCAGTGCTGCACTAGGGTTTGGTGCTGGAGCAGCAAGAGTCTCCCATTCAGTGATGGCACTGGCATAGTTAGAGTCTTGTATTCCTGTTGAGTCACTGAGGTTATCAGGAAAAATTTGTCTTATTAACTCGTTTGATGCTATGGAAGAGGATAGGAAAGCTGGTAGAACAATCTGGGAGGATCTGCGTACTCCCAGCCCCCAAGCCTGACCGGAAGTGAGGCTTGCAACCGCTGTCCATCTTCAAGGGAAAGATTCAATACACTCGCTAGCATGGTCTTAAGGAGAGAGTCATATTCCTTGAATTTCGGACTGCTGAAGGCTGGGGAGCATCTCAGAAAGTAGGTAAGTTTTGACTTTCATCCTGACTTCCATCGTCTGGAGGTCTGAGATTTATTTTTCTAGGATCAGATCGATGGCATTGGACCCAAGAGGAGCACCAAGGAGAGTACTGTTGGCTGGATCAATGGCTCGTGCTCCTGGTAAAACGCCACTAATATTCTGGATCATCTGTCGATTGGTAGAAACTATTTCACATTTGGTGGGGTTTAAAGATAAGCCCAGGCTTTCTCCCATGTCTTTAATTTTTCTAATGTCTTCTAGGAGAGATTCTGTTGTGCCAGCTAGGGTACCATCATCCAAGAACCAGATACTGAGCTCGCTGGAGAGTGCTTCTGTGACTTCCTTGATGACCAAACAGAAAAGAAAGGGGGTTAGAGGGTCCCCCTGTTGCACACCCACACACGCTGTCAATTTCATGGTCCCCAAAAAGTAGTTTGGAAGTCACACAATAAAACGATTCTATGAAGGGGTAGAGGGAAGGGAAGTTTCTATAAACTGCTTGGAGAACAGCATCCCTTCTCAATGTATTTTGAGAGTGTATTTTGTTTTTAAATAAAGCAAATATGCAATATATAGGGGGTGGTAGGAGAAAATTTTCAAACAGCTTCAGGGAGAACCTTGAGTTTTCCCTGAAGCAAGTTTATTCTTTTCTCTGAGGATGAGGGTCCCCAGGACAGTTCTAGAGGTGGTACCTCCCTAATATATATATATATATAAAATATATATATATATATATAATTTTATATATTAAAATATTTATATATATTATATAATATATTATATATATTATATATATATATTTAATATATTATATATATAATATATATATAATTATATCAATAAATATAAATATATATATATTATATATTATATATATATTATATATTATATTTTTTTCATTAATGTTAATGTAAAAAAAATTTAATTTTGTACCAAAAGAATCTTAGAAAACTTACCTAACCTTATTATAACAAGAACAATTGATTTTAGCCAACCCAACTATATATATTTTAGATTTGTTTACAATAATTTAATACTAAACAAACACATTGAATAAAATTTTTTCGTTAGTTTCAGAATGATTTTGGCGAAAATTTTTGCATAACAAAATTTTCGCTTGTCCTATATGGCAAGATGAGCGTTGCTATTTAAGCCAAGATCGCAAATTCTGCCTATTCGGCACGACGATATATATATATATTTATATATATATATATTTTATATATATAATATATATATATATATTTTATATATATTTTATATATATTATATAATATATATATATTATATATATATATATATCGGTGATACAACGTAACAAAATGTACGTATATGCACCTTTATATTCAAACAATGTATCTCTTAATCTTCTGTTCCATAAAATGTTAATAAGATTATAATATATATATATAATTGCAGGTTTTTAATTGTAGTGTAAGCTCACCTCTGGCAAGACAGTGATGGAGTGAATGGTGATGAAAGTTTTTCTTTCATCGGGCCACCCGATAAAAGGACTGAATACATCATCTATACGTCTTCACTGTTTCCTCTGTATTCTCCTGAAGAGGCCTACTGTGTAGGCGAAAAGTTTCGGAATAAAGATACCTAATTATCTATTCGTCGGTATTATATACCATTGTCATATTCACATGAGCCTTCTGCAGTGCTCTTTCCCTCTTATGGTCTTAGCAGCAACAGAAGCAGCAGAAGAAGCATCAGCAACAGCAGTAACAGCAGAAACTTGCATTGTCCAAAGTAGATGAAAAAAAATCTAAAGCCTTTTCGGTCCTCATATACCTTACTGCTGGTCCTGTCTCCCTCCCACGCTCCTGATTAATTAGCTTCCCTCTGGTTGCCTTCCTACTACTTGACTTTTGTTTTCCCTCCTCTGTGTGTGGGATATAACGTCGCCTTACCTACCTACCTGGAGTCTACCTGGAGGGTGTTCCGGGGGTCAAGGCCCCCGAGGCCCAGTCCTTGACCTGGCGTCATAAAAGATAGATGTCAACAACATTTGGGGTTCGCAGGCGGTCACCCATCCAAGTACTAAACAAACCCAACGTTGCTTAATTTCGATCATGGGACGAGAAGCGGTGCGTTCGACGTGGTACAGCCATGGCCTGAACTTTGGTCTCTTTTGCTCCATGACTGCATGATGCAAGCACGAACAACCTGATTTTCAGGACATTAATTCGGATTATCTTCGATTTCGCCTGATCTAGTGTGACACGTTTTTGTCCCGTCCTGAATCAAACTGAAGTCGATTAATTTCATGAAACTGAATACAGACCAAACACACATTTTGATCCTTCAGAAGTAATTTAAGTTATCCACGTATATTACTAAAGGTTGATTTCAGGGGCCATCACTCCCAGGGTCCGGTCAGTGACCAGCCCTCCTTGTTGGCCATCACTCCCAGGGGCCGGTCAGTGACCAGCCCTCCGTGTTGGCCATCACTCCCAGGATCTGGACAGTGATCAGCCATCCGTGTTGGCCATCACTCCCAGGGTCCAGTCAGTGACCAGCCCTCCGTGTTGGCCATCACTCCCAGGGTCCGGTCAGTGACCAGCCCTCCTTGTTGGCCATCACTCCCAGGGTCCGGTCAGTGACCAGCCCTCCTTGTTGGCCATCACTCTCAGGGGCCGGTCAGTGACCAGCCCTCCTTGTTGGCCATCACTCCCAGGGGCCGGTCAGTGACCAGCCCTCCGTGTTGGCCATCACTCCCGGGTCGGGTTTCATGACCAGCCCTCCTTGTTGGCCATCACTCCCAGGGTCCGGTCAGTGACCAGCCCTCCTTGTTGGCCATCACTCCCAGGGTCTGGTCAGTGACCAGCCCTCCTTGTTGGCCATCACCCCCAGGGGCCGGTCAGTGACCAGCCCTCCTTGTTGGCCATCACTCCCAGGGTCCGGTCAGTGACCAGCCCTCCGTGTTGGCCATCACTCCCAGGGGCCGGTCAGTGACCAGCCCTCCGTGTTGGCAATCACTCCCAGGATCTGGACAGTGATCAGCCATCCGTGTTGGCCATCACTCCCAGGGTCCAGTCAGTGACCAGCCCTCCGTGTTGGCCATCACTCCCAGGGTCAGGTCAGTGACCAGTCCTCTGTGTTGGCCGTCACTCCCAGGGTCTGGTCAAGGACCAGTCTTCCGTGTTGGCCATCACTTCCAGGGTCCGGTCAGTGACCAGCCCTCCATATTGGCCATCACTCCCAGGGTCCAGTCAGTGACCAGCCCTCCATGTTGGCCATCACTCCCAGGGTCCGGTCAGTGACCAGTCCTCCGTGTTGGCCATCACTCCCAGGGTCCTGTCAGTGACCAGCCCTCCGTGTAGGCCATCACTCCCAGGGTCCGGTCAGTGACCAGCCCTCCTTGTTGGCCATCACTCCCAGGGTCCGGTCAGTGACCAGCCCTCCTTGTTGGCCATCACTCCCAGGGTCCGGTCAGTGACCAGCGCTCTGTTTTTTGCCATCCCCTCCCAGGGCCCGGGTCAGTGAGCGGGCCCTCCTTGTTGGCCATCACTCCCAGGGTCCGGTCAGTGACCAGCCCTCTGTGTTTGCCATCACTCCCAGGGTCCGGTCAGTGACCAGCCCTCTGTGTTGGCCATCACTCCCAGGGTCCGGTCAGTGACCAGCACTCCATGTTGGCCATCACTCCCAGGGTCCGGTCAGTGACCAGCCCTCCGTGTTGGCCATCACTCCCAGGGTCCGGTCAGTGACCAGCCCTCCATGTTGGCATCACTCCCAGGGTCCGGTCAGGGACCAGTCTTCCATGTTGGCCATCACTTCCAGGGTCCGGTCAGTGACCAGCCCTCCATATTGGCCATCACTCCCAGGGTTTCCAGTCAGGGGACCAGCCCTCCGTGTTGGCCATCACTCCCAGGGTCCGGTCAGTGACCAGCCCTCCTTGTTGGCCATCACTCCCAGGGTCCGGTCAGTGACCAGCCCTCTTTGTTGGCCATCACTCCCAGGGCCCGGGTAAGTGACCAGCTCTCCGTTTTGGGCCCCATCACTCCCAGGTCCGGTCAGTGCCCAGCCCTCCGTGTTGGCCATCACTCCCAGGGCCCGGTCCAGTGCCCCAGCCCTCCGTGTTGGTCATCACCCCCCAAAAGTCCGGTCAATGACCAGCCCTCCGTTTTTGGCCTTCACCCAGGGTCGGTCATTTGACCACCCCTCCGTTTTTGGCCCAACCCACTCCCAGGTCCGGTCATGACCCCCTCCGTGTTGGCCCCAAAACTCCCGGAAATTGGACAGGGGTTTCAGCCTTTCCGTGTTGGCCATCACTCCCAGGGCCCCAGCCAGTGACCGGGCCCCTCTGTTTTTGGCCTTCCTACCCCGGGGCGGGGTTCATTACCAGTCCTCTGTTTTGGGGCCGTCACCCCAGGGCCCGGTCAAGGACCATTTTTTTCCCCGTTTTGGGGCCACCCACTTCCAGGGTCCGGTCAGTGCCACCTCTTAATTGGCCTCACTCCCAGGGCCCATTCATTGACCAGCCCTCCATTTTTGGAAACACCCCCCAAGGGGCCCCGGTCAGGGGGACCATCCCCCATTTTTGGCCATAAACCCTTTTTTCCCAGGGTCCTGTCGTGACCAGCCCTCCGTGTTGGGCCATCACTCCCGGGGCCCCAAATTCAGTGCCCAAACCCACCCCTTTGGGGGGCCCACACCCCCAGGGTCCGATCAGTGACCACCCTCCTTTTTGGCCATCACCCCAAGGGCCCGGGTTTCCATTGACCAGCGCTCTGTGTTTGCCATCACCCCCAGGGTCCGGGGTCAGTGAGCAGCCCTCCTTTTTTGGCCATCCCTTCCCGGGGGTCCAGTCATTGACCGCCCTCTGTTTTCCCATCCTCCCGGCCCGGGTTTCTAGTGCCCAGCCCTCTGTTTTGGGCCACACCCCCAAGGGTCCGGTCAGTGACCAGCACCCATGTTGGCCATCTTTTCCCAGGGTCCGGTAAGTGACCAGCCCTCCGTTTTTGGGCCCATCACTCCCAGGGCCCGGTCGTGACCACCCCTCCATTTTGGGCCCCATTCACCCCCGGGGCCCCCCCTCAGGGCCCAGTTTTTCCTTGTTGGCCATCACTTCCAGGGCCCCTTTCCAGTGCCCAGCCCTCCATATTGGCCATAAACCCCCGGGGTTTCCCAGTCGTGACCAGCCCTCCGTTTTGGCCATCACTCCCGGGCCCCCGGGGTCAGGGGCCCAGCCCCCCCTTTTTTGGCCATCACTCCGGGGCCGGTCAGTGACCAGCCCCTCTTTTTTGGCCATCCCTCCCGGGTCCGGTCGGGTAAACCAGCTTCCGTGTTTGGCCATCCTCCCAGGGTCCGGTCATGCCCAGCCCTCCTTTGGCCATCATTTTCCCCAGGGCCCCGGTCAGTGACCAGCCCCCCCGTTTTGGGCCCAAATCACCCCCCGGGGTGGGGTTTCGTGCCCAGCCCCCGGTTGGCCATCACCCCAGGAGCCCTTTCAGTGGCCCAAAACCCCTCCGTGGGGGGCCAAACACTCCCGGGTCCGGTCAGTGACCAGCCCTCCGGGGTTGGCCATCACCCCAGGGTCCGGTTAGTGACCAGCTCTCCGTGTTGGCCATCCCACCCCCCAGGGAAAGCCCAGTGCCCACCCCTCCTTGTTGGCCATCACTCCCAGGCCCGGTCGTGACAGCTCTCGGGGTTGGGGCCATAAAACTCCCAGGGCCCGGGTCAGTGACCAGCCCCTCCGTGTTGGCCATCACCCCCGGGGGTTTAGGGCCCAGTGACCCCCCTCCTTGTGGCCATCATTTCCAAGGCCCCGGTTCAGTGACCAGCCCTCCGTTTTTGGCCACATTTCCCAGGGCCCGGTCAGGGGACCAGCCCCCCCCGTGTTGGCCATACCCCCAGGGGTCCGGTCAGGACCGTTCCCATTTTGGGCCCAAATCATTTTCCCAGGGCCCGGTCAGTTACCAGCCCTCCGTTTTGGGCCATCCTCCCGGGGGCCCCGGTCGGTGACCGGGCCCCCCCGTGGGGGCCGTCACCCCCCAGGGTGGGGTTAAGTGACCCCCTCCTTTTTGGGCCATCACCCCCAAGGTCGGTCAGTGACCATCCCACCGTTTTGGGCCCGGGTCACTCCCAGGGTCCGGTCAGTGACCACCCCCCTTTTGTTGGCCATAAATCCAGGGTCCGGTCAGTGCCCCCCCCCCGGGGTTGGAAATCACCCCATGGGCCCCGGTTATTGATTTAGTCCTCCCGTGTTGGCCTTTCCTTCCGGGCCCGGGGTTCAGTGCCCGGGGCCTCCTTTTTTGGGCCCAAATCCGCCCGGGGCCCCGGTCATTGACCAGCCCCCTTTTTCCCCCAAAATTTCACTCCCGGGGCCCTTTCCGTGACCCCCCTCCGTGTGGCCTTAAATCCCGGGGCCCGGTAAAGTGACCGGCCTCCTTTTTGGGGCCACCCACTCCCGGGGCCCGGGTCAGTTCCAGCCCCCCAAATTTTGGGCCATCATTTCCCAGGGCCCCAAAGTCAGTGCCCAAACCCTCCGTTTTGGCCATCACTCCCGGGGGTCCGGTCAGTGGCCACCCTCCTTGTTGGCCATCACCCCCAGGGCCCGGCCCAGGGGACCACCCCTTTTTGGGAATAAATTTCACTCCCGGAAACCCCTTTCCAGTGACCAGCCCTCCGTTTTTGGAGATAACCCAGGGTCGGGGTCATGTACCAGCTCCCCATTTTGGTTTCATCATCCCCAGGGTGGGCCCAGTGACCAGCCCTCCGTGTTGGCCATCCTCCCGGGGCCCAGTCAGTAAACCACCCTTTCGGGGTTGGTCATCACTCCCAGGGTCTGGTCATTGCCAGCCCCCGGTTGGCCATCACTCCCAGGGTCCCGGCCCAGGACCAGCTCTCCGTTTTGGTCATCATCCCGGGCCGGTCAGGACCTCCCTCCGGGGTTGGCCACCCTCCCAGGGTCCCCCCAGTGACCGGGCCCTCCGTTTTGGCCATCACCCCTTTGGGTCCGGTCAGTGACCAGCCCTCCGTGTTTTCCCACCCCTCCCGGGTCCGGGTCAGTGACCAGCCCCCCCGTGGGGGCCTCAATCCCGGGGCCGGTAGTGACCAGTCCGTTTTGGCCATCCCCCCCCAAGGGACCGGTCAATGACCACCCCTCCTTTTTGGCCATCACTCCGGGGTTTCCGGCAGTGACCAGCCCCCCGTTTTTGGCCACCCACCCCAGGGTCCGGTCAGTGACTCACCCCTCCGTGTTGGCCTTTCACCCCGGGGTTTTTCCGGTCAGTGCCACCCCCTCCTTTGTCGGCCACCCTCCCCAGGGTCCGGTCAGTGCCACCCCTCCGTGTTGGTCAAAACTCCCAAGCCCGGTAAAAGGGACCGGGCCCTCCGTTTTGGCCAAAAACCCCCAGGGCCCCGGTCATTGACCACCCCTTTCTGTTTTTGGCCATCACTCCCGGGCCCGGGTCAGTGCCAAGCCCCCCCCGTGTTGGCCCTTTCCTTTTCCCGGGCCCGGTCAGTGACCAGCTCTCCATTTTGGGCCCCATAAACTCCCAGGGCCCGGGTCAGTGACCAGCCCCCCGTTTTTGGCCATCCTCCCGGGTCCAGTCAGTAAACCAGCCTTCTGTGTTGGTATCACTCCCAGGGTCTGGCCCTTGCCCCAAAGCCCTCCCTGTTGGCCTTTCATTTCCCAGGGCCCGGTTCAGTGCCCAAACCCCTCTCCGTGTTGGTTCATCCCAGGGTCCGGTCGCGGACCAGCCCTCCGTGTTTGGGCCATCACCCTAGGGCCGGGTCGGGAAAACCAGCCCCCGGGTTTTGGGGGCCAACCCTCCCCCGGGCCCCGGTCAGTGACCGTTTCCCTTTTGGGCCCATAAACCCCAGGGGTCCGGTAGTGACCACCCCCGTTTTGGCCCCACCCAACCCCCAGGGGGCCCGGTCATGACCAGCCCCCCTGTGTTGGCCATAAACCCCCGGGGTTTCCGGTAAAATGACCAGCCCCCCTTTTTGGGCCCAAATAAATTTTCCCAGGGTCCGGTCATTTGCCCAGCCCCCCCGGGGGTTTTGGCCCCTCACCCCCGGGCCCGGGCCCAGTGACCAGCCCTTCCGTTTTGGCCATCACCCCCGGGGGTTTCCTTCAGTAAAACCAGCCCTCCGTTTTTGGCCATCACTCCCAGGGCCCTTTCAGTGACCACCCTCCTTTTTTTGGGCCCTTTCACCCCAAAAAGCCCGGTCGTGACCACCCCCTCCGTTTTGGTCATCACCCCCAGGTCCGGCCCAGTGACCGGGCCCCCTTTGTTGGTAATCACTCCCAGGGGCCCGGGTCATTGACCAGCCCTCCGTGTTGGTCATCACCCCCCAGAGTCCTTTCAGGGGACCACCCCCTCCGTGTTTCATCACCCCCAGAGCCCGGGTCAGTGACCGGGCCCTCCGTGGGGTCAACACCCCCCAGACCCGCCGTCAGTGACCACCCTCCGTTTTGGGTCACACCCCCAGATTTCGGTCAGTGACCAGCCCCCTTTTTGGGACATCACCCCCAAGCCCGGTCCAGTAAACCGGGCCCTCCAAATTTTTGGCCCATCCCCCCCAGTTCCCGGCCCAGTGCCACCCTCCGGTTTTTCCCAAACCCACTCCCGGGAGCCGGCAGTGACCTGCCCTCCGTTTTGGCCATAAACTCCCAGATTCCGGCCATTGACCACCCCCCATTTTTGGCCAAAACTCCCAGATTTCCGGCCCAGTGACCAGCCCCATGTTGGCCATCAAACCCCCATGTCCCGGTTCATGCCCAACCCCTCCATGGGGCCCATCACCCCCAAGGGGTCGGTCAGTAAACCCGCCCCCCTTTTTGGCCATCACTCCCAGGCCCGGTCATTTACCACCCCCCCCATTTTGGGCCATCACTCCCAGAGCCCGGTCAGTGACCAGCCCTCCGTTTGGCCCATCACCCCCCCAAAAGTGGGTCAGTGCCGGGCCCTCGTGTTGGTCATCACTCCCAGATTTCCGTCAGGGGCCCAAAGCCCCCTTTGGTAAACATTTTTCCCCCAAGGTCCGGTCAATTCCCCCAGCCCTCCGTGTTGGTCTTCCCCTTCCCAAAGCCCCGGCATTGCCAGCCCCTGTTTTGGTCTTTCACTCCCAGGGGCCCCGGTCAGTAAACCAAACCCTCCTTTGTTGGCCATCACCCCCCAAAGAGCCCGGTCAGGGGACCTCCCTCCGTTTTGGGTTCATCACTCCCCAAGCCCGGGCCCAGTGACCGCCCCCCGTGGGGTTAAATAAACCCCCAAGGGGTCCGGTCTGCCCAAAGCCTCCATTTTGGTCTCACTCCCGGGTTTCCGGGTCAGTGCCCAAGCCCTCCATTTGGGGCCATACTCCCAAGTCCGTAGTAAACCACCCCCGTGGGGTTCATCATTTCCAGACCCGGCCCCTTTGACCAGCCCCCCGTTTTTGGGTTTCCATCACTCCCAGAGCCCCGGCCCGTGACCACCCTCCGTTTTGGTAAATCACTCCCAGGGTCCCAGTAAACCCCCCCCTCCATGTTGGTTTTACCCCCAAAGGGTCCGGTCATGCCCAGCCCCCCAAATGTTGGCCCTCACTCCCAGGGCCCGGTCAGTGCCCACCCTCCATTTTGGTCAAAAAATTCCCGGGGTCGGTCAGGGGCCCAACCCTCCATTTTGGGGGGTCTTTCCCCCCCAATTTGGGTCAGTGACCAGTCCTCCGGTTGGTCATCATTTCCCAGAGTCCGGTCAGTGCCCACCCCTCCTTTGTTGGTAAAACTCTCCCCCGGGTCCGGTCGTGAAAAGCCCTCCATTTTTGGTCATACACCCCCAGAGTTGGCCCAGTGACAGCCCCTCCGTGTTGGTCACCCCTCCCCAGGGCCCCGGTCATTTGCCCAGCCCCCATTTTGGTCATCACTCCCGGGGTCCGGTCAGTGACCAGCCCTCCGTGTTGGTCATCACCCCCCAAGGTTGGTCGTGCCCAGTCCCCCGGTTTTGGGTCTCCCTCCCAAATTTGGGTCAGGGGCCCAGTCCCCCGTTTTTTGGCCTTCATTTCCCAGAGCCCGGTCAGGACCAGTCCCCCCGTGTTGGCCATCACCCCCAGATTTCCGGTCGGGGACCGCCCCCCGTTTTGGCCCATCAATTCCCCGGATTTCCGGTCAGTGCCCAGCCCTTTTTTGGGGATCCCTCCCAGAGCCCCGGTCTGCCCAGCCCTCCGTGTTGGTCTCATTTCCCAGAGCCCGGGGTCAGTGCCCAGCCCTCCGTGTTTTGGTCATCACCCCCCAGAACCGGCAGTGACCACCCCCTCGTTTGGTCTTTCACCCCCCATTGTTGGGGTCAGGACCAGCCCCTCCGTGTTTGGTCTTTCACTCCCGAGTCCCCCTAAAAGTAACCACCCCCCGGTTTTGGGTTCATCACCCCCAAAAGAGCCCGGTCAGTGACCAGCCCTCCGGGGTTGGCCCATCACCCCCAGAGTCCCTCATGACCAGCCCTCCGTGTTGGTCATCACCCCCGGGTTTCCGGTTAGTAAACCAGCCCTCCCCGTTTTGGTATCACCCCCAAGAGTCCGGTCGTGACCACCCCCGTTTTGGCCATCACCCCCAGAGCCCGGTCAGGGGACCCCCCCCCCGTGTTGGCCCTTCACCCCCCAGGCCCGGGTCAGTCCCCAGCCCTCCGTTTTGGGTCATCACTCCCAAGCCCGGGGTCATTGACCAGCACCCATGTTGGCATCACTCCCAAAAGCCCGGGGTTCAGGGGCCCGGCCCTCCGTGTTGGTCTTTCCACTCCCAAAAGAGTACGCGGGCAGGACCCTCCATTTTTTGGGGGTCTTTAAACCCCCAAAGCCCTTTCCAGTGACCACATTTCCAAATTGTTGGTCACCCCCCCAAGTCCGGTCAAGTAAAAAAAACCAGCCCTCCTTGTTGGCCATCACCCCAGATCCGGTCAGGGACCAGCCCCCATGTTGGTCATAAACCCCACAGATTCCGGTCAGGGACCACACCCAGGGTTGGTCATCATTTTCCCAGATTCCGGTTTCAGTGACCAGCTTTTCCATTTTGGGTCATCCCCCCGGCCGGCCCTTTTGACCAGCCCATCCATTTTGGGTTCCATCACTCCCAGGGGCCCGGAGTCATTTACCAGCACCCCCTTTTTGGGGTCATCAACTCCCAGAGTCCGGCCTTGACCAGCCCCCATGTTGGTCATCCTCCCGGGAGTCCGGTCAGTGACCAGCACTAAAAGTTGGGTCATCACCCCAAGATTTCCGGTCAGTAAACCAGCACTCCAGGGTTGGTCATCACTCCCAGGGCCCGGTCATTGGACCAGCACTCCATGTTGGCCCCTCACCCCCAAGGGCCCGGGGTCAGGCCCGCACCCCCATTTTGGGTTCTCACTCCCGGGTCCGGTCAGTGACCAGCCCCCATGTTGGCACCCACCCCCAGGGTCCGGCCATTTCCAGCACCCCAATTTTGGTCACCCTCTCCCAGGGTCCGGTCAGTGCCCAGAAACCCATGTTGGTCATAAATCCCGGGGTCCGGTCAGGGGCCAGCACTCCGTTTTTTGGTCATCACTCCCAGAGCCCTTTCAGTGCCCCAGCACCCCATGTTGGTCTTCACTCCCAGAGCCCCGGAAAAGTGACCAGCACCCCCATGTTGGTAAACCACCCAGAGTCCGGTCAGGGGCCAGACCCAGGGTTGGCATACCCCCAAGGGCCCCGGCCCGGGTAAACCAAAACTCCATTTGGTATCACCCCCCCAAAGGGTGGGTCAGTGCCCAGCACTCCATTTTTGGTCAATCACTCCCGGGTTCCGGTAAAGTGACCACACTCCATGTTGGTTCTCCCAGATTTTCCGGTCGTGACCGACTATTTTGGGGTCATCACTCCCCAGGGGGGGTAAAGTGACCAGCAATCCATTTTTTGGTCATCATTTCCCGGGGGTCCGGTCGCCCCCAGACTAAAATTTTTGGCCCTCATTTTTTCCCAGGGGGCGGTGGGGGACCACCCACCCCCCTTTTTGGGTTTCTTTCACCCCCAGGGCCCGGGCCCAAGTGACCAGCACTCCATGTTGGCTTAAATTTCCCCAATTCCGGTAAATGACCAGCCCCCCCATTTTTGGGGTCTTCACTCCCAGGTCCCGGTTTTCCATGCCCCAAAGCATTTTCCATTTTGGCCATCACCCCCCAATATCCGGTCAGTAACAGCACCCCATTTTGGGGTTTTCATCACCCCCAGATTTCCGGCCCAAGGACCAGCCCCCCTTTTTGGGTCATCACTCCCGGGATTCCGGTCGTGACCCAGCACTCCATGTGGGCCCCATTAAAATTTCCCAAAGGGTCCGGTCAGTGACCAGCATTTCCCAGGGTTGGGTTTCACATCCCAGAGTCCCTCTTGACCAGAAACCCGGTTGGCCAAACACCCCCAAGGGTCCGGTCGGGTAAACCAGAAACCCCATTTTGGTCATCCCCTCCCAGGGCCCGGTCAGTGACCAGAAACCCCAGGTTGGCCCAACACTCCAGGGTCCGGTCAGTGACCGGGCACCCCCATGTTGGTCTTTCACCCCCAAGGGCCCGGTAAAAGTGCCAGCACCCCATTTTGGGCCCTCACCCCCAGAGTTGGTAAAGGGGACCAGCCCCCCTGTTGGTCTTTCACCCCCAGGGTCCGGTCATTTGACCACCCACTCCATTTTTGGTTTCATCCTGGGGTTTCCGGTCAGGGCCCGGCACTCCATTTTTGGTCATCTTTTCCCGGGCCCGGTCAGTGACCAGCACCTTTGTTGGTCATAAAACTCCAGGGTCCGGCCCCAAGTGAAAAGCACTCCATTTTTGGTTTCAAAACTCCCGGGGTTGGTCATTGACCGCACTCCATTTTGGGTTTCATAATTTTCCCGGGGTTTCCGGTCGGGGCCCAGAACCCATTTTGGTCTTCACTCCCCGGGGTCCGGCCCATGCCACCCAATCCATTTTGGTCATCACCCCCCAGGGTCCGGTAAAGTGACCAGCACTATGTTGGCATCACCCCCCGGGGTTTCCTTTTCATGCCACACTCCATGGGGGCATCACTCCCGAGCCCCGGTCAGTGCCAGCCTACCATTTTGGGTCACCCACTCCCAGGGGGGTTTCAGTGACCAGCCCCCCTTTTTTTGGTCTTTACCCCCAGGGCCGGGTCAGTGCCCAGCATTTCCCATTTTTGGTCATCACTCCCAGGGTCCGGTCAGTGCCCAGCACTCCATGTTGGTAAATCACTCCCAGGGGCCGGTCAGGGGACCACCCTCCGTGGGGCAAGAAAAGGTAACTATGACTTTTTGATGTTTGTATTTATTAACCCTTTCATTATCATTGTTTGCTTAATTTTGCTCTTTTTATTAAAAATTCCCACAAACCCTCTCTTTTCCCCCCCTCTTTTCTCTCCCCCTTTTCTCTCTCTCCCCTTTTTCTCTCTTTTTTTTTGTCTTCTCTCTCTGCCCCCCTCCCTCTTTTGTTTCCCCCCTACTTTCAATTTTAACCTCCTTTCCTAATTTCCCCCTACCTGGTTTTTTCTTTAGCGCCCTTCCCCCCTCCCCCCCCCCTTTCTCCCAGCATCTCGGGGAGCATTTCCCCCTTCATCTTTTCTCAAACCTCCTTTTTCCCCCCTGCCACCCTCGCCCTCACTATCGTCTTATCTTTTTCTCAACAAGCAAGACCTCGATTATATTGTCTCATTTTGTGCAAAACAGGGCCAAATTATCGAAATTTATTTCCAAAACGGTCTTTGTTTACCCGTTCGACACCCGGGCCAAATCTGTTTAAACTTACTTTACCCAAAGGGTTTTTTGGCCCCTGATGAGAGGGTATTCGACCGCTGTCAAAAAATCGGGGTGAGGTTTTTCTTGGGAAATTCCCCCCCCTTTTGCTGTGTGAAATTTTGGAAATCATCGCTCCTGTGACAAGGCAGAGCTGGTGTTTTAGCTCAGCTAGTGGAAGGATCGATTTCTATCTCACGTCTTTATTCTCTCTCCCCTCTCTCTCTCTCTCTTCTCCTCTCTCTCTCTCTCATTCTCTCTCTTCTCTCTCTCTCTCTCTCCCTCTCTCTCTTTTACGAGAGTTTTACAAGGCTAAGTTAAGGTTTCTAGTTTTATTTACAAGCTAAGAGCAGTTACCTACATCAGCTCATTTAAAATCTCTCTCTCGCTCTCTCTCGCTCTCTCTCTCTCTCTCTCTCTCTCTCTCTCTCTCTCTCTCTCTCTCTCTCTCTCTCTCTCTCTCTCTCTCTCCCTCTCTCTCTTTCGACATCGTACAAAAAATTCTCCTAGAATTCTCTTCCACGGACCCTTATGTTCATAAACCTTTTGTCTTACTTTTCTTATTCCAGGTACCCCTCCCTCATTCCCTCTTTCCTTTTCCTCTCTTCCTCCTTCTCTTTGTCGTCCCTCATCCTCTCTCTCTCTCTCCTCTCTCTCTCTCTCTCTCTCTCTCTCCTCTCTCTACCTTCTCTTTCTCTCGCTCTCTCAATCCTCTTTCTCATCTCCCTCTTCAGTCTCTCTCTTCTCTCTCTCTTCTCCTCTATCTCTATCTCTTTCTTTCGTTCTGCAATCCTCTTCAGTTTCCCCTTCAGTCCTTCTTGTCTTCTTTCACTCATATTCATTCAATTATCTTTCGGTCTTCCATGCTCATCCTTCACTTCTCGAATTCTCCTTCTTCTCCTCCTCCTCCTCGCCCTCCTCCTCGTCCTCCTCCTCGTCCTCCTCCTCGTCCTCCTCCTCGTCCTCCTCCACCTAGCAAGATGGACCCGACGTCTATTTTGTGCCTCAATGATCACTTCTGATCAACCCACAAGTTCTCGCTCTTATTTCTTATACTTTTCACACCTATACGTCTCTCTTCATTAACGGAACGAAGGCGTAGGAGAGTTTGAGAATAAAGCCTCGGAGAGAAAGGCGAAAACAGGAAGTAAGAGACATAGAAGAGTGAGCTATGGTAAAAGTGTTTCTTCTTTCTCGGGTTACCCTTCCTCGGTGGGAGACGGCCGGTGTGTTTAATAATAACAATAATAATAATAATAATAATAATAATAATAATAATAATAATAAGAAGAAGAAGAAGAAGAAGAAGAAGAAGAAGAAGAAGAAGAAGAAGAAGAAGAAGAAGAAGAAGAAGAAGAAGAAGAAGAAGAAGAAGAAGAAGAGGAAATATTCCTTTGATGAGTTTCGATAATCTTACTACTCTCCGAGCCCGGCCCTGGGCCAGGCTCGTCTGGTGCTAATTAGAATAATAGTAATAAATTTACAAGTTAAGAGGGAAACACCGTCATCCTAAAACATATGAATAAAAGCTCACTCTCAGGAGGCTGAGCACATTAGACGCACAGGAATGGGACTGACTTGTCATGATTACCGGCGGTTGCTTCCTCTTTACAGCAGGAGAGAGACTCCAGTCATAATAAACTCGTTCTTACTCTCGCAGCTGAATGACCGGCACGGGTTTACCACTTTCCAGGGTTTATATATATATATATATATATATATATATATATTATATATATATTATTTATATATATATATATATATATATATATATATATATATATATATATATATACATATATATACATATATATATATATATATATATATATATATATATATATATATATATATATATATATATATATATATATATATATACATATATATATGATGAAATTAAGACACATGTGCAACATCTGGGTATCTTCATTGTAGACGTTTCCCTTCCAATGGCTTTATCAATACAAATTCTAGGACATAACTTGAAGACAGTAGAACTATGTACAGAAGATGAGGTAATCAGTCCCTCAACCTAGGAGTAGGTGCGAAGAGCACCATAGCACCACTCTCGCTAGCAGGGTCCTCGTCGCTTCTCTCCCTTCCCTGCCAAGAATATACCTGGAGTTTACCTGGAGAGCGTATCGGGGGTCAACGCCCCGCGACCCGGTCTGTGACCGGGCCTCATGGTGGATCATGGCCTGATGAACCAGGCTGTTACTGTTGGCCGCACGCAACCCGACATACGAACCACAGCCCGGCTGGTCAGGTACTGACTTTAGGTGCCTGTCCAGCGCTTTCTTGAAGACAGCCAGGGGTCTATATTGGTAATCCCCCTTATGTAGGCTTGGAGGCAGTTGAACAGTCTAGGGCCCTTCACACTTACTGTGTTGTCTCTTATCGTGTTAGTGGCGCCCTTGCTTTTTATTGGGGGGATGCTGCATCGTCTGTTTTCATAGGGAGTGATTTTCGTGTGGAAGTATGGTACTAATCCCTCTAGGATTTTCCAAGTGTATATAATCATGCATCTCTCCCGCCTGTCCTCTCCCACCAACAAGAAAAGATATTCTCTCCCACCTGGAGTTTACCTGGAGAGAGTTTCGGAGGTCAACGCCCCCGCGGCCCGGTCCGCGACCAGGCCTCCCGGCGGATCAGCGCCTGATCAACCAGGCTGTTGCTGCTGGCTGCACGCAAACCAACGTACGAGCCACAGCCCGGCTGATCAGGAACTGACTTTAGGTGCTTGTCCAGTGCCAGCTTGAAGACTGCCAGGGGTCTGTTGGTAATCCCCCTTATGTGTGCTGGGAGGCAGTTGAACAGTCTCGGGCCCCTGACACTTATTGTATGGTCTCTTAACGTGCTAGTGACACCCCTGCTTTTCATTGGGGGGATGGTGCATCGTCTGCCAAGTCTTTTGCTTTCGTAGTGAGTGATTTTCGTGTGCAAGTTCGGTACTAGTCCCTCTAGGATTTTCCAGGTGTATATAATCATGTATCTCTCCCTCCTGCGTTCCAGGGAATACAGGTTTAGAAACCTCAAGCGCTCCCAGTAATTGAGGTGTTTTATCTCCGTTATGCGCGCCGTGAAAGTTCTCTGTACATTTTCTAGGTCGGCAATTTCACCTGCCTTGAAAGGTGCTGTTAGAGTGCCACCAGGGTCCTTTTAATCTTCCTGTTATATTAAAAAACATGCACTAAATCTGTATGGGTCACAGAGCGTAGCGAGCAGGAGTGCACATGGGTAGGGATAAGTGGAAGTGGGGAGGTTAGTGTGAGTGCAAAAATTTAAGCCAATGTTAGTGTGGTAGGTTTATTTCTATAAAAAAATCTAAAGAGTGAATATGTATTAAAGGTTTTTAGTGTTATCTTTCATAAACATGAAGGGCATGGCTAGGAACCTAACTGAGGTTCGACAGTAAACTATTCATTGTGTTGTAACTAGAGGTAACGTTGTTGCTAGTGATTTTTATGTTCTTTAGAGAGAACTGTAAAAATAGTCCGTGACAATAACACCCCTGAGAGAGGCTGGTAGTTGGTGAATAACTGATGGAGAGGCCGAATAATGGCGTTCATTACCCTAAAACTTCGCGTCCAGGGACCCAGCAATAAACGATTTCATTGTGTTTGCTAGAAATGCAACATTTACCCAGGCATTCTCACACCTCCAAACAAGGACATCATAACATAAGAGGTCATCCGAAGACCTTCATTTTTTTTTAGCCAACTATGAAGCGTCATTTAGCAATAAGGACCTTGAGGACACACACAAAAAACTCGTCCAATCAATATGACGCTTCAATCAGATGCTGTTCAGCTGCTCTTCAGAGAGGTAATGCCTGCTGTATCTTGGGCTCATCCAGCTTTGAGGAGCTGGATGAGAT
Source organism: Cherax quadricarinatus (assembly GCF_026875155.1). Classification (NCBI taxonomy): domain Eukaryota; kingdom Metazoa; phylum Arthropoda; class Malacostraca; order Decapoda; family Parastacidae; genus Cherax; species Cherax quadricarinatus. The sequence goes on from NC_069409.1 coordinate 36,070,162, forward strand.
TTTTTCATTATAATCAGTGACAAACACATGTATCTCTCGCACTTTATGTACTGTATAAGCCATCTTTGTATCAGCAATGTATCTCTCAAATCTTTTGTACCATATTATGTAATAAAATAAACCTATTGGTAAAAAAAAAAAAAGATTGGGTGGTAGGGGAAGTGGAACATTCAAATGGCTTCGGGAATAAATCCAAATAGCCATTCTTGAAGCCGTTTTATCCACTTCTCCGAGGCTATGGGTCCAACAATTTACACCAGATGTGGACCCCATCATATATTATATATTTTATATATATATATATATATATATATATAAAATATATATATATATATATATATATATATTTTATTTTATACACACACACACAACACACACACACACAACACCACACACACACACACACACACACACACACACACACACACACACACACACACACACTTGGCATCTCTCCTAATTAATATGAAAAGTTGAAGAGGATTTTAGCTAAATGTCGAAATATACAATTCATTCTTCCTTGTTTTTCTCTCAGTGTGAATTGTCTTCTCTCGCTGATCAGTGTTCACTACACTCTGAAGAACCACACGCAGGGGAAAAAAAGGGGTTTAAAGACTGTACTGCGGGTATGCATGCAGTGTGAGCTCTCTGGCAAGCAGTAGTCAAGTGTAACGATCGCAACATGCAGGTTTATACACAAAAGTCCAATTTAGAGTGTGTTAGAAATTCGCAAACAAAATAAATTTATCTTCTCATTTCATCGCCGTTGCACATGTCCGGGTGCCATGAAAAAGAGTCGTTAACGTATAATGGCAAATGATAACCGGGGTGTTTTTCCAGCCATGATGGGGGGGGGGACTATAGCATGTGAACCAATTAGGTCTTTTACTGAAATCCTTGAATAACAACGTAAAAAAATTGTACAAAACCACAGCCTGCAGAGCAAATCTTTGTTGACGACGTTTCGCTCTAAATTCTGTTCAGAGCGCAATGCAGTCTAATACACAGAAGTTCACTACACATATACTCCTTCCATCACACAAGTAGGCGAATATTGCCTCTAAAACGTATTTCTAAAACTCCATATTTCCTTCTCTGAGCCTGCAAGAGTCTCCGGTGGAACCTCACAATACATTCTCTCTCTAATTACCTTCGTAATAACTAGTTATGTTGAGGCTTCTAGCATGGGCTTGGTGGGAGGGGGTACACAACTAGTTACGTTAAGGCTTCTAACATGGGCTTGTTGGGAGGGGGTAAACAACTAGTTATGTTGAGGCTTCTAACATGGGCTTGGTGGGAGGGGGTAAACTACTGTTTTGTTGAGGTTTTTCTAGCATGGATTTGGTGGGAGGCAGGTAAACAACTAGTTATGTTGAGCTTTCTAACAATGGGCTTGGTGGGAGGAGGTAAATACTAGTTATGTTGGGATTCTAGCATGGACTTGGTGGGAGGCAGGTAAACAACTAGTTATGTTGAGGCTTCTAACATGGGCTTGGTGGGAGGGGGTAAACTACTAGTTATGTTGAGGATTCTAGCATGGACTTGGTGGGAGGCAGGTAAACAACTAGTTATGTTGAGGCTTCTAACATGGGCTTGGTGGGAGGGGGTAAACTACTAGTTATGTTGAGGATTCTAGCATGGACTTGGTGGGAGGCAGGTAAACAACTAGTTATGTTGAGGCTTCTAACATGGGCTTGGTGGGAGGGGGTAAACAACTAGTTATGTTGAGGCTTCTAACATGGGCTTGGTGGGAGGGGGTAAACAATTAGTTATGCTGAGGCTTCTAGCATGGGCTTGGTGGGAGGGGGTAAACAACTAGTTATACCTGGTTACCTGGAGGTTACCTGGAGGTTATTCCGGGGATCAACGCCCCCGCGGCCCGGTCCATGACCAGGCCTCCCGGTGGATCAGGGCCTGATCAACCAGGCTTGATGATCAGGGCCTGGTCAAACAGGTTGAAGCTTCTAGCATGGGCTTGGTGGGAGGGGGTAAACAACTAGTTATGTTGAGGCTTTTAGCATGAGCTTGGTGGGAGGGGGTAAACAATTAGTTATGCTGAGGCTTCTAGCATGGGCTTGGTGGGAGGGGGTAAACAACTAGTTATGTTGAGGCTTTTAGCATGAGCTTGGTGGGAAGGAGGTAAACAACTAGTTATGCTGAGGCTTCTAGCATGGGCTTGGTGGGAGGGGGTAAACAATTAGTTATGCTGAGGCTTCTAGCATGGGCTTGGTGGGAGGGGGTAAACAATTAGTTATGCTGAGGCTTCTAGCATGGGCTTGGTGGGAGGGGGTAAACAATTAGTTATGCTGAGGCTTCTAGCATGGGCTTGGTGGGAGGGGTAAACAATTAGTTATGCTGAGGCTTCTAGCATGGGCTTGGTGGGAGGGGGTAAACAATTAGTTATGTTGAGGCTTCTAACATGGGCTTGGTGGGAGGGGGTAAACAACTATTTATATTGAGGCTTCCAACATGGGTTTCGTGGGAGAAGGGTAAACAACTTGTTATGTTGAGGCTTCTAGCATGGGCTTGGTGGGAGGGGGTAAACAATAGTTATGTTGAGGCTTCTAGCATGGGCTTGGTGGGAGGGGGGTAAACAACTAGTTATGTTGAGGCTTCTAGCATGGGCTTGGTGGGAGGGGGGTAAACAACTAGTTATGTTGAGGCTTCTAGCATGGGCTTGGTGGGAGGGGGGTAAACAACTAGTTATGTTGAGGCTTCTAGCTTTGGCTTGGTGGGAGGGGGGTAAACAACTAGTTATGTTGAGGCTTCTAGCATGGGCTTGGTGGGAGGGGGTAAACAACTAGTTATGTTGAGGCTTCTAGCACGGACTTAATGGGAGGGGGGTAAACAACTAGTTATGTTGAGACTTCTAATATTGGCTTAGTGGGAGGGAGGCGAACAACTAGTTATGTTAAGGCTTTTAGCATTGGCTTGGTGGGAGGGGGTAAACAACTATACACAACTATAAACAACTAGTTATGCTGAGGCTTCTAACATGGGCTTGGTGCGTCCCGGCGCTGCCTGTGACCTGACCTCCTCACACACACCCAAATGAATAATGAATTCCATTCAATTATTAACAGACTTGAGGAAGAGAGAGCAGGTATAGCGCAAACTTTTGTGATAACGTTTCGCTCCTAGCTTAATAAAAGCTGCCTATGCGCGAAACGTTGCTATAATCAAGGCCGAATGTTATGAAAGAGGTTTAAAACCCAGTTTGATGTACTGATATGTTTTTTGACGAGATTCTTGTTTTCCTGCTCGCGTAGCACGTCTCTGGGCCAGGCTTATCTGGTGCTGGCCTGTTCAATCAGGCTGTTGTTACTGGTGACCCGCTGCTCCAAGAAAACAAGAAATGTCTGCCGTTTGGTCGTTGGAAAATTGATACTTAAAATTCCGTCATTTACTCATTATAATACACACAAATTCCTTTAAAAGCCAAAGATTATCTTAACCACAACAACGAAAGTGGATAAAAGATTATTATTATTATTATTATTATTATTATTATTATTATTATTATTATTATTATTATTAATATTTTAATTTTTCTAATTTTTCTTATTTAAATTTTTATTTTTATAATTTTTATTCATAATTATTATTATTATTATTATTATTATTATTATTATTATTATTTGAATTTTTATTATTTTTCTTGTTATTTTAATTTTTATTTTATTATTATTTTTATTTATAACTATTATTATTATTATTATTATTATTATTATTATTATTATTATTATTGTTGTTGTTGTTGTTGATTTATTCGAAGAATCATTCAGTGCCAAGAGAATGAGAGCCAATAAGCTTTGGCACAAAGCGAGGGAGGATAGCTCCTGCTCCTTGGAAGAAGAGCCCAGCTTTAGCATCAAGAAGTCCCCCTCCCGACTTACTCTGTGAAAGGAGATACATACGATGAAAACCAATAGAGAATAATCATTTCGCTCACCCTTCCTGCGAGAGTCCACAAGGGGCATTATTTTTATCTCCCTTCTGATTCAACAAGGCTTAATATCGTAGGTGGTAAACATGTATATCAGGCCTTAGTGCCCCCTTCCTCCCCTCCCACGTCAGTCGTTGGGAGGGGGATGAATTTTTCAAGAGTTTTGCTTGTTCATTTGGCAGCCTTGGAGGTTCCTCTTGCATAAACCAGGAGAGTCCAGCCAAGTTTTAATGGGCGGCACGCTAGAGTACTGTCCCGTCAGGGGAAATATTTAAAATGTGGATGTTTGAGGGTCACCATTGGGTGGTGGGAGGTGGAGGTGGAGGTGGTGGTGGTGGTGGTGGTGGTGGTGGTGGTGGTGGTGGTGGTGGTGGTGGCGGTGGTGGTGGTGGTGGTGGTGGTAATGGTGGTGGGTGGTTGATGGTGGTGATGGTGGTGGTGGTAGATGGTGGTGGTGGTGGCAGTGGTGGTGATGGTGGTTGTGGTGATGGTGGTTGGTGGTGGTGGTGATGGTGGGTGGGTTGTTGGTGGTGGGTGGTGATGGTGGGTGGGTGGTTGGTGGTGGGTGGTGGATGGTGGTGGTGGTGGTGGTGGTGGGGGATGGTGGTGGTGGTGGTGGTGGTGGAGGGTGGGTGGTGGTGGTGGGTGGTGGTTGGGGTTTTTGGGGGGTGGAGGTGGTGGAGGTGGCGGTGGCGACGGTAATGGTGTGGTGGTGGTAGATGGTGCTGGTGGTGGTGATATGTTGACGGTGGTGATGATGTTGATGGTGTTGGTTGTGGGAACTGAATTGGAGGGGGGGGGGGCAGGTAATGGTAGTAGTGTCAGTGGATATACATTATACCTTTGATATACCTTTGATGAGTTTCGAGAGTCTCACCACTCTCGGAGCCCGGCCATGGAGGAGGAGGTGGGTGGCAATGATGGAATGGATTGTGATGCAAGGAGAATTTGCCTACATCAACAATTAACATTCTGTCTCTGTCTATGTATGCCTGTCTATCTGTCTTTCTCTCTCTCTCTCTCTCTCTCTCTCTCTCTCTCTCTCTCTCTCTCTCTCTCTCTCTCTCTCTCTCTCTCTCTCTCTCTCTCTCTCCAAGAGACTAATCACCACGACCCGGGAACAGTCCTCGATCCATATAGCCTTTCACTCCACCACAACATATAATTGACTAGTGCTGCCTTGGTGTGTGTCCAATCATTTCTGGCGCCGGAGGGTGCCACTGGCTCTCTAGTGCCAGTTGCTCTGTAGTTCCAGTGCCTCTGTCGCACAGTGGCTCTGTAGTGTCAATGGCTCTAGTGCTCTGTAGTGCCAGTGGATCTCATGTCACTGGCTCTGTAGTGCCAGTGGCTTTGTAGTGGCAGTGGCTCTGTAGTGTCAGTGACTCCGTAGTGCCAGTGGCTCTGTACTGCCAGTGACTCTGTAGTGCCAGTGACTCTATAGTGGCAGTCACTCTGTAGTACCAATGACTGTAGTGCCAGTGAATCTGTAGTGCCAGTGGCTCTGTAGTGCCAGTGACTCTGTAGTGTCAGTGAATCTGTAGTGCCTGTGCCTCTGTAGTGTCAATGATTCTGTAGTGCCAGTGGTTCTGTATTGCCATTGACTCCGTAGTGTCAGTGGTTCTGTAGTACCAATGACTGTAGTGTCAGTGAATCTGTAGTGCCAGTGGCTCTGTAGTGCCAGTGGCTCTGTTGTGCCAGTGACTCTGTAGTGTCAGTGGCTCTATAGTGCCAGTGACTCTGTAGTGTCAATGAGTCCGTAGTGCCAGTGAATCTGTAGTGCCAGTGACTCTGTAGTGCCAGTGACTCTATAGTACCAGTGACTCTGTAGTGCCAGTGGTTCTGTATTGCCAGTGACTCCGTAGTACCAGTGGTTCTGTAGTACCAATGACTCTGTAGTGCCAATGACTCTGTAGTGTCAGTGAATCTGTAGTGACAGTGACTCTGTAGTACCACTGACTCTGTAGTCCCAATGACTCTGTAGTGTCAGTGAATCTGTAGTGCCAGTGGCTCTGTAGTGCCAGTGGCTCTGTAGCGCCAGTGACTCTGTAGTGTCAGTGGCTCTATAGTGCCAGTGACTCTGTAGTGCCAATAAGCCTGTAGTGCCAGTGAATCTGTAGTGCCAGTGGCTCTGTAGTGCCAGTGACTCTGTAGTGCCATAACTTTTTAGTGATTCTCAATACCATTTTTCAGTTTTTACAAACATTTTTTGTGAAATTCCAATTTTTTCCATTAAAAATCCTAGAAATGTCTTGTCAAACACCAATTTCAATTTCCAATCTGCATGCCCTAACACAGCGGCCTGTTTACCATCACTAGCTGACGCGCAGGCAAACTCGTTTCCACTGTAATAAAAGCAATATTAACGGCACGAATGGAGAGTAGATGACTTATACAGTAAAATTTGTCGATTTTTTTCTTCCACGCTGTTGTCGTAAACCAGAGCTGAAAGAAAAGACTCGGAAAATAGAGAGTGGAATTCCCGACAGGAATTTGTGAATAAATCCGATTTTTTTTTCACCCCCGTTCCTACACAACAAGGAAAAACAAACACAGGAAAAAAAAGGAGCGAAATGCAATAAATAGGAAGAGGCCTTCTCTTACCCCGCTCCTCGCCCCTTTCCTCCTTGCCCAAATACAACCTGGAAATACCGCTGTTGGTCTAGTTGGTAACAATCAATAAATTCACTTAACGTCTCGCTTGCTGACGTTAATGCCGGTCTCTGGGAGCTCCGTGCCTCCTAGTTTGCATAAGCCGGATTTATTGGGACTAGAGCAGAAGCACTATTGTATGGCGGGCGTAAACATCACTTGTCTACCTCGCGGAGGGGAATTACAACCCGGATATATGGCTCAATTTCTTAATGAAATGTGGAAGAACGCGGGGTCCTAAATCTCTTCGTCTTGCTAACCTCATCTTCTTCCCCTCACCCTCCCTTCCAGTTCCATATTAGAGAATCTTCCTCCATTTCTAGCGCTTCTTTTCCTTTTTTCTTCGTCCGCTATTATATTCTCCGTCTCTGTTCCCTCCTACTTACACGTTTTTCCCTATCTTTTCTCTCAATTACTTCCTGCTTCCTCGCTTTATCTGTCCTTACATCCCTAACTGCATTTTCTTCCTAGTTCCTTCTATCTTCCCCCTCTATTTCTTCCTGTTTCCTCACATTCCTTGTTCGTTACCTTATCTTCCTCTTTCTCTTTTTCCTGCTTCGTCTCATTCCTCCTCTTCCTCCTCCACTCTGCCTGCTTACTTCAATTCCTCTTCTCCTTCCTCTGTCTTCACCTCCATTCCTTCCGCGTCCCCCATTCCATTTATTCATTTAAATTTCTCTGTTCAAGGCGAGAATTTTCAATATTTTTTAAAGAGAAACGTATAATATATATATATTATATATATTATATATATATATATATATATATATATATATATATATATAATTTATATATAAATATATATATATATATATATATATATATATTATATATATATATATATATATATATATATATATATCGTTAGGTTCAGAATGATTTTTGCGAAATTATTATACTATACAGAAACTTTCCCTTGCCTTATTCGGCAAGAAGAGCGTTGCTATTTAAGCCAAAATAGCAAGTTTTACCTATTCGGCACAACATATGTATATATACAAATACATATACAATCATGCGCCGCATAACGATGTTTCGGTCTACGACAGACCACATATACGACGGTGGTGTGAAACAAGCCTTTTGCGCTGCCAGTCGTATGAAAGTATAGCTCATACAATTGTGCACTGTACATAATACTTGGTAATCATAATAAACAACTATGTTACTGGTTTATGTATTTACTATACTGTACTTTTTATGATAAGAGTGCATTCTTTCTACTTATAAAATAAAAAAGTTTACTGTAAAACAATATGTCATGTGACGCCGGCACCAATCTCATGCATCACTTGTTTACCGCGTCTCTTGATAGCATCATTTTCCCTTGTGCTTGATTTAATCTCGTGTTGTTTTGTTCATCATGGCCCCTGCAGGAGAAGAAAAAAAAAGAACCCCAAAGGATATTCACAGTGAAGGGTTTAGTAGAAGCTTATGCAAACCTCAACAAGCTCCTTAGAAAAAGTTTAAAAAAATAGACCCCAACACCGAAAGGTTTTCTGTAACAGAAAGAGGAATGTTCATGGTGCATTATCTGCTTACGAGCAGATCTATGCACACCACACATGCCTGGGTGTTTAGCAGGCTATACTCTCTAGGTTTGTGTAAATACACTCTGTGACGTTCCCATGAAGACGACATCGCCTAACGACACATGACTATATATATATATATATATATATATATATATATATATTATATATATATATATATATATATATATATATATATATATATATATATATATGTCGTGCCGAATAGGTAAAACTGGTCAATTAGGAAGAACTCATTTAAAATTAAGTCTTTTCTAAAATGTTCTCTTATACGTTTAAAGATATATTTTTTTTTTCATTTATGTTTATGTAAAAATTAATAATTCTGTACCAAAAGAATCTTGGAAAACTTCCCTAACCTTATTATAACAAGCGCAATTTAATTTAGCTAATCCAACATGCGGGTGTCACCTCCCTTTGGATTCTTTTCTTCTCTTCGTTTAGCATTTCTTCATGGTTTTGCATGCCTTTATGGAACTCAAGTTGTACTTGTAAATTTACTTTAAAAGGATCCTAGTTAAGATGTATTTAGCAATGTTATGACTGTCGGAAGATGTTCCTGATACTGCTGCTGTCCAAACCCTCACTCTAGATTTCCGATGTTGAACATCAAAATGGTATACAATACCGACAGGTTGTTAGGTAAGACACATATGCAACAGTTAGGTATCTTTATTTCGAAACGTTTTGCCTACACAGTAGGCTTCTTCAGTCGAATACAGAAAGTAGGCAGGAACAGTAGAGATGTGAAGACGATGTAATCAGTCCATCACCTTTGAAGTCGTTGAATTTGAGGTTGTCAGTCCCTCAGTCAGTCCCTCTACTGTTCCTGCCTACTTTCTGTATTCGACTGAAGAAGCCTATTGTGTAGGCGAAACGTTTCGAAATAAAGATACCTAACTGTTGCATATGTGTCTTACCTAACAACCTGTCGGTATTGTATACCATTTTGATGTTCATCTTGTCAGACACTGCAAGACGTGGCATCTTGGTACAGAAAACACCTTGGACAACCTTTTCAAGTGAGAATTGTTGGATCTGAGAGGGACATGAACTCTCAGTGGCTACATTCTCACTACTACTACTACTCTGCACCTCTCCTTCCGACAGTATTTAAGTCTCTGCACTGTCGCTTGATCTCTGCACTGTCGCTTGATCTTCAGATAGTTCCTGACTATGGAACTGAACTTCTCCAGGCTGAGGGACTGACAACCTCAAATTCTACGACTTCAAAGGTGATGGACTGATTACATCGTCTTCACATCTCTACTGTTCCTGCCTACTTTCTGTATTCGAATGAAGAAGCCTACTGTGTAGGCGAAACGTTTCGAAATAAAGATACCTAACTGTTGCATATGTGTCTTACCTAACAACATTTCCGATGTTGTTGGCTATCTTTGTGTTATCACAGTCGGGGCATATGGAGCTACAACGCCTAGCATCGTCACACAGACTTTGTAAAAGACTTTGAAAGATGTGATAATGGCGTAATACCTTTCGGTACCTTGGATGAGTTCCGAGAGTTTTTCTACTCCCGGAGCCCGGCCATGGGCCACGCTCATACATAAAATACACACAAGAAAGAATATTTGGAAAAGTGCGCTGATAAAGTCTTGATTTCCTAACAAATCAGTCGCAAAGAATAACAATCAACAAAATTTAATCAGAGGCTGCGACAGTAAAAAAAAAATTGCCTGATGGTACGAAACCTTGGGGAAATAGTACTCTTGAGGGTTTCAGTACTCTTGATGATACAGTATTCTCACGCCAGCAGAGACAAACCAACAAATCATGTCACTGTATTATAATGTAAAGGGTTTTTTAGAAAATCGACAAGTTGAAAAAAATTAAACACTTGTGCAACTTTGAGAACTTTTTACGGAAATTTTCCCAGCCATAATGATGAAGAACCCAAAATGACTGGAGAAATGTTTCGAAAAATTTCCCAAATGCTGCACAAGTGTCTCTTTTCTTCACTGTATTATCATTTAAGACGTACAAAAGTTCAGGAGGTACACCAGGTAAAGACCCAGCAAATTTCCCAAATTGATATAACTACGGGACCCAAAAAAACAATATGGTTTTAAGGGAAACAAATTTCGGTTGCCCCGAGGGAGAAATTGAGGATATATAAACGGGGCCGGGTTTAAAAATATTTAAACCCCACTCGATGGATTTTTAAAAATTAATGTGACGGACTTTGGGTGTCAGTGCAAAAAAATGTCACCTCAAGGATAAAGGTTTTATCACAACCAAAAATAAATGATGGTTGAGTAACCTGAATCTTAGAACAAGAGATGGCCACCCCAAGGGATGATGATGCGTTTTTGGTTAAGCAATGAATGCTTTTAAAAAATATTGATTAAAACGATTAATAATTTTTATCATCACCGCCGGGGCTGCAATCCAATAGTACTGTAAATACCACACCAACCAAAATATCAATACCTTAACACCACCAGTATATCACTCCCACCGATCATAAGTTCATTACTGTACACCAGCTATCACTTTATTACCATTACACCATCCACCTATCAAACCACTTAAAAGCTACTCCCATCATATCCCTTCACCATTATAAAAAAAACCGCCACTCAGCTGCTATTACCACGAATAAAATTACCAGCTACTTACACACCCCTCCACCCACCACCACTACTACCACCAGCTGGACACCTGGTGGTTCAGGCGCCCTACGCTATAACACAGGAAAATTTCCCACGGCTTCCCTAAACTGTCCCATCACACCCTTTAATTCGGGATCAGTAGGTTGTTATGAGTTGTTCCCCCTGTGCCTTTGTTTTTTGTCTGTCTGTTGTCTGTCTTTGTTTTCTCTCTCTCCCCCTCCTCTCTCTCTTCTCCTCTCTCTCTCTCTCGCTCTCTTTCCCCTATATATAAATAATTATATATTATATATATATATATATTTATATTTTAATTTTATATATATATAATAAAAATATATAATATTATGCAAAAAAACCCCTTAAAAGAATAGGGGAAATTCCAAGCGCTTTCGTGACTACTCACTTATCAAAACTAGAAAGTGAAGCATCCAAGGAAGTTATAAGGGTCCGGCCAGCCCCCTCACTTCAGCCCCACAAGGTTAAACACTGACCCGCGGCGAGCCAATTTGGGTGGGTCCTTTGCAAAACTCACCCCCAACTTTTTATTTGTCCAGTGTATTATTAAATTTTTCCCCAAAAATTCTTTTAATTAAAAAGGATCAAATTTTATATAAACCAAAGGGAAATATTCATATTATTGAAAAAAAACGCTTTTTAGAAACAAATTCAATTTATTTTCCTGTGCCCATGGATTGCTTGTATACTTTCTAAATTTTTGAAAATCCAATTTGGTGGAAAAATCTCTTACATGAATAAATAGGATTGGAATTTTGTCCATTCTAAGTATATTTATGTTTTTTTTAAATTTTAGTTCGAGTTTTTTACCATTTGCCGAAATAAATTTATCGCAAATTTTACAAGGAATCTTAAGACAATCCATCCTTTTGGGGGAATTCTTAATCAAAAGTTTTTTTCTGTAAAAGATTTTTGAATACAACTTTAATTTTAAAAGTCTTAAGAAGAAAGGCATATAAACCCAAAGTTTTCAGGGAAGGGAAAACCAACATATTTTTGTTGAATAAGGCTGGTTTGCCCTTTTTGGTTTATAAAAAGGGTTTTTCTAGCAACTTAAAAGATTTATCAATTACATTTTTTGGGTTTTTTTAAAATCTTACCTATTTCAAAATTTTTTGGATTTTTCCCCTCACTATGAATAAAGGATAAAAATTCGTAAAGCTCTAAAAACATTGATGAAAAACAGACAGTTTGACTCTATCTTGATGCAGGAAAAATAGGGGACTGGGAAAACATTTATTTGTAGGTTTTCGAAAATTTTTAAAAATTTAAATTATTATTCCCCTTAAATAATTAAAAAATCTAGAAAAGGGGAAATGAGTTATTTTCTGAAACTCAACAGAAAGTTATAGAAGGGGGCTAACTTTTTAATTTTCCAAAAAATGGTGATATCTACTTTTTTGGGCTAAGACAAAAAAATCATCAACAATCTAAAAACCATTTAGTTTATTGGGGAGGATTGTTTTAAAGAAACCCTTGTTTCAAAAAATTCCATTTTGGGTTCTAAGAAAGGTGAAAGGGATTTCCCATTGTCATCCAAACTTTGAGTGTAAAATTATCTTTAAAATACAAATTTTGCCAACAATGAAAAGTTTAATAAGTTTAATGATAGTAGGAATGGCAAGGTAATCTATTTAACGATTCTTCAGATAAGAAACTTAATAAATCTCAAAGGAACTTTCGTAAAAAAGGAAGAACATCAAAACAAACCATTTTAAAATCTTTTAAGTCAGTCAAGGAGCTTTTTTTATAAACCAAGCTATGTTTTTTAACATTAAATTTAAAAATTTTCCAACAAAGGGCTCAAAATTAAACAAGCCATTGGGGAAAATTTATATGAAACTGACCCTAGGGAGCTAATAATGGTCTGACTGGATTCCCTGGTTTTGTGTTTTTATTAGTCCATACTGAAAGGGCAAAGATGGATTGGGGGAAGTAAATTGTTTGACTTTCATCTTTCCTTTCATAAATTTTTATTGTTTTATTAAAAATTGCTGTTAACGGTTTTCTGGGGGATTTTTCCTAATTTAGAATAGGTTCAGTATCATCTAAGAGTTATTCTTTTTTTCTTGGTAATCATTTTTTTTTCATAATTCTTTTGCATTTATTTTGTTGCTTAGAAGGCGCAAATTTTATTGTTTTTAAAGGTATAAAAAGATTAAAGAATCTTTGGGGGAAATTTGGGATTTTTGGGTTTTTAACATAGAGCTATATACCATTCCTTTACAAATATTAATTTCATCAGGGATAAATCAGAAAATTTTTCAAAGTTAAAAAAATTCAAAAGATAAATTTTTTGACAAACATAAAATGTACTTGGGTTTTTGGCCTAAGTTTTGAAACTTCAAAAAAACTTAAAATTTTGAAATTGAAAAAGCCTTTTGCAACTTTGAAAATTTTTTGTTTTCCCCTCTTTGAAATTAATTTTAAAAAGGGAAAGGGGTATTAGCTCTATTTTTAAACCCCAAACATTCCCAATTGCCCTCAAAGTTTTTTAAGTTTTATGATACCTAAAAACAATAAAATTGCGCTTACAAAAGCAGAAAAAAATAAATCAAAGTAATTATAAAAGAAAATGTTTACCAAAAAAATGATAATCCTAATAACTGAAACCTATTCTAAACTTGGGAAAAATCCCCCTAAAAAACCTTTAAACAGCAATTTCAATAAAAAAAAACTTTAGAAAGGAAAGATGAATTAGCAAAAAAATTTTTTATTTCCCAAAATCCATTTTTACTTACATGTATGGACTAATAAAAACAACAAACCGGGGAATCCGTAGACCAAATAGCTCCATAGGGTCGTTTCATAAAAATTATCCAAATGGCTTGTTGATTTTTTTTAGCCCTATTGTTGGAAAAAATTTTAACTTTAATTTTAAAAAAAAAACATAGATTTGGTTGATAAATTAAAGCTCCTTGACTGACTTAAATATTTTCCATGGTTAGTTTTGATGTTACTTCCTTTTTTACGAAAGTTCCTGTTGATGATTTATTAAGTTTTTATTGAAAAAAATCGTTAACTAGATTTACCATTGCCAGTTCCTATTCTTTAAATTATTAAACTTTGCATTGTTGAGAAAATTTGTTTTTAATGAAAATTTTACACTCAGAAGTTTGGTTGGCAAGGGGAAAATCCTCTTTCACCTGTTCTTATCCTATACAGGGAATTTTTTGAAAAAAGGTTGCTTAACACAATCCCCCCTAAAGAGCAAAATGGTTCAGATAGTTGAGAATTTTGTGCTTAGCCCAAAAAAAGTGATTCCCCTTTTCTTGGAAAATTAAATGCTTACCCCATTTATAAAACTTTACTGTTGAGTTTGAAGAAAATAACTCATTCCCTTTTCTAATGTTTTAATTATTAAAGGTAATAAATTAAAAATTTAAAATTTTACAGAACCTAAAAATAACGTTCCTTGCCCCCCTATTTTCCCCGCATCAAATAGAGTCAAAAGTCTGTTTTCTCATCAATGTTTTTTTAGAGTTTACGAATTGTATCCTGATTCATAGATGAGGAAAATACCAAAAAAATTAGAAATAGGGAAAGATTTAAAAAACCCAAGAAATGTAATTGATAAATCTTTTAAAGTTCAGAAAAAACCTTTTTATAATCCCCAAAAAGGGGAACCACTTTTCAACTAAAAATAGTTGGTTTTCCCTTACCCTGAAAATTGGTTATATGCCCTTTCTTTTTAAGACTTTTAAATATTAAGTTGATTCAAAAACTTGATACGAAAAAAAAAATTTGATTAAGAATTCCCCCAAATCTGATGGGGTGTGTCTATAAGATTCCTTGTAAAATTTCGATAAAGTTTATTCGGGCAAAGGTAAAAAACTCGAACTAAGATTAAAACAACATAAATATACTTTTAAAATGGACAAATTCCAAAGCTCATTTTTTCATGTAAGAGTTTTAATTCCAAATTTATTTTTAAAAAAATTTAGAAAGAGTATCAAACAATCCATGGTCACAGGAATATAATTAATCTTGTTTCATAAAAAAACAGTTTTTACAATAAAATGAATATTTCCTTTGGTTTTATATAAATTAGATCCTTTATAATTTTAAAAGAATTTGGGAAAAATTTAATAATACCTGGACAAAATAATAGCTTGGGGGGGGAGTTTTGCAAAGGACCTATCCAAGTTGGCTCGCCGGGGGTCACGTGTTTTTAACCCCGTCAGTGTTTAACCCCTAGCCGGGGATCGAACCGTGTTGTTTTTAGCCCCCCCATGGTGGCGAAAATTCACATGCTCTAACCACTGGACCATACAAACCTCAAAAAACACGCACCTAGCAGAGCTGGTGTTGTACCCTGATCCGAGGGGCATCGATGGGTGGTGCCCGAGCAATTTCAAAATTTTACTCCCCCTGTGTGTGTGTTGTGTGGTGTGTGTGTGGGTGCCGAATTTAAAGTAAAAATTAATAATTTTGTACCCTAAAAATTAGAAAACTTACCTAACCCTTTTTAAATCAAGCGCAAATTTAAATTTTGCCAACCAACTAAATATTTGAGATAACTTTGCAATATTTAATAAAAAACAAATACAAAGAAAAATATGTTTTTCGTTAGGGTGAGAATGGTTTTTTTCAATGTATTGACAAACTTGATACAAACACGAATAACTATCGGAAATACGAAGCAGACAATAAAGATAAACAGGGGAATAAAACTTGAGGCAAGAGTGCAATATTAATGTTTGGGAAAAATTTGTTTGCCACTTAATATCGCCTTCTTGCAATATTAAAGTTTGCTCTAAGGGGGAGCTTGGTAAGTTCTTCAAGTTAGTTTTTTATAACTGGGTTGGTGCCTATATTTTCTGCATACGAAGGCGCAAGAACATAATTGATCAGGCTCTCAATCAGGATGCTTGTGAGCTGGGCCTCGAAGATGGTTCTAAGGAATCGACTACCCGAAGATACCCGGAAGAATATTTCGGGGGGGCAATCCCCCCAGGGCCATCCCCGACCAGTCCCCCATTGGGTCAAGGGGCCCAATCAGCAGGTAGCCCACGGGAACCCCTGAAAAGTTCACTATTTTATCAACAGGTAAATTGATAATGGGTTGGGCGGATATTTTTTTAGTGGGTTTGGGGTTTTATAAAGGGCTTGCCCAATTTGGGCCCGGGAGGTTTCTGCATGTTTCCCCCTTTCTTATGGTTTATGTAAAAATTGTTATAAAACTTTTGGGTTTTAGACACTGGTTAGATGAACCATTTTACAAAATATTCAGCTAGATGGAACGCAGGACAGAAAAAATACATAATTAGCTGCTTTTGGGAACCCGAAGTCCCCACGTCGTTCAAAAACTGCTGCAGCACGACAGTTTATTAGGTATCATAGGCACAGTATAAAGCACCCGAAGTAGTTTTGTAGTGGTTTTTAAACAGTTTTGCTCCATCGCTCTTCCCTATTTCCCTACCCTGCACGTTTATAAATGTCTAAGCAAGTTTAAAAATATCCCTGGGTTTTTAAAGGCCCCGCCCTTTTTTAAAAATCCCGGACGATCATAAAGGCTTCATGGGATATTAATTTCAACCAAAAATTTTCGAGGGTCAATGTGGCGGGAGGTGTGAGGGGTGGTGACACAAAGCCCTTTTGTACAAATCCTTGCCTTAAACACAAGCGTAGATTGCAGTTTAAACATTAGCGAACAACCCGATGAGAGTGTTAGGTCTTGTGCCCTCTACTTCGTAGCATTATTCCAAACCTTGTCAATGTTTTGCTCTCAGTCTAGTTTTTCCACTCTAGCTAGTTCATTGTACTTTGGATTCCCCATCTTACTGCCACCTTTATGAAGGGTTCGTTGAAAAAAAATTTTTTAAAACCCGTTCCACTCCCCCCATCCTTGACTCACCCATTTTAAACCCCTTTGGCTATTGTTCCCTCATACTTGCCTCCCTACCTGAACCCCCTTTAATCCATTTTACCCTTGTACCTTCTTCACTTACCTAGCACCTTAATCTTTCCCGACTCCCCTACATCGTCGTAAGTAATGCTCTGGTGCTAAAGTCCCCATTCAATTTCCCCCTGTCTTGTTCCCCCTACGTGCCTTCCCTACAGTGGGCCCACCCTCCTCTACCACACTCCAAAAAAGTAATTCCGAAACCACTCCTCCCCCCTTCCTTCTTTTTATCCCCCTTTCTACGTTTTTTGTAGATGCCTTAATGTTTAAAAAAGACCATTGCGTGCAATTGGGGTTTTTGTTATAAAATTATCCTGATGCAGGCTCGTTCCCGTCCATAATCAGAAAGTGTTGTTATTATGGTGGTATGTTTATTTACAGAATGAGTGACGGCCAAAAAACTCCTAGGAAGAAAATCTAAAATACCTTAGTTCTCCTTCTTTCCCCTCTCCTTCCCCTTTTTTCGTACTCATTTCCCACTTCTTCACCTCCATTCCTTACTGCCTTCCTCTCTAATAAATCTCACGTGTCTTCCCTACACCCCTCCCGTTCATCTTTAGTGTACCATAATCAAATGCCTACTTCTCTGTGACTTTAGACCCCGATGGAATAAGGGATTGACCTGCCCCCCTTTCGTGCACTGTGTGTGCGTGGTAGGTTAAAAAGGAGGCAGGCTGATCGAATGAGGCAGCTGGACCTGTGTAAATACTTCATTCTCTCTATATTGTAGGTAGGTAGATAGGTAATTAGGTAGGTACGGAGGTAGGTAATTAGGTAGGCAGGAAGGTAGGTAAGGTAGCCGCACAGTGCAATTTCTTATTTGTAATTTTTACCGTGCCATATTTTTTATTTACCTCTTCTTTCCCCCCTTTCACTCCTCCCTTTTTAGGTTTCTCCAAAAAATTTTCGGACGGTTGGCATGTTTTTTGGTATGCAAGAGAAAATATGTGGTCGCGCGAATTTTTAAAGCATGGGATGTGCTGTGTAGCCTATGCGTTCTAAATGGCCTTATATTCTCTTTTCCTTATTGGCCAAGATATGTGTTTGTTAACAAACCCTTAGTGTGTGTACTCTCCTATTTTGTAGTTGCAGGGGTCGATTCACATCCCCGTTTATGTGTGTGTGTGGTGTGTGTTGTGTGGGGTTTTGTTGTGTGTGTGTGTGTGCGCGCGCGTGTGTGTGTGTGTGTGTGTGGGGGTGTGGGGTTTTGTTGTGTGTGTGTGGGTGGTGTGTGGGTGTGTTGTGTGTTGGTGTGTGTGTGCTTTAGATATTCTTCCCGATATCTTACGCCCAAATACCCTTTTGAAACAATATGAAATTTTCCCCTACCCCCTCGCCGGTTCTGAGCCATTATTAATCACCGGCCCGGGGGGAAAAAAGTTTTCTAATGTCCCTGTTTTCATCTGCACTAAATCGCAATTTACACTTTCTAATTACACAACTTTTTAAAAGCTTCCCCTACTAGCTCCCGCCCAGCTCCCTTTTTTATCGTGTGCCCCTTTTATGTCCTTGTCCTAGTCTTTCCCCTATTCTTATTGCACTTTGGGGTTGTTTCCTGGAATATGACCTTTTCTTTGCCTCATATTACTTTATTAGCTCCTTCAAGTAGTTACTGTTATGTATACTTTATTCTCGTTTACTCTTTTCTTTGGGATTTATTCCTAATTCCCCCTCTGCGTTCCCTTTTTTCAACCCGATGTCAAGTGTTGTGTCAAAAATCATAATCCTTTTTTCTCAAGGGTTTTCTGGGGGGAAAATAAATGCGCGAATGAGGACAAGTTTCAGTTGCTCCATTATGGAAAGGCTGAGGAAATAGAGAATGGAAAGGAGTGTAAAAGAAACTCAATTCGCTCAAGAGAGCATAGGCTATGTGAGGGGGACCTACCTGCACCGGAGGGGGGGTTCTAAGAATAATAATTTCACTGAGGCTAAGAATAATAATTTCACTGAAGCTAAGAATAATAATTTAACAGATATTACTGTATATTCAAGAACAAGCGATTAGCCACTATAATCAGAGTCTTGCTCCTCCTACTCTGTAATTCTTATGATATATGACGACTGCTATAATTTCTGAAAATTTGGTTTCTGTGATAGCTGTTAGGTATCATTATATTAATAGACTGCAAAACCAACAAGTAGACTGATTAAAAACTTTGGAACTGAACACCTTTCATACAGGCTGAGTAACTGAATACCGCAAGATGACTTCTCTACTTCCACCATGGTGACTGAACACCACATAATCTACACTTCTTGAACTGTTTTCAGCATGAAGAAGCCTCCTGCGCCGACGAAACGTCTCGGCGCAGGAGGCTTCATTGCACATGTATCTGATTCAGCAATGTTTATTAGAGTTCTGCGCTCCTCTTGTACTCTGTGTACGAACTACCTGATTTTTGATATGTTAATGTTCAGATAAATTATACTTATAAGTTCTCTTGACAGTCCAGTGATTCCATAATGTTTTTACTCGTTCCTGTCTACGTAGTTACTTGTTAGAAGTGGGTCTAGTCAGTGCAAGAGGGGAAAGAAAAAGTGTAGTCGGAGCAATCAGGTGCTGGGTGAGAGGGGAACTGCAGGGTGGTCGTTTGTATTGTAGGAGTATGTCAGATAGAAAGAAGTGAGTGACAGGTACGGTATGCTAGATCTGTAGTTAGGAGGAGTAGGTGATAGCGAAGGGGTGAAGTGATGGTGATAATAGGAGGGGTGGGATTGTCGTGGTGATTAGAAGGGTGGGGTGGTCATGAAGCAAAATATACATAAATAAAGAAATTTAAATTTTTATAAATGCTTTACGACCAGTCATACAGAGACACTTTGAGCAAATGAACAAAATTTTTAGAGAACATGACTATTTCTTTCGGATAATCCGTACCTATCAATTACTCACTAAACTGCCCAGGCCGCAGTGAGTTGCTGGTACCACAACACCTTGTGTACATGTCTATCGTGTATATTTGTGACTGGTGTCGAGAGTCTTCCTTCTCCCTTAGCCTGTGTTCAACCTGCCCTGTTGCTTGCATGGTCAGTCTGCCCTCCATTTACCTGACCCTCCAAACCTAAACGAGAGCAAGAGAAAGCATAGCCAATATAAAGAAGAGAGACATGCAAAGATCGCAAAAGTAGACTCCAGTAAATATTTAATCACACAGGATAAAAAAGTGGGACAATGTTGGAAAACTGTGTGTGTGTGTGTGTGTGTGTTTAAAGCAGCCGTTGGTGCGGTGAGAAATAATGGGAGTGGACGGTCACTCCCGACACACTCCACTTTTACATTCTCTCCCCAGGCAACATTTACGAGGCCACATTTGCTGTATAAACTATTCATAAACTGCTGGCAAAGGCCCCAGAAATTTACGATGTAATTTACATTTTAAGGGAATGCAAAAATTGAAGGAACTTCATTTTGCCTTATTATCGATATGACTCTGGGTCAGTAGTCTATGAATGAAGTTTATTACAAGAGTGTATAGGCAGGGTTAATTACCCTTCTGATTATTATTATTATTATTATTATTATTATTATTATTATTATTATTATTATTATCACAGTAAAACCCCAAACCCGAACAGAAGGTGGTCAGGTTTGATCCTAAGGTACTACCTAACCCGAAGGTTCTTAAGATGATACATTTTAAGTAATAATAACAATAAAAATAATAATTAATAAAAACAATTATAATAATAATAATAAAGTAGAAACAAGAAATATAACCCAGTCAACTCAGCATTGGATAATGTATATATATATATATATATATATATATATATATATATATATATATATAATATATATTATATATATATATTAGTGTGTGTGTGTGTGTTGTGTGTGTGTGTGTGTGTGTGTGTGTGTGTGTGTGTGTGTGTGTGTGTGTATGTGTGTGGGTATGTGTGTGGGTATGTGTGTGTGTGTGTGTGTGTGGGAAAAGCAAGACCAAGACAGCAACTAACATCACCTTCAACGTACATCCCATTTCTTTATTGGCGTCTCTGATGTTTCTTCATCCATCAGAATTCTGTCTCCAGCATCAACTGAGTAACCCAACTTAGGCCATTTATTCTACTGTATATGATTTGCAACAGACTTAAATTAAAAAGGCGGATCTTAACAGGAGTGTTAAGAAATCTAATGAAACAAATGCTTGTCGTTCGATGCAAGAAAAATAAAAGGAGAAATTATCAGAGTACAGCAATGCTTTTCTTGTCTGAGTGTGTGGAATGGATTCTGCGTGTTGCAGAGAGGAAGGAAGCTGCAGCCAGTAATGATATCTTGTTTCAGATTATGTCTGGTGTGAAAATTGTGCAGATAATAATGAAGAAATCTGAGGATGGTTTGATACTGTGAAAAATATGATCGAGGGAGTAGCTTTCTGGTTAAGATAGATCGGTTTTATACAGGGCTCTGGTGGCCTGGTGGTTAACGCTCTCGCTTCACACGGTGAGGGCCTGGGTTCGATTCCCAGCCAGAGTAGAAACATTGGACGTGTTTCTTTCCACCTGTTGTCTATGTTCCCCATCAGTAAAATGGGTACCTAGGTGTTAGTCGACTGGTGTGTGGTCGCATCCTGGGACACTGACCTAAGGAGGCCTGGTCACAGACCGGGCCGCGGGGGCGTTGACCCCCGGAACTCTCTCCAGATAAACTCTCCAGATAAACTCTCCAGATAAACTCTCCAGGATGGGGCAGGGTAGGTGGTTCAGAGAAGTGTGTGGATTGCATGGACGGAAAGTTTGAAGTGTGTTTTGAATACTAGAGGATTGAACATCCAGCAAGAGAAAAATGTGTCATGGATCTGATTGGAGGTAATTTTTTGATGTCCTGTTCGAGTGTAAGCAAGGTAACTAATATTAATGAAGAAACTCATCCTCTCTCTCTCTCTCTCTCTCTCTCTCTCTCTCTCTCTCTCTCTCTCTCTCCTCTCTCTCTCTCTCTCTCTCTCTCTCTCTCTCTCTCTCTCTCTCTCTCTCTTTCCATCTCACCTTCTGCCCTTCATCCTCGTCCCTTACGCACTGTCATGATTTATTTCATCTGTCGTCTGTTCCCTGTCTTCCATCTATAATTCCTTTCTCTCCCTTCTTCCATCATTTACATCACGTCCTTCCCCTCTCTCTGTGTCCCATCTCCATCGTTCGCTTGCGCCTTCCCCTCCTTTCATTCTCAGTCAGCTGTCCCTTCTCTACTCGTGTCCTTCTTTGCATCTTTCTCGCTATTTTCTTCCTCTCCTACTATCTTTATCCTCTCTTCATCTAGTCTGAGTTGCTCTATCACTTCATTTATCCATATTTATCTCATAATTTTCCCAC
>NC_069409.1:36094669-36134669 GCF_026875155.1 Cherax quadricarinatus
CCCCGTGTTTTTCTGGGGGGTTTCCCCTTCACCTCGCTTGACTAAAATTTAAGGGAGAGACAGAGGGAGGGAGGAGGGGGGAAAGGGAGAAAGAGACAAAGGGAGGGGAAAGAGGGAGGGAGGAAGGGTGAGAGGGAGTGCAGGAAGTGAATATTTGGAGTAAATTTGCGAGAAAGAGGGAGGCTTAAGCAATTTTTTTCGCAGATGTGTTAATGTGGTGTGTGTGTGTGTGCATGTATGTGTGTGTGTGTGTGTGTGTGTGTGTATGTATGTGTGTGTGTGTGTGTGTGTGTATGTATGTGTGTGTCCTCCATAAGTCATAGTTCAGCCATTTTTAACAATACAAAAAAACAAGCCTAAATGACTCAGAACTAAACGATTTGAAATAGCCCTGGGGGGGGGTGTTAATAATTTACCTTCCTGATTTTCTTGCTAACTGAAGACGTAAATGATTTACAGGGACTGTTTACAAGGCAAGGATGTTGTTTACAAATGTTTAACTTCGTGAGCGAGTGCGTGAACACTTCAAAGGGGCAGCATATATTACACACATTGACTCACACACACACACACACACACACACACACACACACACTGGCGGGAAAGTCAGAAAATGAAATGATGGAATATGTGACAATAAAATGCAAGTAGATTGGAGGTTCGTACCCGAGGGCAAAAGGAATAATGGGAAGGCCAGGACGAGCCCTTGGTTCACCCAACGGTGTATAGAGGCCAAAACTAGGTGCGCTAGAGAATGGAAGAATTATAGAAGAAAAAGAACCCAGGAAAATAAGATTAGTCGAAGAGCCAGAAATGAACATGCACAGATAAGGAGGGAGGCCCAGCGACAATACGGAAATGCCAGAGAAGGGAAAGCCAAGTCTGACCCAAAGCTGTTGTACAGTCACATCAAGAGGACAGCAACAGACAAGGACCAGGTAATCAGGATGAAGAAGGAAGGAGGCGAGATCACAAGAAACGACCGGGAAGTATGTGAAGAGCTCTACTTGAGATTCAGAGAAGTATTTACAGTGTTGACAGAAAGGACACTAGAAAGCAGGAGTGGAGGTCAAAAAGCTGCAAAGCGAGCTAGATACCTCAAAGGTGATAGTGCCAGACATCTCTACGTGGGTCCTATGAGGGAGGAGAGGCGCTCTGTGTGCCATTAACAACAATCGTCAACACATCTATCGAAACAGGGCGTCTACCTGAGGTGTGGAAGACAGCAAATGTAGTCCCAGTTTTTAAGAAAGGAGACAGACATGCAGCATTAAACTACAGACCAGTCTCACTGACATGTATAGTTTGCAATTTCATGGATAAGATTATCATGTAATGAGTGGTGGAGCAACTAGAAAGGAATGAGATTCCCAACACAAGCAGGGTTTCAGGGAAGGGAAATCCTGTGTCACAAACCTACTGGAGTTCTGCGACAACGTGAGGGTAGTAAGACAGTAGAGAAAGGGTAGATTGCATTTTCTTGGACTGTAAGAAGGCTTTTCACATAGTTCCACACAAGACATTAGTTCAAAAGCTGGGGGATCAGGCATGTATAACAGGGAAGGAACTGCAGTGGATCAGAGAATACCTGACAGGTAGGCAACAACAAGTCATGATACATGACGAAGTGTCAGAATGGGCCCCTGTGATGAGCGGGGTTCCACAGGGGTGAGTCCTATGATCGGGCTGTTTCTGGTATACTAAAGTCATGACGGAAGGGGAAAACTCAGAAGTGCCCTGTTTACAATATGTGAAAGCAATGAGGAGTATCAATCGGATGTGAAGTCAGACTTAATGGAGTACGCACACCAGTATGGAAACCCCCAAAGGTCGAAATCAAGAAATTAGAGAAAGTTAAAGGTTTTTCAACAAGCTAGTCGCGGAGCTCAGGGCACGTCCACGAGGAGAGGGTTTAAAAGGGAAATTCGACCTGACACTCGGAGGACAGAAAGGTTTTGGGGGGACATGGTAACGACATACAAAATTCTGAGAGGGGTTGACAATTCCAAGACAGGATGTTTTCCCGAGATGGACACAGAAAAAAAGGGGGGCAAATTGGAATTTTTAAAAATCAATAAGTCCAGGGGTGTTAGGGAAATATTTCCATCATTTGTTGCAAGAATGGGAAAAGTCTGGAGATTATTTGTAGGGGTGGAAAAACCTGCATAGCTTTAAAAGAGGAGAAAGGGTCATGGAGCAGGGGGGGGATGACCTAGTAGCGACCAGGGAGAGCGGGACCAAAACTATGACCGATCCCCTTTAACCCCATTAGGTGAGTACACACACACACATACACACACACATACACACAACCCCACACACACACACACACACACACCACACACCCCACACAACCAACACACACGACCAGTGAAGTGACCATGAAGAGGCGGACCAGGGCTGAGTCTCGACTCCTGCAAACCACAATTAGTTGAGTACAATTAGGGAAGGCGAGTACACCAAGCACACACACAAACACACAAAACCCCATATACACAACAAAATCACACCCAAAAAAATACACATCCCCCCACACCACACTACCATAAACACACCTTGAAGAGTTTCCCAGATTTTACTACTCTCACTAATACCACGAAAACCACCACAAACACACCACATACCACACACACACACTGCATGCACACACACAAGTAAACAGAGCAGGATGTTCCAAGAGGGGCACAGAAACAAGGGGGCACAATTGAAATTGAAGACTCAATGATCAAAGGGATTTGGAATATTTCTTTAGCACAGAGTTTTTAGGAAGGGGAAAAGTCTGGCAAGTGATTTATGGAGGGAGGAACTATACATAGTTTTTAAGGCGAGATAGATATAAATCATGGGGCAGGGAGAGGAGGACCCCAAATTGCGGTCAGGGAAAAGGCGGCTCCCGGACTGAGTCTCCCACCCCTGCAACGAAAAAATTTGGTGAGTACAAAGCTTTAAGAAATACTTCCTTAACTTTGGAGAGGCCAGGGAAATGGAACGCCCAACAAAAGAAGTGATAGGCAAATCCTTTTCATAGCTTTAAGAAAATGTATGACAGGGTTCACAAACCATGAAAGTGAACCCAGAGGGCCAGCATAGTTGGGGCCAGGGCCAAACGACCTCTCCAACCGCAATTTGGTGAGTGCCAAATTTGGTGCCGGGGGCCTTCCTTTAATTTTGTGCGCTAGCACTCATATCTGAGGTATCAGGCTGTAGGTGCCCGAACATCAACAAGCCGCGTCCCGGGGCGGAGATCCCGGAAACTTAGGGAACAGATTTAACAACATAATTTGACGAAAAAGGCAAGAAGTCTTTTAAGGCCTTTTCGTATTTTTGAAGATGATTTCGAATGATGGTTCGATAATGAATTATTCGTAATGACTATACGGTAATATAATGAAATGATTACGAAATGAAATTTCGATGATGATTTTTACGATAATGTTTTCGAAAAGATATTACGAAAATGAGATTACATAATGATAATTACGATAATGATTTTTGCGATAATGATTTCGATAAAGACAAATTAAAGAAAACGACGATTACGATAATGATAATTACATATGATTATTACGATAATGATACGATAATGAGGGTTTCGATAATGATAATTACGAAAAATGAGATTTACGATAATGATGATTTTCGAAATGAATTACATAATGATGTTAGATAATATTCGATAAAATGCTTATAATGACGTACAGTACCCTGCTAGTTAAGTGCAGAACAGCAGTGCCCCCACAGTCGGATGCCAAACGTTGGATGCCTAGACAATCAGAGGCCAGACACCCCAATGCCTAGACATTAGATGCACAGACAGCACTGTTCAGAGATCAATGTTTCAACAGTCGTGTAACATTAATTTCAACCAGTTTCATTAAAAATTCCCTTATCTTAACAGGAGAGAGGAAAAAAAAAATCGGGTTGTCGAGGAATATTATGTCTTTTTTTCCCGTCCACACCACATCCCTCCCCTCCCCCCCCTCTCTCTCTCTCCCTCCCCCTTTTCCCCTTCTCTCTCTCTCCCTCTTCTCCCCTTCCTCTCCCCTTTCTCTTCTCTCCTCCCTCCCCCCCCTTCCTCTTCTCTCCTCTCCTCTCCCCCCTCCCCCCCCCCTCTCTCCTCTCCCTTCCCCGGGCCCCCTTCTCTTTTCTCTCCCCTTCCTTTTCCCTCTCTCTTCTCTCTCCTCTCTCCTCCTCTCCCCTCCTCCCTCTCCCCTCCTCTCTCCCTCTCTCTTTCCCCTCCTCTTTTCCCCCTCCCTCCTTCCTCCTCCCCTCCCCCCCCTTCTCCTCCCTACCTCTTCTCCTCCCTCCTCTCCTCTCGCCCTCCCTCCCCCCTCTCTCCTCTCTCCTTCCCCTCTCCCCCTCCCCTCTTCTCTCCTCCTCTCCCCCCCTCCTTCTCTTTCCCCCCTCCCCCTCCCCTCTCTCCCCTCTCCTCTCTCCCCCCCTCTCTCCCCCCCTCTCTTTTTCCCTCTCCTCTCCCCTCCTCTCTCTCTCCCCCTCTCCTCTTCCTCTCATCCCCCCCCTCGTCCTCCCTCTCTCCCTCTCCTCTCCCCCTTCCCCTCCCTCCCTCCTCCTCCCCCCCTCTCTCTTCTCTCCCCCTCCTCTTCCCTCTCCTCCTCTCCTCTCCCCCCCTCTCCCCTTTTTCCCCCCTCCTCTCTCCCCTCCTCTCTCTCCTCTCTTCTCCCTCCTCCCTCCCTCTCTCTCTCTCCCCTCTCTCTCTTTCCTCTTCCCCTCTCTCTCCCCTCTCCCCTCCTCCTTCCCTCCCCCCCCCTCTCCTCTCCCTCTTTTCCTCTCGTCTCTCTCTCTTCTCTCTCCTCTCTCTTCCCCCCCTCTTCTCTCTCCTCTCCTCTCTCTCTCTCTTCTCCCCCCCTCTCTCCTCCCCCCTTTCCCTCTCTCTCCTCTCTCTCCTCTCCCCTCTCTCTCTTCCCCTTTTTCCCCCCTCCTCCCCCCCTTTCTCTCTCCTCTCCTCTCTCCCTCTCCTCCCTCTCTCTCCCCCTCTCCTCTCCTCCCCCCCCTCTCCTTCCCCTCCTCTCTCTCCCCCCCCCCCCACCACCCACCTTTCCCCCCCCCCTCTCTTTTCCCCTGCCTCCCCCTCTCCCTCTCCCCTCCCCTCTCCTCTCCTCTCCGCCCCTCCTCTTCTCCCCCCTTCCTTCCCTCCTCCCTCTCTCTCTCCTCTCTCTCCCCTCCCCTCTCCCTCCTCTCTCTCCCCTCTCCTCCCCTTTCCCCCCCTCCTCCCTTTTCCCTCTCTCTCTCTCTTCCCCCCTTCCCCCCCTTCTTCCCTCTCTTTTCTCCCCCCCTCTCTCTCTCCTCCCTCTTCCTCCCCTCTCTCCTTCCTTCTCTCTCTCTTCTCTCTCTCCTCTCCTCCCCAAATTTTACCTTCTTTAATCTTTCCCACCAACTCCGGCTCAAACGCCTCTCCTCGCCTACCGCCCCAATAATGACCCTGTATCGCAGTGAGTCCCCATGTAACCACACACACACCACAAAACCAACACACCAAACACACACACACACACACAACACACCACACCAAACCCCAACAATTTTCTTTGTTTTCATTACCCCAATAGTAAACCTTTAAAAAATTTTTCTCTTAACTTGCTAAAACCCCACACGAATTAAATTTTTATTTTTAAATTAAGAAAGCTAAAAAATTATTCAAACACGGGTTTTTTTTTACTTTTTTTTTTTTTTTTTTTTCTTAAAATGGACTGCACAAATGTTTCTTTTTAGAGCTCCAGTGAAGGCCTGAATGTGGGGGATTTTGGGGAAATTTTTTGCAATATTGCTGGGGAATTTTAAAGTATGTACTCTCGTACTTTCCCTTTCAGAAAGCTTCGCCATCCACGGCCTGCAATACAATACAGGGCAAATCAAATCTGAAGACTAAAAACAGAAGACAGTGGAAGACGAGGTAATCAGTCCCTCACCCTAGGAGCAGGTGATGAGCACCCTGATCTTAAAGAATCTTGACGGTATTGGATACCATTGATATACAGAGTGTTAGCTTGAAGGCAGTGTCCGGCAGTGTCTCCTGCTACTGCATAATCATCAGTGTGTTTTAACTGTGATGTCTGTTTTCTTCTTCCTTCAACAAACTGGCCGTATCCCACCGAGGCAGGGTGGCCCAAAAAGAAAAACATAAGTTTCCCATTTTAACTTTAGTAATTTATACAGGAGAAGAGGTTACTAGCCCCTTGCTCCCGGCATTTTAGTCACCCCTTACGACACGCATGGCTTACGGAGGAAGAATTCTGTTCCACGTTCCCATGGTGAAAAGAGGAAATAAACAAGAACAAGAACTAGTAAGAAAATAGAAGAAAACCCAGAGGGGTGTGTGTATACATGCTTATACATGAATGTGTAGTGTGACCTAAGTGTAAGTAAAGTAGAAGTAGCAACTTACCTGAAATGTTGCATGTTTATGAGACAGAAAAGACACCAGCAATCCTACTATCATGTAAAACAATTACAGGCTTCCGTTTTACACTCACTTGGCAGGTCGGTAGTACCTCCCTGGGCGGTTGCTGTCTACCAACTTACTACCTAGGTGATGTCCGTTTATCTGCTGTAAATAAGATGTCCGATTATAAAAAAAATTTTAATGGATTTAAGGCTTCGCTGTATTTTTGTGTGACGCGGCTCTCTCTCTCTCTCTTTTTTTTTTTTTTTTTTTTTTTTTTTTTTTTTTTTTTTTTTTACACAGGGTTTGACAAGGTTAAGGATCCCTAGCTTTATTGACAGCTATTTACAGGTTAAGGATTCCTAACTTTATTGGCAAGCTAAGAGCTGTTACCTACATCAGCTCATTTGAAAGCATTTTTGTTATGAGACATACAAGTAGGGAACAGGACGAAGTTGGAGCCATCTGTGGGCCAGCATTTTCATTTGATCAACTGACGTTATCTCGTTGACATCATTATGCTGTACGAATGTGTTCCATACTCGAGTCATCCTGGGTATGTATGATCTCAGATGGAGTGATGTTCTGGAGAAGGGTACAGCCAGAGTGAAGTTGCTGCTTTCTGCCCGTCTTGTGGCATAAAAGCTTGTTTCACGCTGTCCTCGAAGTGGATCCAAGTGTGGTATTTTGACAATATTGGCCTTGTACATAACAGTAAGGCCACCCACATCCCTCCTATGTTGAAGGCTCTGCTGAAAGGGACAGATCTATCCAGGATGGGTCCAGGCGAGAGATGAGACGTCTTGCTCTGTTCTCTACTCTGTCAAGCAGTCGCAGATGAGAGGGGGGGCAGGCAAACCAAGAAAGTGGAGCATACTCAAGGTGTGAGCGTACTTGTGCCTCGTACAGGATCTTGCAACCCCTACTGTCAAGCAGATGCGAGATACGGCGAAGTGCTGTAAGCTTCCTGGCTGCCTTGTTTGCAAGATTTACAACATGGTTCTTCATGGTTAGTTTGGAGTCAAATTTCACCCCAAGGATATCAACTTCTTCTCCAGGTGCCAACATCGTCCCATTCATCCTTACTACTGCGCCAGCATTATCTCTCTCTCTCTCTCTCTCTCTCTCTCTCTCTCTCTCTCTCTCTCTCTCTCTCTCTCTCTCTCTCTCTCTCTCTCTCTCTCTCTCTCTCTCTCTCTCTCTCTTCCCATTATCCCTCCCTCTGCTCCAACTTTTGCTCGCCATCGCCAACATTATCCCTCCCTCTGCTCCAACGTTTGCTCGCCATCGCCAACATTCATAACTACGGTTAACGAGAAGTTAATGTTTTAATTTTGACTTCGCTAACGTTATCAGTGTTTCACTTTTGAGCACATGAGAAGCACACGAGTGCATGACTAGCACATGAGTGTATGAGTAGCACAAGAGTGCAATAGCACATAAGTGCAGTAGTAGTACATGAGTGTAGGAGTAGCACATGAGTGCTATAGTAGCACATGAGTGCAGGAGTAGCACTGATACTGCTACCTCTGT
Source organism: Cherax quadricarinatus (assembly GCF_026875155.1). Taxonomy (NCBI): domain Eukaryota; kingdom Metazoa; phylum Arthropoda; class Malacostraca; order Decapoda; family Parastacidae; genus Cherax; species Cherax quadricarinatus. Next base: position 36,102,603 of record NC_069409.1, read on the forward strand.
ATCCAGCACTGATACTGCTACCTCTGCATCCAGCACTGATATTGCTACCTCTGTATCCAGCAATGATACTGTTACCACTGTATGCAACACTGATGCTGTTACCTCTGTATCCAGCACTGATACTGCTACCTCTGTATCCAGCACTGATACTGCTACCTCTGTATCCAGCACTGATACTGCTACCTTTGTATCCAGCACTGATACTGCTACCTCTGTATCCAGCACTGATACTGTTACCTCTGTATCCAGCAATGATACTGTTACCACTGTATGCAACACTGATGCTGTTACCTCTGTATCCAGCACTGATACTGCTACCTCTGTATCCAGCACTGATACTGCTACCTCTGTATGCAGCACTGATACTGTTACCTCTGTATCCAGCAATGATACTGTTACCACTGTATGCAACACTGATGCTGTTACCTCTGTATCCAGCACTGATACTGCTACCTCTGTATCCAGCACTGATACTGCTACCTCTGTATCCAGCACTGATACTGCTACCTCTGTATCCACCACTGATACTGTTACCTCTGTATCCAGCACTGATACTGCTACCTCTGTATCCAGCACTGATACTGCTACCTCTGTATCCAGCACTGATACTGCTACCTCTGTATCCAGCACTGATACTGCTACCTCTGTATCCAGCACTGAACTGCTACCTCTGTATCCAGCACTGATACTGCTACCTCTGTATCCACCACTGATACTGTTACCTCTGTATCCAGCACTGATACTGTTACCACTGTATGCAACACTGATACTGTTACCTGTGTAGGCAACACTGATACTGTTACCTGTGTAGTAAACAGTGTTATTGTTACCTCAGTATTAAACGACTGATACCGTCGCCTTAATCTTGAGAACAAGCCGAGAACATCCGCGACCTGAACCAGAAAATTTTAGGCACCTCCACAGTATACCTGGAAGGTGTTCCGGGGGTGAACGCCCCCGTGGTCCGGTCCATAACCAGGCCTCGAGGTGGAATCAGGGCCTGATGAACCAGGCTATTACTGCTGGCCGCACGTAAACCGACTGGTCAGCTACTGATTTTACGTGCCTCTCCAGCCCCCTCTTGAAGATAGCCAGAGGTCTATTGGTAATCCCCCCGCAGTCCACAATTTCGGCAAAACATCCCACAATTCGAACCACGAGACCGCAGAACGTTGGGACAAACAAACACTAACAAGCACTAACAACGCCGGAAATACTGGCGAAATGAAAGTCGTCATCGTTGTCGTAACGAGAGACGCAGAACGCCGACATTAATTACGTCAGGACGTAAACGGCCAGAGAAACGAATAAATATTTTAACCCCCAAAAGATATCTAATGTCATGGAATTTAATGTGATTATGCGGGACTGACGTTTGAAATTGTTTCGAAATGGAATGGAACGAAACGCGAGCGCAGAGTTCAGATTGGAATTTGAGCAGCGCTCAAATTCAAATTTGATTATATATGGCTCTTCCAACATTCATAACATACTGTTTACATATTTAACATCAGCATTTTGAATGATGATAATAATAATAATAATAATAATAATAATAATAATAATAATAAATAATTAATAATAATAATAATATAATAATAATAAATAAATAATAATAATAATAATATAATAATAATAATAATAATAATAATAAATTAATAATATAAAATAATATAATAAATAATAATATTTAACATAAAAAAAATATATAAAAAATTATAATAAATATATTTAACATATAATAAAAAGATATTTTAAAGCAAGCATATAAATAATTTATTTAAAGCAAGCACTAATAAAGTTATTTTAAGCACCCACTAATAAAAATATTTAAAGCAAGCACTGATAAAATTAATTAAAGCAAGCACTATGAAGTTAATTAAAGCAAGCGCTAATAAAGCTATCTTCCGCCATGGAAGGCATGAAGAATTACAATAATCTCCTGAACATACATGAGCGTATTACAAGTTTTTTTTTTCAGAATTTTTCACAGGATTATTAAATCATAAGAGCATTTTTTTTTTTACTGTGAGTGGAGGAGAGGGTAAATATTTTGTGTGTGTGTGTTTACTAACGTAAACAAATCGGTGAGTACAAACAGATCAGTGAGTACTCAAATATATATATACACACACACACACAAGCACACGGAGAGCAACATAAACATTAGAGAAACGTGCAACTCTTTCTCTCTCTCTGGCAAGATATGCTCTGCCATCATAGGAATATATGCCATTGTAACGCCCACAAAACATGAAATTCTAACGCGAAAATGTACACTCCTTTTGCCAGTGTATGTGACGGAAGCCCCAACATACTTCACTGGTTCGCCAACGTAATACGATTTTAGTGAATGTTCATTAACTACACTATAACATATATATATATATATATATATATATATATATATATATATATATATATATATATATATATATATATATATATATATATATATATATAAACTGGTTGAAGTAGGTCAGGGCACGCATTACCTTCATTATTCAAGATTTAGACAGGAAAAACGAGAATATTTCTGCCAAGTTCTGGACACGCTATCTCTAATTAGTCCACTTAAGCAAGTTTAGAGAGCAGGATGAGATACAGATGAAAATGTTGCAGAAAAATATATGCGTAGTTTTTGTTATTTAATTTATTTCTTAGAGTGACTGTGTTTAAGTACTGCTTCACTAAATATGACTACTTCAGAGAGGCTCGTTACATATTTGGAGTCGTCGAGAAGTCTTCTGTGCTTTAGTTACGTTTCCGCTCTGGGCTGCGCCGCTGCTGTTATCATATCTGCTTTCTGCATCTCTTGTCCTCTCACAGTCGTTCTTATTAGTTCTGCTCAATTCTCTGTTTTCCGCCCCTTAAAGGGGTTTTCTTATTCTGATGAATGGATGGCCTTCGATCCTACCCTTTCCTTGTTGAAGAAAAGAAACACTTTGAACAGTCTTTTTACTGGGATAACGTTGTGAACTTTTAAGATCTTTACCCAATCATGGCTTGAGAGAAATGTTGTCCAATTGTGAGTTCGTTCTGCGATGTGTGTCTTCTCTTCACTCTTGTTGACATCAGACAATTCAATTCCTTACTTCACTTTCTTTGGAGCATTCTTGATAACCCATTATTCTCCAAGAGCTATATGACTCTTACTAGTTTAATGCTTCCCCGTGAATGTAAAAATAATCTTTTTGCAGTACGCTTCATATTTATGCTTTCCATGTCATTTTGCTCATTACTTTTAGTTCTTTGCTCTCTGCATGTCTCCACTTCCTTGTAAACCACTGATTTCCCCTCCCCCCGTGTGCTTGATAATCGTTTCTGTAACTTCCTTGTACAGTGGAACCTCTAGTCAAGACCATGATTCGTTCCAAAACTCTGGTCGTGACCCGATTTGGTCGTGACCCGAACCTAATTTCCCCAATGGATTATATGTAAATATGATTAATCTGGACCCCTACAAACAGTATGTAAATATTGTTTTTATATGCTTTTTAAGCACAAAAATATTTAATTATAGAATGCACAATGTAATAGTAAACTAAAGGTAAAAGCCTAGTAAACTGAAGGTAAAAGCCTTGAATAACACTGAGAAAAAGCTTGAACAACAGAGAAAATTAACATTGCACGAGTCCGTTCTACATCCCTACGAACAGTTTGCTGTAAACAATTTTTTTTTAAGGGACGTCTAATGGCTGAGACGTGAACCCCGTTATTTATCGTCCGATTTCTTTCATTTTTGGTGTACGTTAAGAAGCATCTCTCCATCATACATTGCCCAAGTTTCAATAAGATAGTCCAACAAACAACTGAGAAAAAATATTTACGAAAAATCATATATGGCAAGCCCTAGCCGGGTACTAGCACTGCAAGAAACTGTTTGTGCACTACCTGCTGATAAAACATTGCTAATCGGAATGTATCACAAGGGTCTTTGTTAGGTGTACACAAACAACAGGAAGTGAGGAAAATTAGTGCGTGCGAGAAAACTGGTGTGGAATGTGAAAATTGGGACGGCTGTGTTTGTTCGGCACTCGAATATGTGTTTGTGACCAGATGCAAGAATTTGGCGATTTTTTTTGGTCGTGAACCGATTTGTTCGTGTTCGGAAGTGTTCGTGATCAGAGGTTCCACTGTATATCTTTATCAGCTAGTCGCATATCTTATACAATGTTATATCTTTAATTTCCTCTCTCTCTTAGGGGCTCTTAGTGGTTCCTCACGTTTTCTTTTACGGCTGCTTCACTCAGAGTGAAGATCAGATGCAATCTTATTGATTATTTTCTTCTTCCTCTTATCCTTGTGGCGTTTCATGCAGGCTCAGGAAATTTCCCATTAATGCCTCCTTGCATTTAATTCACCAGCGTTTCTGTTTCTCTATACATTTCCCATTTCTTCCAGCACACATTCTTGCGAACACCACCACCTGTGGTCAGTAGTTTTTCACTTGTTCCATATGCTCATTGTACTATTATTAATATGCTTTGCATAATCGCTTTTTCAATTTTTTTTTAGATTCGGTGGAAGATTTTGAATGATGGCTGTTATTAACGTAAAACCCTTATCGCAGTTCCTACCGCATGAACTCTCAAGTATCCGCTGTCTTCTGTTATTGGATCCCTAAGAACATAAGAACATAAGAAAGGAGGAACACTGCAGCAGGCCTGTTGGCCCATACTAGGCAGGTCCTTTACAATCCATCCCACTAACAAAACATTTGCCCAACCCAATTTTCAATGCTCCCCAGGAAATAAGGTCTGATAACTCTATCCACTCATTTGCAAGTCCCACTCAAATTCAACCCCTCCCACTCATATATTTATCCAACCTAAATTTGAAGCTACCTAAAGTCTCAGCCTCAATAGCCCAACTAAGTAGATCCGGGAATCATCGCCTCTGAAACTCGGTTAAAGTAAACTTCACCAGTTAGAAAGGAAATAATATAGTACAAAATAAAAAAATTTCATACAAAGGAAAATAAAGATATGTGTATCCTGAAAGTTTGAAAGAATTAACCGTCAATCTTTATTTTTGCGATTTTAAAAATGGGAGGTAATCAGAGGAGGAAGGGTAGCTCCAGTTCCTCGAATCAAGGCCCCATTGATATACCTTTTATGAGTTTCGAGAGTTTTACTACTCCAAGAGCGCAGCCATGGACCAGGCTTCTCTGGTGCTAGCCTGGTCAACCAGGCTGTTGCTGATGGTGCTTATCTATCCAACTTTGCTATCTGGTTGCAGAGGAGGATAAGGAAGGGGATAGTCTCTGTTGGAACAGAAGGAAGGGGTGCTATATTTTGAGAGCCACGAGGAGGATATAAACTCTCTCTCTTTCTCTCTCTCTCTCTTTTTTTTACAGGGTTTGACAAGGTTAGGTTAAGGATCCTTAGCTTTATTGACAAGCTATTTACAGGTTAAGGATTCCTAACTTTATTGGCAAGATAAGAGCTGTTACCTACATCAGCTCATTTGAAAGCATTTTGATTGTTATGAGACATACAAGTAAGGGAACAGGATGAAGTTGGAGCCATCTGTGGGCCAGCATTTTCATTTGATCAACTGACTTTATCTCGTTGACATCATTATGCTGTAGAATGTGTTCCATACTCGAGTCATCCTGGGTATATATGATCTCAGATGAAGTGATGTTCTGGAGAAGGGTACAAGCCAGAGTGAAGTTGCTGCTTTCTGCCCGTCTTGTGGCATAAAAGCTTGTTTCACGCTGTCCTTGAAGTGGATCCAAGTGTGGTACCTTTTGACAATATTGGCCTTGTACATAACAGTAAGGCCACCCACATCCCTCCTGTGTTGAAGGCTCTGCTCTCTCCCTCTCTCTCTCACTCTCTCTCTCACTCTCTCTCTCTCTCACTCTCTCTCTCCGACTACAGTGATTAAGGTTATTTAACAGTAAGCGGGACTAATTAAAATTTCATCAAGGTATGGGCTGCTGGGAGGCGCTCCGGGCAACTATTGCACAAAAGTGGAAGTGAGGGGAAAAGAGGAAGTGAAGAGAGATTGGAAGGGGAAGAGTGGGGACGAAAGGATGGAATTAGTGAAGTGGGGAGATCGGAGAGAGGGAAGATATGAGGGAAGACAATGGAGGAAGAGAGAAGAGCAGGCAATCAGAAATTCAAGAGTGCAGAGAGTAGAAGGAATCAATTTTAGTGTTATCTTTGTCCCACGGCCCCTGTCTCGGACCACACCTAGGATATACCTTTGATGAGTTCCCAGAATTTTTCTACTCCTAGAGCCTGGCCATGGGCCAGGATCGTTTGGTGCTTGCCTGGTCAGCCAGGCTGTTGCTGCTGGTGGCCTGCAACCCCACATATCCATCACAGCCTGGTTGATCTGGCACCTGGTGAAGAAAATTGCCCAGTTTCCTCTTGAAGGTTTCTGCACTTGTCCCAGTAGTGCTTCTGATATCTTCTGGTAAGATGATGAATGATCTGGGATCACGAATGTTGATACAGTGTTCTCCTACTGTGGTTAGTTCACCCTTGCTTTTCACTGGATGTAAAGAAAATATTTCAGCATCAAGACCTATTAAGAAGCACTGCTGGAAAGTAAAGGCATGTGTACACTGAATGTAAATAGAAGTTGGTACTATTTACCTGTCACAGAACGTGTTCAACAGACAGAAATAACAGATCAACACTCATACCAGTACATGAATAAGTTTCCGTTTCACACCTAATTGAGAGGACGGTCGTAGCTCCCTGCGTGGTTGGTGTCTACCATCCCACTACCTATGGAATGACAGGAATGGGGAAAGTGGTATGAAAGAAACTAGAAGTTAGAGGGAGAAGACTGGATTCAGGAAAGGGAACCGGGGAAGAATAGAAGGGAATGAAGACAGAAAGGCATCACGTGGGAACTGGAGGAAAAAAACTAAATGAGATATATGAGCAGGGAGAGAGAGAGAACGAGAAGGATGAGGAATGAATTAATGGTATAAAAGAGACTGAAGAGGGACAAGAATTAAGAGGAAGAGCAAGAGAATACATGGAGATGATAGGTGAGTGAAAGAAAGAAAAAATGGGAAGTAAAATAAAAATATAGTAAGAGTGGGAACAAAGAAATGAATAATGAATATTGAGGATTTTGAAGATAGTTGGGAAAAAAAAGATAAGACTGAGAGGAAAGGGTTTGTAAGGAGAAATAAAAAGGAATAAAGAGCAATAGAAAGGAAGTAAACAGTAGCAGGCGGCTCTGCAACTACTGAAAGAGGAAGGGGGGAGAAGGAGGACAAGAGAAGAAGGAAGAGGAGGAAGAGAAGGAAGAGGAGGAGGAGGAAGAGGAGGAGGAGGAAGAGGAGGATGAGGAGGAGAAGGAGGAGGAGGAGGACAAGGAGGATAAATTTAAGGAAGGGGAAAAGAATTAGCATCAGTACCAAGGGGGAGGAGGAAGATAAGAATAAGGATAAGGAAGAGAAAGAACAGGAGACAACGCAGCAGTTGCAGTAAAAGGAAGATGTACAGTAATTATACAAACACAACAACACTGAGAAAAAGAAAAAGAGGAATAAACAATGGTGAATAAAAAGGCACTCCAATAATATAATTGAAAACATAAAGAGGGAGAAAGGGAGAGAGGGAAAGAGGGCGAGGGAAGGAAAAGTGAAGAAAGGGTTGTAATCAAGGGAGTAATTTTCTTCCCCTATTTTGCCTGTGAATTTGGTACGATGGACTAAGTCGAACAGGCTTTTAAGCAGGTGATGAGGGGAAGAGAGAAAGAGAGAGAGAGAGAGAGAGAGAGAGAGAGAGAGAGAGAGAGAGAGAGAGAGAGAGAGAGAGAGAGAGAGAGCGGAGGGGGAGGAGTCCTCAAGTATTAATTCGTTAGTAAAACTAAAGCAAAACTAGTGCCTCATCGCGGCATAACTTATGACAGGAATTGTCAAGAATTCTCAATTCTCTCTCTCTTTCTCTCTCTCTCTCTCTCTCTCTCTCTCTCTCTCTCTCTCTCTCTCTCTCTCTCTCTCTTCTCTCTCTCTTTTTTTTTACACAGGGTTTGACAATGTTAGGGATCCCTAGCTTTATTGACAGCTATTTACAGGTTAAAGATTCCTAACTTTATTGGCAAGCTAAGAGCTGTTACCTACATCAGCTCATTTGAAAACATTTTTATTGTTATGAGACATACAAGTAGGGAACAGGATGAAGTGGGAGCCATCTGTGGGCCAGTATTTTCATTTGATCAACTGACTTTATCTCGTTGACATCATTATGCTGTACGAATGTGTTCCATACTCGAGTCATCCTGGGTATATATGATCTCAGATCTCTCTCTCTCTCTCTCTCTCTCTCTCTCTCTCTCTCTCTCTCTCTCTCTCTCTCTCTCTCTCTCACCAGTGAGTAACGAAGATTCAGTTCACTTTAGGAGAGTTGACTCTGATCCAAACACTGTACGCCAGGGGTCGGCAACTTACTGCCCGTAGGCCAGATCCGGCCAGTAACCCGAAATACTCCGGCCAATAGTTTCTAAGAGAAATATTATATCAACTCGGCCTACTGGCCTTTTTTTCCAAAACTTCCACCATCTTGAATTCTAAAAGATGCACAGACAGTGAAGCTTTGCAAAACTACAATCAGCTGTCCATTTAGATGACATCAGGCTTCTTCCAGCCTGTCACCTAATTCACACTAACCAGAAGTATAGGCAGGAAGAGGTGGTAGTAGTAGTAGTAGTAGTAGTAGTAGTACAAGAATGGTATATAATACCGACAAGATGAAATTAAGACACAAGCACAACACCCGGGAATCCCTATCGTAGACGTTTCGCCATCCAGCCAGCCACTGGATGGCGAAACGTCCACAACAAAGACAACCAGACGCCGCACATGTGTCTAAATTTCATCAGTAGTTGTAGTAGTAGTAGTAGTAGAAGAGGTAGTAGTAGTGGTAGTGGTAGAAGTGGGAAATAAGGAGGACGAGCCAGTCAAATACAAAGGAAGGGGAGCACTGCAAAAGAGCTAGGTGCCCACAGAGGGAGAGCAAGTGCACAGAGGTGTGTGAAAGAGGAAGTGGCGAAATAAATGAAGAAGGAACAGAAACACGAGACAGAAGAGAGAAAGACAACCCAGAGGAGAAAAGGAAAGAGGAAAGGGGAAGAGGGAGAAGAAGAAAAAGAAAAAGAAAAAAATGAGGAGTCAGGTTAAGTCACGGGTGTTCTGAAGTTTGGAGCATTTTACAATGTAGTGGGAGAGGAAGGCATCTACAGAGACGAAGCCAGGGCTAAGGTTCATACAAGGAAAGTTGTGTATTAGAGAGGATTCAACTAGACGGCGACTGTTCGAGTTGGAAGTAGGGAAGACAGTTTTAGCAGAAGACCAGTCAATAGGATGGCTATGATCTCTGACGTGACAGACAAGAGCATTGTTAGTGTCGGCAAGCCTAACACTATTTTTGTGCTCCCTAAGTCTGTCAGAAAGAGATCGACCAGTTTCTCCGAAGTATTGAAGAGGACAGGATGAGCAAGAAATAGAGTAGACACCAGGAACATCTGTAGAGGGAGGAGAGGTATGAACGAGATTAGTGCGAAGAGTGTTAGTCTGGCGGAAGGTAAGCTTGATGTCTAAGGGACGGAGAGAATTGTTGAGATTAGAAAGACCGGAAATGTAGGGAAGGCAGAGGATAGAAGAGTTCCCAGGAGTAGAGAGTTTGGGAGAGAAGAAATTGAGAGACTGTCGAGCGACAAAAATCAAGTGTCACACTAACTGCTATTAGACAGAGAGACAGATGAGGGTAGGTTCAATATCAGCCCCTCAAAATAACTGCTATTCTCAGTAGACATAATATTGCTTAATTAAATACATAAATATATGTCAAAGTTTGGTTTGTATTATTATTAACCTCTGTTTATTAACTATGGCGATATGTGTGGCCCGCCATCCGCTCACAGACATGGGCCCTGGCCCCTAGACAGGACAAGGTTGCCCACCCCTGTTGTACACAGTGTAAGGCACTTCCTGTAGCACACGGTCCAGCTGGCATGGGAGTGCACACATTGAGCCTGGACCAGGGCCGGGCAGCGGGAGTAGGTAAACTCTCGAAACCCTTCAAAGATATACCAGAGGTATACTCCTTCTTCCTATGTATCCTCTCAACTTCATTCCAGTTCTTTCCATCACCTCCTCATCCCTATGCTCCCATATCACCTCCGTCTATAGTTTCCCCATCACCTCACCAGGAGTCTGCCTGAAGGGTGTTCCGAGGGTCAACGCCCCCGGAACCATTTATCATGAGTCACAGTTGCTGAAAATGCGAGAATAAACAGAAATAACAACAATACACTCGTGGGGAAGCACTGAACCTGTGAAGCTCAAGCAGCAACTGAGGAATTGAACGCAGTCATATTCGCCAGTATCGAAATATAAACAGTAGACTTTTGTCTGTTAATGGTGTCTGAGTCCTTGTCGACGAGGAGGCTCGGTCTCAGACCAGGCCAGCGGAGGCCCTAACTTCACATATTATCACATAGCATAATTTTCAATCACCTGGAACCACAACAATTATACAATCCAGGGCAGCATGGGTTTATGGTCGTTCCTGCCCTTTACAACTGGTAGAGCATTGTGATGAGGTCTTGGATGCTCTGGAAGACGAGCTAAATGCTTAAATAGTGTACACTGATTTTGCAAAAGCGTTTGAGAAGTACGATCGTGGTGTGGTCGTGCACAAAATGCATGACAAGGAATAACTAGAAAACTGGGCAGATAGATATTTAATTTATTATCAAATGGAACCCAGAGAATAGTAGTAAGCAGAGTTAAGTTGGACCCTGCTACCGTGAAAAACTCTGTTTCTCAAGGCATGATAGTCACCCAACTTCTGTTTCTCACTCTTATTTCCGACACTGACAAGGACATAAATCACAGCACCGTAATATCCTTTGTTGAAATGACATTGGGAAGGGTAGGAGACAGGAGCTACTTGATAAGTACAGGTCAGCCACAGAAGTAGTCAGGTCTAAGGGAGGGATCCCTATCATATGTAGCATCTTGCCTAGAAGGGGAGTGGGCAATGAATGGATGTCTAGGGCAATTGGTATAAATTGCTGGCTAAACAGGTACTGCAAGGAACTTGCAATCCCATTCATTGATAACTGGGACAAATTCTATGGCAAACATGATATGCATGCAAGGGATGGGGTTCATCTCTCTGGGGCTGGAGTGGTTGCATTAGCCAATTCGATTGAGGGGGTAATTGATGACTAGTCTAGGACTTTAAACTGACAGATTATAGAGGTATGGGTGTTTGTGGGAAACAATCAGGCTGCAGCATTATTGTTGGAAACAGCAGATATTACCAGAATACCTCAGGGATATGTTTAAAAGACACTATTCAAAATAAAGTTCCTAATAAAGGCATAACAACTGATCGACAAACAGTGATAGTAGAGGGCAACAAGTGACTAGCTCCCTTAAGGTTTACTATACAAATAGTAGGTGTCTAAGAAATAAGATAGATGAGCTAAGATTACTCGCAAGTGCAGGTAATATAAATATTATTGCTATAACTGAGACCTGGTTCAACTTGAAGGATAGAAATGGCTTCTGAATGCAGCATAAAGGGTTATAAACTATTCTACACTGATAGGGTCAACAGGAAGGGTGGTGGAGTGGCGATGTATGTCAGAGATAATTTAAATTGTTGTGTTAGACATGATTTAAGAATAGAAACATCGGACACAGAATCTGGCTACAGTTTCTCGAGGGGTATGAAAAATTAATTTTCGGTGTGATATATAGGCCCCCAAACCTTGATAGGGAGTGCAGTAAGCAGCTATGGGACGAAATTCATAAGGTGTCTAGATATGAAAATGTTGTGTTAATGGGGAATTTTAACTTCAGACATATTGATTGGAACAATCTGACAGGACATCTTGAGTCTAGTGACTTTCTTGATACAGTTCAGGATTACTTTTTAAAACAGTTTGTGACAGAACCAACTAGAGGAAACAATCTGCTTGACTTGGTTCTTGCCAACAAAGATTCACTAATTAATAATCGTGAGGCTAATGATGAGCTTGGGGAAAGTGATCACAAATCACTTAGTTTCAATATATTATGGAATTACCCAGTAAACTGCAATCAAGTCTCTGTCCCAGACTTTCGATTGGCTGATTTCATGGGACTGAAAAATTACCTGGGTGGGCTAAATTGGGATGTCCTGACTATGGGTCAGGTAGCTGGTGTTGGTTGCCAATATGACGTTTTTCAGAGCATAGTTCTAGCTGCTCAGTCAACTTTTGTTCCGAGTAGGGAAATTAGATCTAACAAAAATGATCCCAAATTGATGAACAACAAATTAAAACATCTCATTGGTCAAAAGAGAGGCATATACAGGCGTATCAAAAGAGGGAAAGGGCAGTTAAGAAATCAATATATTCAGTTAAAGAGAGAAATAAAAAAAAGGAATAAGAAAAGCAAAAAGAGATTATGAGGCTAAGGTCGCAAGGGATTCGAAGACTAACCCAAAAGGGTTCTTTCAGGTATACAGAAGTAAGATTAGAGACAAGATAGGCCCACTTAAGAGTAACTCAGGTCAGATCACTGACAGTGATAGGGATATGTGTGAAATTTTCATTTCTTACTTCCTCTCAGTTTTCACAAAGGAAGATACTAGCGAAATTCCAGAAATAATAAATTATGTAGAACAGGACGATAACAAACTATGCATAATTGCAGTAACTAGTGACATGATCCTCAGACAAACAGAGAAATTAAAACCAAACAAATCCCCAGGCCCTGATGAATTGTTTGCAAGGGTTTAAAGGAATGTAAAGAGGAACTTTGCAAACCTTTGGCTAATCTTTTTAACAAATCACTACAAACTTGCATAGTGTCTGATAAGTGGAAAATGGCAAATGTAATACCTATTTACAAGGCAGGTGACAGATCCTTAGCATCGAACTGTAGACCAATAAGCCTTACCACCATAGTAGGAAAATTTATGGAATCAATAATTGCCGAGGCAATTCGTAGCCAACTTGATAGGCATAAATTGATAAATGAATCTCAACACGGTTTTACTAAGGGGCGTTCCTGTCTTACGAATTTACTAACTTTTTTCACTAAGGCGTTTGAGGAGGTAGATCATGGTAATGAATATGATATTGTGTATATGGACTTCAGTAAGGCTTTCGATAGAGTTCCGCATCAGAGACTTTTGAGGAAACTTAACGCACACGGAATAGGAGGAGAATTATTTTTCCTGGGTAAAGGCGTGGTTGACAAATAGGCAGCAAAGAGTTTGCATAAATGGGGAGAAATCAGAATGGGGGCACGTCACAAGCGGTGTTCCACAGGGGTCAGTGTTGGGCCTCTTGTTGTTCACATTTTACATAAACGATATAGTTAAGGGAATAAATAGCGACATAAGCAAATTTGCTGATGACACCAAAATAGGCCGTCCAGTTCATTCTATTGAGGACATTAGTGCACTCCAGAATGATTTGACAGACTGATGTAGTGGTCGGAGAAGTGGCAGATGCAGTTTAATATAGACAAATGCAAAGTGCTAAATGTTGGACAAGACAATAACCATGTCACTTATAAACTGAATAGCGTAGATCTTAATACTACTGACTGCGAAAAGGATTTAGGAGTTCTGGTTAGCAGTAATCTGAAACCAAGACAACAGTGCATAAGTGTTCGCAATAAAGCTAACAGAATTCTTGGCTTCATATCAAGAAGTAAAAACAATAGAAGTCCCCAGGTTGTTTTTCAACTCTATATATCTTTGGTTAGGCCTCATTTAGATTATGCTGCACAGTTCTGGTCACCATATTACAGAATGGATATAAATGCATTAGAAAACGTACAGAAGAGGATGATAAATTTGATCCCATGTATCAGAAATCTTCCCTATGAGGATAGACTGAGGGCCCTGAATCTGCACTCTCTAGAAAGACGTAGAATTAGGGGGGATATGATTGAGGTGTATAAATGGAAAACAGGAATAAATAAAGGGATGTAAATAGCTTGCTGAAAATATCCAGCCAAGACAGGACTCGCAGCAATGGTTTCAAGCTGGAAAAGTTCAGATTCAGGAAGGATATAGGAAAGCACTGGTTTGGTAATAGAGTTGTGGATGAGTGGAACAAACTCCCGAGTACCGTCATAGAAGCTAAGACCTTGTGTAGTTTTAAAAATAGGTTGGATAAATACATGAGTGGGTGTGGGTGGGTGTTGGTGGGTGTGGGTGGGTGTGGGTGGGTGTGAGTTGGACCTGACTAGTGCTCCTTCCTTAAGTGGAAGTGACCTGACTAGATGGTCATTGTTCTAGGCCGGGGGGTGGCATGGACCTGCTTCGCATGGGTTAGTAGACCTGTTGCAGTGTTCTTCTTTCTTATGTTCTTCTTCTTGTGATGACACCAGAATTTCTGAGAGAGGCGTCCATCGAAGACATAGCGAAACGTCATGTGGATACAAATCAAGTCTTCCAGTGGGCCTCAGACAACAACATGGTGCTTAACGAGGACAAGCTTCAGTTGCAAACTCGAATTATGCAAGAGAGCGAACTTCATATCTGCGAGACTTTGAAGTAATAATATCAGAAGATCTCGCATTCGGAAATCACAACAATATTGTCATTGCTACAGCAAGGAAAATAATACGCCGGATAACCAGAATATTCAATGCAAGAAATGCTGAGTCAGTAATGATACTCTATGTAGCTTATTCCCTCCAGACTGTAATACTGCTGTATACTGACGGCTACCTTTAAGGTAAGCGACACTGCTGAGCTGGATAATGAACAGTTTTCACTGCTCATATACGCTAAAGCATCTGAACTACTGGGAAAGCTTGAAAGTTCCTTCCTTGGAACACAGACGACAAAGGCACATAATAGCTTACACCTGGAACACTGGAGGGACTCATCCCAAACATGAGCACCGAAATGAAATCACTCCGTATGACAAGAGATTTTGAAGACGGTGCAAAATATCACTTAAAAGCAGGGGCGCGACGAATGCACTAAGAACTCGATGAGTGTTAGGGGTTCCTACTTTACCGCCCTCCCCGTGCCTCCCTCCGTGCCTCCTCCGTGCCTCCCTCTGTGCCTCCCTCTGTGCCTCCCTCTGTGCCTCCCTCCGTGCCTCCCTCTTGCCTCCTCTGTGCCTCCTCGTGCCTCCCTCATGCCTCCCTCTGTGCCTCCCTCTGTCCTCCTCCGTGCCTCCCTCTGTGCCTCCCTCCGTGCCTCCCTCTGTGCCTCCCTCCGTGCCTCCCTCTGTGCCTCCCTCCGTGCCTCCCTCTGTGCCTCCCTCCGTGCCTCCCTCCGTGCGTAAGGAAAATTATCAACTGGACAAGTTCTTCAACTGAGTGCCTGACCAGCCAGGCTGTAATTCGTAGGTTAGATTCTATGCGTCCAACACTAACAGTCTGGTTTATCGAGATTTTATCCTCCAGGGAACATAGTTTGGGATCAGGTACTCAGGTACATTCATGTACTTTGAATACCGTTGAAGAGTTTCGAGAGTTTCTCTAGTCTCTGAGCCCGGCCATGGGCCAGGCTTGTCTGGTGCTTGCGTGGTCAACCAGGCTATTGCTGCTGGAGGCCCGCTGCCCCACATATACATCACAGCCTGGTTGATCTGGCACCTGGTGAAGATACTTGTCCAGTTTCCTCTTGAAGGCTTCTACACTTGTTCCAGCCGTGTTTCTGATATCCTCTGGTAAGATGTTGGATAGTCTGGGACCCCGGATGTTAGCACCGCACCCCTGCTCCTCACTGGGTTTATTTTACATTTCCTCCCATATCTCTCACTCCAGTAAGTTGTTATGGCAGTGTGCAGATTTGGTATCAGGCCCTCGAGTACTTTCCAGGTATATATTATCATGCATCTCTCCTCCACTTCTTCAGGCATTCCATCTCTTTGGTGGTGTCTCTCAGTTTCCTCCTGTCACACCAGTACCAGTACCCTCCCTTCTCTCTCTTTTCCTCCTTGCCTAAGCTGTGCTCCCAGCGGCTCCCAGCAGCTCCGAACACGTCTAATTAAGAAGAGTAATATTTACTTCCATATACTTAGCTAACATACGTATATGTTGTACCATCAGCAATATATAACGAGTGTGTATGCCTGTGTATAGTTATAATTGTGTATTCATATGATTATGTATTTTTGTATTTATATAAGTGTATGTTTGCCGACTCGGGTGTTTTGCATGCAAATATGCAAATTAGGATGGTGTTCGCTATTTTGTACCAAACTAGCCTAGCGACGTGATGCAGGTGAACCCTACCTAACTTATTTTGGGTCAGCTAACTTTCAGTGGGTGACTGAAGTCAAGTTTGTTTGATGAACTTTACGCTACTAGCGTGAAGTTCATGAAACAAACGTCGCGAGGTTACCCTGAGCCTACCTGGAGCCGATAACGGGGAATCATCACACCCGCGCCCGGGTCCCAGACCAGGCCTTCCGGTTGCTGGCCTGATCGACTAGGTTGTTGGTGCAACAATGAATCTGCATTATTTACATTTTTATGTATAATACGTAGTATTAGATACACTCTACAACGTAGTGCAAATTTCTCTATTTCGTCTTTTTCTTTACTTTCACGTGAACAACTAAGTGTAATGAACACTTGTTATTGCTCAATAATAACCCATATATGTATAACTTTCGTTGTGTTGCTCTGTGATAAATGGAGATATCTTTATAAAATTCTAATTTATTACTGTATGGATATTAAATCCTGAGAGATGGTAATTCCCAAGTAAGAGTAACTCCAGCAAGGAACGATATGTTTGAAGCTTCCGTAGCTAATGAACCTGTAATGGAATACTTGATGATATTCTCATTGCCTTTCTGAAAGTCCCAACTGTGGCAGACAGATTTCAACACTGTGTATGTTTATTATATATATATATATATATATATATATATATATATATATATATATATATATATATATATATATATATATATGTGTGTGTGTGTGTGTGTGTGTGTGTGTGTGAATTACAATCTGTTTGGTGGAGTATGGCAGAGAAACAGCTAATTTTTCTTCCCACTAAGTAATCATATATTATAGGAGAGCAGCACACTGTCGATGTATCCAATTTTGCTAAATGCAAAATAAACGTCTGGCGGTGTTGTGTACACTGGCCAGCTACGTCTGAGGTGGGGCGTGTACAGCTGGGAGGCCCAGAGACTAATATTTACCTCCCTGTTATACATCAAACCACCACCTCCTACCCACTCCTCCCTACCTCGACCTCCCTCCCTTGCCATCTTCTGAACAGCTGAAGAAGTGAAGGAGGAGGAGGAGGAGGAAGACAAGGACGAGGAAGAGGAGACTTATACTGCTTCCTCTTATTCATCAGTAAAAGTGGTATAATACGTAAATCTGGGTGTGCATGAGCAAAATGGAAGAATAGAATATAAGAGAAAATTAAACAAAAGACACAAGTGAAGTCTTTTTTCCTCTCTTTTCCTTATGCACCACAGAATGCGACCTAATATGTTCATGTAATGGAGGTGAAAAATAGCAAGATTACAAGGAGGGGAGGGGGGAGTAGAAATGAGGAGAACAAACGAGAAAACTAGAGAGAAAAGGCAGCGAAGAGCACAAAACAGGAGAAACCCGAAAGGACTATGAAAAGATTAAGCAGCAGAAAGTAACGAAAGACGAACGAAATATATGAGAATAAAAGATACGAGGAGGAGGAGGATGGAGCGAATGAAATTGGACAGGAGAGAATACTAAGGAATAGAAGAGAAAAGGGGAAGGGACACCAACCATTACACAGTACACTGAGAGTAGTAAGACTCGAAATTCCTTCCCCCGTACCCTATCAACCATTGCGGTGAGTGCCAAATCTGGCCCACGTGATTGATAGAGCGTGCCACACAGTGCCCCTGATCATAATGATCAAATTAGTCGGTCATTAGACTCGCAGGACCCGAGCCGACAGTCGGGTAATTACGAACCAATTAGAGGAGAATAAGTTGTTACCGGATTAATGAATCCGTCGTTGGTCTCTGACGATTCATTAACAATTACTGAGAACTGAAGTTATTACACCTGTGGTGGAAACAACGATAACAGTCATACTGATAACACCCATAACAATTACAATTAAAATATACTAAAATATAATAATAATAATAATAATAATGGATTAATAATAATTATTTTATTATTAATATTATTATTATTTGTAATATTATTATAATTATTATTGCTATAAATAGTTATTATTATTAATAATAATATTGTCTATAACCAGCTGTCACAGCAATATATAAAATACTGTAATATGCTGTCATTCATTATTATACACTGAGGATAATTACATTATTATACACGGAGGATAATTACATTATAAAATTCGAAAATTTGCATATTTTACGTAATATATAATATATTGCAATATACAACCATCCAGGGTAAAAGAGACGTATTCCCAGCTACACAAGAACCTATACTGACCTCTGCGCTAGGCTGCAACAGAGACCATTTTCTCTCTGGCGAAAGGAATGGTATACTTTTTTTTTGCCCTATATTCAAAGAATATTTTTAACATGCATTTTTTTCCACTTATCTTCTGACCCTATTATAGTCCTCTTAGCGTTACCCTTTAAGGGCTCTTGATCCAAGAATTCAAAGCTACCCCTTTCCTAGAATAGAAACAGATTACCTACCGTTTTCCGGACTCTGTATGGACCCCCTACTGGTTTAGTGTTTCTCCGTGAATGTAATAATATTAATGCGGATGGCAGATTTATTTTACATTTTATTGTATACCTATGATATATATATAATATATACATACATACATATATATATATATATATATATATATATATATATATATATATATATATATATATATATATATATATATATATATATATATATATATGTCGTGCCTAATAGGCAAAACTGGTCAATTAGCAAGAACTCATTTAAAATTAAGTCCTTTCTAAAAATTTCTCTTATACGTTTAGAGATATATTTTTTTCATTAATGTTAATGTAAAAAAATTTAAATTTGCACCAAAAGAATCTTAGAAAACTTACCTAACCTTATTATAACAAGAACAAGTTATTTTAGCCTAACCCAACTAAATATATTTTAAATACGTTTACAGTAATTTAGTACTAAACAAACACAATCAAATATATATTTTTTTCGTTAGTTTCAGAATGATTTTGGCGAAATTATTGCATACACAAATTTTCACTTGTCTTATATGGCAAGATGAGCGTTGCTATTTAAGCCAAGATCGCAAGTTCTGCCTATTCGGCACGACACATATATATATATATATATATATATATATATATATATATATAATATATATATATATATATATATATATATATATATATATATATATATATATATATAGATGTCGTGCCGAATATGTAAAATTGATAAATTAACAAGAACTCATTTAAAATGAAGACCTTCCTAAAATTTTCTCTTATACTTTTAAAGGTATATTTTTTTCATTTATGTTAATGTAAAAATTAAAAACTTTGTACCAAAAGAACCTTAGGAAACTTACCTAACCTTTTTATAACAAGCGCAATTTAGCCTAATCCAACTAAATATATATTAGATAAGTATACAATAATTTAATAATAAACGCAATGAAGTATATTTTTTTCGTTAGGTTCAGAATGATTTTTACGAAATTATTGCATACACAAAGTTTCGCTTGCCTTATTCGGCAAGAATAGCGTTGCTATTTAAGCCAAAACAACAAAGTTTTACCTGTTCGGCACGATATTGTTGGTGGTGCGCTGGCCCACTTATCTATCACAGCCTGGTTGATCGGTCACTTCTCAGAGGCTGTGCTCCCGGTTTGTTTGTTTTTTGAGATAACATGTTCAATAAAATTGGACCAGGGATGCTGACACAGTGTTCTCTTAGTGTGCCCATGGCGTCCCTGATTTCCATTGGGTCTATTTTACACTACCTGTCTTATCTGTCACTCCAGTAGGTTATTTGGAACCAACCCCTCAAGTAGCTTGTACCACTTCTTCGCTTCAGAGAGTACACTCTAACTACTCTCAGGTGCTCTCAGTATTTCAAACAATTTATTGACTCTATGAGATCAGTAATTGATCTCTAAGTTTCTTCCAGCTTTATATCTCCCGTGAATATCAAAATGGTATAAAATACCGACAGGTTGGTAGGTAAGACACATAGGCAACAATTAGGCAACTTTATTCCGAAACGTTTCGCCTACACAGTATGCTTCTTCAGTCGAATACAGAAAGTAGGCAGGAACAGTAGAGAAGTGAAGACGATGTAATCAATCCATCACCCTTGAAGTCGTAGATTTGAGGTTGTCAGTCCCTCAGCCTGGAGAAGTTCAGTTCCATAGTCAGGAACTATCTCCCGTATTGAATGGAGTCGTCAACACCGAGCTACACTGAGAAACAGAGACCACAAGAGGTTTGAAAAGTGCAACTGGTGCCATTATTTATCTTCTTTCGAAAGTTCTAATTACACACACTGTCATTTCTCTGTCCTCAGCATTTCCCTTATTGTATTATCTAAAGACTGGTGCCACCGCACTACCATACTCTGAAAAAACTTACCCTGTTTCTCCTGTTGCTGCCCTTGCAACATAGCACAGCTCCTGATGACGCAATGAGAAGCGTGAAAGTACTTGAGCTAAAGATTTCCATCCTCCCCCCCTGTGGCTTGTCTTATATATATATATATATTAATATATATATATATATATATATATATATATATATATATATATATTATATATATATATATATATATATATATATATATATGAAATCACGAAACAAGTGATTTTGAATCATTAACAGAACTGCGGCTTGGCCATGACTCGATCCTGCGTTCCCATGCCCAGCCCAGTGTGAACTGAGATTAGTCTCTGAGGCTCCATGATCACGAATGTCGTTGCATCAGGATAACACGCTCAGTACTGCTAAGCACCTGGTGTTTAAGGATGGTGGTCCAGTGGATAGAGTGATGCGTACTGTGTTCAGTTCACACAGGGGCTGGGCATGGGAAGGCAGGATCGACCCCTGGCCAAGCCGCAGTTCTGTTAATGATTCAAAATCACCTGTTTCGTGATTTAACTGATATATATATATATATTATATATATATATATATATATATAATATAATATATATATATATATATATATATATATATATCAGTTAAATCAATTTTCTAATTTTTTTCTTTGTGTTTCTTCCATCTGCTATGACTGTTTTAGTGTCTGTTATATATTGGTAATCTCGGTGTAAATTCTTTCCATTATTGTGACGTAAGTTAGTTTGTAAGCACTTCAGTAGCCACTTTCTTTCTGTATATTTTCGTCTACGTTTCTTTTAATATTTAATTACCTTGTAGGTATAATTATGAACTATTTCTTCAAGGCTGATGGAGTGATCACATCATCTTTACTTCTCCACTGCTTCTGCTGCCTTTTCTGTATTCGACTGAAGAAGCCTACTGTGTGAGCGAAACGTTTCGACAGCAGACACCCAAGTGCTACACAATCTCTCTCACGTACCTCGAAGGCTTTCTAAACCGAACTCATTTTATATGCTTGTGTATACATCTCTTCCATGCACTTGGAATTATATGGATACAGTGCTGTAACTGGATAATGCTTCTTCTCATCGGCTTCAAACTTTCAATGATGATGGATTTTCTTCTAAAAAGAAAAAAGATTCACATCTGTAATAGGACAGTAAATCTAAATTGCCAATTTTATTAAACACGTTGATATATCTGCCATAACCTTATAAAGCTCTTTTCTAATGGGTTTCAAACCTGACCATTGGTGCATCTTCATGAGATCAATTTACGAGCTAATGCTGGTCTGTGTAGGTGCTAATTTATCCATGATATATACAATTTCTCGGATATTAATGCTTGTGCGTCAAGTCGAGAAAGCAGCTGCTGAAACAGCTTTCAGATTTAAAGTGCATAACGAAGTGTATGTGAGAAATATTTGCGATGATAAGGGCATTTATTGAGGAAGAGTTTGTCACCCAACAGGGTCTATACCAGTCTGATACAGAGAACGGTAAACACAGTGTCTACTGCATAGTGGCTCAGGTCAGGTGCTGTACGGGCAGCGACGGTGATTGGCCACCACCTCCAGCAATGCAAGAATGGTATATAGTACCGACAAGATGAAATTGAGACACATGTGCAACATCTGGGTATCTACAATAAAGATACCCAGATGTTGCACATATGTCTCAATTTCACCCCCAGCAATACCACCAAACCAACCAATCGTGTCATTACGATTTCGTGAGTCATGTTGACGGCAGTGAAGGGACTTGAGCTAGAGCTCGTCACGGCCACGCTAGCTGGAGATTCGTCTATAAAAACTTGCATTTGCGGTCACAGTGGTGCCTGTGCTAACCTTCCTATGGTGTAGAAATATACCTAGTTGGACGAATCTTATTGTGGCTAGCTGGACTAGTGGCTAACGCGACGGGCTGGAGTTTTGAGACTCTCTGACCACGGGTTCAATCCCGGCCGGGGTATGGTTTGTTTGCAATCGTGTCAATACGATTTCGTGAGTCAGTAATACCACCACCAACAACAACTTCAACAACAGCAACAGCAACAACTTCAAAAACCAACACCAACAATACCACAACGACAATAACATTCAGCAAAAACAAAAACCAATAATAGTAACAATAACAGCAGCTACAACAATAAGTTCAGCAACCAACAACAACAACAATACCAAAACCAAAACAATAGCAATAACCAACAACCATAATAACTAACAACAACAATAACAACCAACAACAACGACCCTTTATCTGCGAGAACAGTTTTGCATGTAGGAAGGCTGTCTCATATCCTCCTTGTTCTCATTACACACTGAGATTGTGGAGGAAATGAGAGGCAGAGGTGAGGCTGCGGGAGACGGAGAGGGAGGCAGGAGGAAGTGACTGAGGGAGGGAGGGAGGAGGAAGTGACTGAGGGAGGGAGGGAGGAGGAAGTGACTGAGGGAGGGAGGGAGGAGGAAGTGACTGAGGGAGGGAGGGAGGAGGAAGTGACTGAGGGAGGGAGGGAGGAGGAAGTGACTGAGGGAGGGGGGGAGGAGGGAAATGAATGAGGGGGGAGGGGAAAAGTAATTTAGGAAAGGAGGAAAGGGGAAGAGGGAGGAGGAGAATTTTGGCTGGGGGGGGAGGGGGAGGAAGGGGAGGAGAGGAGGAGGAGTTTCAGGGGGAAGGGGGGAGGATTTAGGGAAAAAAGGGAAGGGAAAAATAGAAGGGGAGGAAAAAGAGGAAAGGGAGCAAGAATAAAGAGGAGGGGAAAAAAAGTGGAAAAGGGAGGAAGGGGAAATTTTGGTGGTTTGAGAGAGAGGGAGGGATGTGGAGGGAGGGGGATTAAAAAAGGGAAGAGAAGAAGGGGAGGAGGGAGGAAGGAAAAAAGGGGGGAAATGGAGGGAGGGGAAGGGAGGGGAAAAGGGAGGGAGGGGAGGGAAAAAAGGGGAAAGGGAGAAAGGGAAAAGGGGGGGGGAAGGAGAAAGGGGGGAAGGGAAAGGGGGGCGAGATGACTTAAGGAAGAAAGTAAGAAAGAGACAGCGGATGCCAGGGAGCAAGGAAAATAGAGGAGGAGGGAAAAAAAGAAGAAGCAAGGGAAGAAGAGGAAGAATAAAAGGGGAGATGAAGGAAGAAGAAGGAAAGACAAGGAAGACCAAGAGAAGGGAATGAACAGGTTGTCGAAGGGATTAGTGTAGAAGGAAATTAGAGGAGAAATGAAGAGGAAGCGTAGAAAATTATATCAAACAGATGAGGGTGAGAGATAAAACGAGAGACAACGAAGGGAGGGCATAGAGGCAGGGAAGATTATTTAAAAAAAAAGCTGACGTACAGGAGATAACAGAGTTGACGAAGCAAGAAAAATAATGAAAAAAGAAATACTTGATCAAACTCTCCTCTGGCCTTTCTTATTTACCTTGTTCTATCCATTCAAAGATGAGAGAGGGACAGGGAAGGATGGTTTCTCGAGGCTGGTGAAGGGCTCTTGATCTTAGGCACTGAAACTACCTTCCCCTTCCTCAGATCAAACATGATTACTCTCCCACTCCTCCCATACCCCATGCGCTGCAAGACCCTTGTGGATTTACCGATTTCGCATGAACATATAACAATAACAATAATAATAATAATAATAATAATAATAATAATAATAATAATAATAATAATAATAATAATAATACCTAATTAAAAGACCTTGTCTATAGTGTTTATAACTGTCGTTGGACGAAGAGTGAATGAAGATGGGGAAAGATGTGAGAGACGGAGAGAGGAGAGACGGAAAGGGGAGGTGAGAGGGGGAAATGAAGAGAGAGGTAAGGAAGAGGAGGAAAAAGA
Organism: Cherax quadricarinatus; assembly: GCF_026875155.1. NCBI lineage: Eukaryota > Metazoa > Arthropoda > Malacostraca > Decapoda > Parastacidae > Cherax > Cherax quadricarinatus. The sequence goes on from NC_069409.1 coordinate 36,126,968, forward strand.
GAAGAGAGAGAGAGAGAGAGAGAGAGAGAGAGAGAGAGAGAGAGAGAGAGAGAGAGAGAGAGAGAGAGAGAGAGAGAGAGAGAGAGAGAGAGAGAGAGAGAGAGAACTGGGAATTGCACGCTCTACGCTATGTCTCCTCAGTGATTACATTCATGGTAGATCTTTAAGTGTAGTTCTCAATGGAACGGAATCAGTAAGACATCCTATTGGGGCAAGTGTTCCACAAGGAAGCGTACTGGGACCATTGTTATGGAATGTCTACTTCAACGACCTTCTTCATCTCATCCCAGAATCACATGCATATGCAGACGACTGTACACTGACATTCACTTATCCAAGAGAAGAAATGCCAGCTGCTCTAAGCTACATCAATCACCAGCTGAGAGCTATATCAGCTTGGAGAAATAGATGGCAAGTAACATTTGCACCTGAGAAAACGCAAATGATGATCGTCTCTAAGCACCATGATGATAATGCTGGTGCAGTAGTAAGGATGAATGGGAGGGTGTTGGCACCTGGAGAAGAAGTTGATATCCTTGGGATGAAATTTGACTCCAAACTAACCATGAAGAACCATGTAAATCTTGCAAACAAGGCAGCCAGGAAGCTCACAGCACTTCGCCGTATCTCGCATCTGCTTGACAGTAGGGGTTGCAAGATTCTGTACGAGGCACAAGTAAGCTCACACCTTGAGTATGCTCCACTTTCTTGGTTTGCCTGCCCCCCCCCTCTCATCTGCGACTGCTTGGCAGAATAGAGAACAGAGCAAGACGTCTCATCTCTCGCCTGGACCCATCCTGGATAGATCTGTCATTTCAGCAGAGCCTTCAACACAGGAGGGATGTGGGTGGCCTTACTGTTATGTACAAGACCAATATTGTCAAAGTACCATACTTGGATCCACTTCGAGGACAGCGTGAAACAAGCTTTTATGCCACAAGACGGGCAGAAAGTAGCAACTTCATTCTGGCTGTACCCTTCTCCAGAACATCACTCCATCTGAGATCATATATACCCAGGATGACTCGAGTATGGAACACATTCGTACAGCATAATGATGTAAACGAGATAAAGTCAGCTGATCAAATGAAAATGCTGGCCCACAGATGGCTCCAACTTCATCCTGTTCCTTACTTGTATGTCTCATAACAATAAAAATGTTTTCAAATAAGCTGATGTAGGTAACAGCTCTTAGCTTGTCAATAAAGTTAGGAATCCTTAACCTGCAAATAGCTTGTCAATAAAGCTAGGGATCCTTAACCTAACCTTGTCAAACCCTGTGTAAAAAAAAAAAAAGAGAGAGAGAGAGACGGAAGACGCGAAGGGGGGTGAGAAGGTGAGAGAAAAGGGAAAGGGGGAGACAGCAGGGTAGTAGAGTTTACCCAAGGAAAAGGCTGAGATGGGAAATGAAAAAGAGATAAATTGGAGGGGGGATAAAAATGGTAGAAAAAACTGAGAGAGAAACATGAGCTAGGAAGAGAACGAAAGGCAAACAGGAGAAAAGGAGAGAAAAAAAGTAAATATTGATTGGAAAGTGGAAGAACAAATTTGTAATATTTCTTTTTTTTTTTTTACACAGGGTTTGACAAGGTTAAGGATCCCTAGCTTTATTGACAAGCTATTTACAGGTTAAGGATTCCTAACTTTATTGACAAGCTAAGAGCTGTTACCTACATCAGCTCATTTGAAAGCATTTCTCTCTCTCTCTCTCTCTCTCTCTCTCTCTCTCTCTCTCTCTCTCTCTCTCTCTCTCATCCTCTTCTTCTAATTGTTTCAGTCACTGTCCAGTGTTTCCTAAATCTTCGTCTATTGATAACCCAGTTCAGACCCTGTTTCCTTAATGTGTAAACTCTCTTACCTCGTCTCTTATACCAGACTCCTTCCCTAATATTCCTACTCATACTAACTACAGCTTATATTCTTACCCAGGGTTGCCAATCCTTATATTTTTACCAATGGCTGCCAATTCTTATATACCTAGCCAAGACAGCCTTTCTCTCATATTCTTAACCTTACTCCCTTTTTACCTGGTATAGTAACCCTAAATATTCCCAACTTTTTCTCCGTCCTCCTTCCTCTTTCAGTTTCCATTCTCTGCCTTTTCCTCCCCTTTTAATCTCTCTTCCCCATTCCTCCTTTTCTCTTTCCCGCCCTTTCTCTCTCACAAGCTTTCTCTCTCCCTCTCTACCCTCAGAAAGACGGCAGGTAATTACTACCCCATAGCTCGACTGCTGTGACCAATCAGCCTCCGTCTTCCTAATGACTAGAGTAGGCCTATGGAACATTGTTGGACACTGATTAAACACGTCTCGGGTAGTCACAGATTGTTTATAATATCAACGAGCGAAACACAGTGCAACATAAGGATACTTTTAAGAGGACATGTTTTGAGTTCCAGAAACACTTTTCAATTCACGTCAGAGAAAAGGATTATAGAGTAATGTGTCGTAGGAGAGAGTCAGGTGTGGTAAGAACGGGGGCATTCCAGTCTCAGCTGGAGTCACATGATAACAGTCTTCTAACAGTCTGGGATTATTTTTTCTAATATGTTGGAGATATTGAAACTACCTGTGTTTTGCACAACTGTGTTTGAGGTAGAAATCACTGCAGATTTTAAGTGCCGTCACTTCTGTAAATTCTCATTAAATTTTCTTTCTTAATGAGATCATCCGCCTAGCTGGACAGAAATGTGGCCGCGAGTAGCGGCCTCTACCAACGGCCTCGCTTAGTGACCCTCACGGGTTCAGTGCCTCTTGTGATGTAACACTGTTTCTGTGAAGAACCCATTGCATTACTTAAATTGTTCGATTTGTGCTCATAAATACGAGTGACCAGGTTCCTCGACGTGCCCCATCTCTCACGGACACTTGCTCTCGTCCCACGCAAGGATCATGCAAACACCAGCATCAGTTTCGAATTATCCTACGGGTTTCTTTCTCGTCTAATTCATAATGGTAGTAGCGATAGTTGCCGCAACTCGTACAGGAGCACTGGTTACATTACTTACTACCTCACTCTTGCGAAGACTGGTATGCCTATGAGAGGAACTGTCTCGTCTACTGTGTTGATGACACGAAATGTGGGACCTTTGCCGTCAATGATGAAATGGTGAGGAAAGTGAAGGTCGATAAATTCTTACCGTATATATGATATAAAATAGACGTTTACTTCGTATCAACAGAGACGAGCAAAACAATTCTCCGGCTCCAGTCTTCCTTCTCCCTAAATAGTAGATTATTTGAACAATGTCACTGATTAAGAACGTATCTAGTCTGCCTGTAGAACAATGTCGTTGATTAAGCACATCTGGAGTAAGCCTATGGATCAATATCTGGCACTGATTAAATGTCCTCAAAATATGTGGGGCTAGATCTTTATATATATATATATATATATATAAATATATATATATATATATATATATATTATAAATATATATATATATATTATATATATATATATATATTATATATATATATATTTATATATATATATATATTATTCGTAATATTATATATATGGTAATTTAGCACGAACTATTATAAAATAAGTATTCTAAAATTTTCTATATATTTAAAGATATATTTTTTATTAATGTTAATGTTAAAATATTTTTAATTATTGCACCAAATATATCTTGAAAAACTTATAATTTATATAAATAACATTTATTTTAGACCTAATCAATAAATATATATATATAGATATATATTTAAATAATTTATATATAAATAAACACAGTGAAAATATATTTTTTTCGTTAGGTTATATATGATTTTGAAATATATTATATCACAATTGTACAAAACCCTGCTTAGATGGCCTAGTATGAAAGTTCTATTAAAGGGAAAGAGGCAAGTTCACCATTCGGACACATAAATTATAATAACTAATGTATTACTTATATAATATGAAGTAGATAAATATATTTACACTCTTGATCTGAGATACCACGGATCCTGTCCTAATGTTAGAGGTTTTTATACTATATAGAGGTACTATATTCATTATCATAATTAAATTTATTATATTATATATATTAATATATTATAATATATATATACTTGTAGCGAAACCAGCAGAGAATTCGGCCTATTACCTCGATTCCTACTTAGGTAAAGAGTCAAGTACACAGTTCTTGAGACCACATACATTTAGGTGACCAGCTGAAGCTAATGGTGTACTTGAACTTGACTCACTACCTACGTGGGAAGTGAGGCACAAAGATTTGAACACTCTGCTGATCTGAGATACCACGCGCGGTCCCTGTCCTCAAGGATGTTAGAGGTTCTCTTCTTGCACGGTCCTCGAGTGGCGAGAGGTACAAGGCCTCGTGCACGGTTCTCGAGAGATCTAGAGGTCCTAGGCTTCGTGCACGCCCCTCCAAAGGTCAGAGGTTCGAATCTTCGTGCACAGTCCTCGAGGGAAAGGCCGTTTTGCAAATGAGTTCGCTCGTTGCTCTCGCATTTACAAACTCGTCTCTCAAGCGCTCTACACTGGCGTGCCTCACCCTGGCAGCAGCGGGGACGGCAAGTGTCGACTATCTGACGGTCATCTCACTTAATGTGTGGAACGAGGAGCACACACGAAGCTGTTTTAAGGAAGGCATTTGCTGGGAAACTGGTCTAAGGGGGAATGGGATCCCTGTCGTTTCTGGGAGAGGGAAAATGGAGGACCTCTTGCTGCAGGGAGAAGAGGGAAGGGAGGGCCCTTCGCTGCAGGGAAAGAAAAGGAAGGGATTACCTCTCGCTGCAGGGAGAAAAGGACAGGGAGGACCCCTCGCTGCAGGGAGAAGGGAAAAGGTAGAACCCCTCGCTGAGGGGATAAAGGGGCGCTGGAAGACCCCCTCTCTACAAGGACGAGAAGGGAAAGAAAGGAACCCTTGATAGGGGTGACGTTAAGGGGGGAGGAAGAGCCCACGGGAGACGATATCAGGCACAAATGAGCCTCGGCCATGATCATATTAACTGGATGACTGGTGTTGGGGGCTGTTGGGGGAATAATAGGGATGGGAAGAATGAGAAATGGGGGGGATGTATTGTAGAAATTTAGAGGGGTCTGGGGTATTCTATAGGAACAGGAATGGTTAGTGGTGAAGGAGCCAATGGTAACCGGAGTTCCTAAGGGCAGTAGTCTAAAAGATTATTTTTATTATTATTATTCATGATATTACTATATTATAAGAAAGCGCTAAGCCCGTATGGGTCTTACAGCACCTGTGGTATATGAGATAGGTGTAAACCCAGGAAACAGAAGACAACTCCAGTTCACTGGATCAAGAGTCCTTCACTGGTATGAAGGAGGGGAAGGACGAAAAGGCTGAGTTTAGTCATCACAGCATCTATGAAAGAAGATAAAAGTTTCCTTCAAGAAAGAAAAACTATCTTCAATTTACCGCGTCATTTTTCTCGCGCTTTATTCAACGTCAAATTCTCGACGCATCACGTATTTTTTTTTTTCAAGTCGTACTTTCTTTAAGTCAGGTTAAATTAATTTAAATTAAATTACATTGGATTAAGTTAGGTTGATTAAACTTATAAAAAAATATATATATTTAAACAAGAAGAGCATTAAATAAAAAAAAAAGCCGCCATACGTCTGGCAGCGAGAAGGGATTGTGTGTATCTAACGGAATTGTGTGTATATCTTTGATATACCTTTGATGAGTTTCGAGAGTCTTTCTACTCCCGGTCCTGATCAACCAAGCTGTTGCTGCCGAAGGCCCGCTACCCCACATAAAAGATGTTGAACAACTGGGCCACGAATGTTGATATAGTGTTCCCTTATTGCGCCCACCACACCCCTGCTTTTCGCTGGGGTTATTTTGTACTTCCATATCTCTCGCTTCAGTATGTTGTTATGACAGTGTGCAGATTTGGGACCAGGCCCTCGAGTACTTTCCAGGTATGTATTATGTATCTCTCTCTCCTCCGCTCCGGTGAACACATGTTTAAGACTTTAAGGCGTTCCCAATAATTTTAATGTTACACTGGCTCTGTGTGGGCCGTAAATGATCTCTGTATTCGTTCCAGTTCTGATATTTCTCCAGGACTGGAACAAATACAGAATTGTGTGTATCAAACAGAAGCCCATCCTTTAGTAGAAGACAATATTTCACTGTTGCTAAGACAGTCAAATGGGTGACTATTAAACAAGCTTTAAACAGTGATCGCCAGACATAATTTTTTTCTACTTAGCTCGGCGGGTCCTCGTTTCGCGTTCGTAAATTTGAAGTGTTTATCGCCTTTGTCTTTTATTTCATTTATTGTTGTTGTGGTGTGTTGGAAATGGTTAATTTTTATTATTAGAGGAGGAACTCGAAGAGCAGCCACCTCCACGTGATGATTTCTGGGAGTTTGGAAGACTGTAAGTAACCGATCATTCAGAGAAGCTGAGAGCTGCTCACATTGTGAGGATAAATGGTTCAGAGAATCGACAAGTTGATAAAATCGACACAAATGCAACACTTGGGTATCTTTATTGCGGAAACGTTTCGCTACGCAGTGGCTTCATCAGTCCATTACAAAGAAGAATTGTATTAATGTTGGCAGAATTACCGACAATATGTTAAGAAAAAGGACACAAGTGCAAGCACTGCGACATTTTATTGTGGCAACGTTTCGCTCTCCATGAGCTTTATCAAGCCGTTCCGGCTTGACAAAGCCGTATCGGCTTGACTTAACACAAAGAAGAATATTAAAGATCAGAAGGAGATTGAGGTAATCAGTCCCTCAGCCTGGAGGGTTGAGGGACTGAGGAGTGGATGTAATCAGTCCATCAATCTTTGCATATTGTCTCTCCCTGGACAGAATATTCCTATAAGGGTTGAAATCTCATTAAATTTTATTCCCCAGACACTGAATTTAGAATTAACCAGAGAATATATAATATTTGCAGATGACATTCTAGCTTAACTAAACCTGACCTAATCTAAATAACATAAATCGAGAAATTTGTTGTAAACTGTATGTGAGAAATCGACATAGAATTTAAGAGGATGGGATGCAAAGAGATTTGTGTCATTCACTCTAGTAAACGAAGGATTTACTTGTATCAAATAAATTTCTGTGTCATCCTTGCTAGCAAATGTAGGATTTCTACGTCCCATCTCTGAACATCCAGTGGAGATCTCTGCCATTTGTGCCGAGGAGGGAGAAGACAATCAGGCAAGTGTGGGTATCTACCCATGATCTCCTCATCTGTCACTGACAATACCACATGAATTTTCAGATCTCTCTCTCTCTCTCTCTCTCTCTCTCTCTCTCTCTCTCTCTTCTCTCTCTCTCTCTCTCTCTCTCTCTTTCTCTCACTGCTTCCTGAAGCTTATCTAAGGAAGATTCCTCAGAGTACCGTCCCACACCAGGCTTCGTAGTTGATGGCCTGATCAACCAGACTTTTAGTGCTAGCCGCAGCACAGCCCAGCTGATAGGGAACTATCCTGAGGAACTTATCCAGCTCCCTCTTGAAGACAGCCAGTGATGTTAAAAAGTCTTGATGCCTTTACACAAACTGAGTTATCTCAGTGTGTTCAACGTGCCCCTGCCTTTCATTAGAGGCGTTTCATACCCACTGACGAGCCTGTTGTTCTTGAATGGGGTAATTCGGTGAGGAGATTTGGGGCCAATCCTTCCAGAATTCTCCAGGTGTCAATTACGATGCATCTTACTTGCCTACGTTCACGGTAATACAGTTCCGACAAATT
>NC_069409.1:36139669-36179669 GCF_026875155.1 Cherax quadricarinatus
AACGTTAAGGTTACCTGAAAATGTTTTCAAGGGGTTATCGCCCCCCCCGGCCCGGTCACAGACCACGCCTCCTGGTTTGATAATCTGGTCAATTAGGCTGTTGGTGATAGCCACACGCAGTACCAGTAGGTGCACTACAGACCAGCTGATCAGGTACTGACTTCAAGAGCTCATCCATATTTCTCTTGAGTCAGCTGGTAAAGGTTTGCCGGTAATTCCCCTTATATATGAGGGTAGGATAATCTTGTTTCCTTTACACTTACTGAGTTATCTCATATTGTACTCATTGCACTAGATAATCACTAGAGGTATTTTACCGAAGCTCTTCCTATCACAGAGCCAGATTTCGTTGAGTAGATTTGGGACAAATCCCTTCAAAATTTCCCGGGTGTAAATTATTATGTATCTTTATCGATTACATTTCAATGCACATCAAGTGTTATTAGAAATTAAAGGTTTGACTGAATTTATTTATAAGCAGTGAAGGTTCCATGTACATTCTCCAGCTGCAATTTCGCTTTCTTTGAAAGGGATGTTAGTTTATAGCAACATTCCAGCCTGGGGTCTACTTGGAGGGTGTATCGGGGGTCAGTGACCCCGCGGCCCAGTCCTTGACCAGACCTCCAGGTGGATCAGGACCTGATCAACTAGGCTGTTACTGCTGGCCGCACGTAGTTCAATGTATTAACCACAGCCCGACTGATCAGGCACTGACTTTAGGTATCTGTCCAGCACCCTCTTGAGGGCAGCCAGGGGTTTATTGGCAATTCCCCTTATGCCTGGTGGGAGGCCGTTGAACAGTCTTGAGCCCCGGACACTACAAGGCATCATTATGTGTTTGTTACCTCTTGCTTTGAATAAGTATTCAGCCTATGGGCCTGGTCATGGACCGGGCCGCAGGGGCGTTCACCTCCGAAGCACCCTCCAGGTATCATATTCCTTGTGTCTGTTATAATAACACTACTGTAACCTTTGAACATGGGATCCTCTGACAGTATTATTCGATAGATCCTCGTTAGTCTTCGCTCTGTTCGTTGATTTGAATATCTTTTATACTTCATTACAATGTCAATTTTCTTCGTTTTTTCCTTAGAGGAGTAAATGAAATTTGTCCTCACTGAACACCATATTGTTTTCTGTGGAAGACTGGAAGACTGGAAGATTTCGTTAGCGTCAACTTGGAGGTTCGCTGCGTCCTCGACAGTTGCCACTCTTTGCCTCTCTTCCTTCCTTCCTTCCTATTGCCACCTATCTGTCTGCCTCCCTTCATCTCTCAATCTCTTCTTTCTTTCGCCCCCTGCCTGCATCCCTCCCTCTCTCCCACTCTTTTTCACTCTCCTGTCTCCCACCCTCCCTCCTTTCCTCAGTTCCTTTCACCCCGCCTCTCTCCCTCCCACCCTCAATTCCTTCATCACAATTTTCCTCCCGCTTCTTTCATCACTACATTTAATATTACTTTTTTTTGTTATTCGTCCTCTATCTGTTACTCTTTCTTCTCGTATCAATCCAAACTTTCTCTTTTCTTATCCTATTTTCCTTTTAATGAGTACCTCGATGGAACTACCTCAAGAATATATATATATATATAATATATATATATATATATATATATATATATATATATATATATATATATATATATATATATATATTATATATATGCAAAACAACCACTCTGAAAGAATAGAGAAATTCCAAGCGATTTCGTGACTACTCACATTACCAAGGAACTATGAAAATAAAGCATCCAAGGAAGGTATATAAGGGGGTCTGGCCAGCACCTCATTATCAGATCCCACAACGGTTAAACACCTGACGCGCGCCGGCCCAACTGGACAGGTCCTTTGCACAACCACCAACAAACTATTCTACCCAAGAAAATTTTTAAAATTATTTGTCCAGTGTATTATTAAATTCTTCCCAAATTCTATTAATTATAAATGGATCTAATTTATATAAACCAAAGGAAATATTCATATTATTGTCAAAACTGCTTTTTATGAAACAAGATTCAATTATATTCCTGTCGACCATGGACTTGCTTGATACTACTTTCTCAACTTTTTGAAAATCAATTGGATGGTTAAAATCTCTTACATGAATAAATAGAGCATTGGAATCTTGTCCAGTTCTAATGCTATATTTATGTTGTTTTAATCTTAGTTCGAGATTTTTACCAGTTTGACCGTAATAAACTTTATCCCAAATTTTCCAAGGAATCTTATAGACACATCCATCAGCATTTTGGGGGGAATTCTTTATCAAAAGTTTTTTTTACTGTATCAAGATTTTTGAATACAACTTTAATATTGTGTAAGAACGGTATATAATACAGACAAGATGAAATTAAGATACATGTGCAACATCTGGGTATCTTTATTGTAGACGTATCGCCATCCAGTGGCTTTATCAATACAAATTCTAGGACATAACATGAAGACAGTAGAACTATGTACAGAAGATGAGGTAATCAGTCCCTCAACCTAGGAGTAGGTGCGAAGAGCACCTACTCCTAGGTTGAGGGACTGATTACCTCATCTTCTGTACATAGTTCTACTGTCTTCATGTTATGTCCTACAATTTGTATTGATAAAGCCACTGGATGGCGAAACGTCTACAATAAAGATACCCAGATGTTGCACATGAGTCTTAATTTCAACTTTAATATTAAAAGTCTTAAGAAGAGAAGGCATATCAACCAAGGGAGAACCAACATATGAACCATGAAAACTTGGTTGATATGCCTTCTCTTCTTAAGACTTTTAATATTAAAGTTGTATTCAAAAATCTTGATACAGTAAAAAAACTTTTGATTAAGAATTCCCCCCAAAATGCTGATGGATGTGTCTATAAGATTCCTTGTAAAATTTGCGATAAAGTTTATTACGGTCAAACTGGTAAAAATCTCGAACTAAGATTAAAACAACATAAATATAGCATTAGAACTGGACAAGATTCCAATGCTCTATTTATTCATGTAAGAGATTTTAACCATCCAATTGATTTTCAAAAAGTTGAGAAAGTAGTATCAAGCAAGTCCATGGTCGACAGGAATATAATTGAATCTTGTTTCATAAAAAGCAGTTTTGACAATAATATGAATATTTCCTTTGGTTTATATAAATTAGATCCATTTATAATTAATAGAATTTGGGAAGAATTTAATAATACACTGGACAAATAAATAGCTTGGGGGTGAGTTGGCAAAGGACCTATCCAAGTTGGCTCGCCGCGCGTCACGTGTTTAACCGTTGTGGGATCTGATAGTGAGGTGCTGGCCGGACCCCTTATATAGCTTCCTTGGATGCTTCACTTTCATAGTTCCTTGATAATGTGAGTAGTCACGAAAGCGCTTGGAATTTCTCTATTCTTTCAGAGTGGTTGTTTTGCATATATATATATATATATATATATATATATATATATTATATATATATATATATATATATATATATGTGTGTGTGTGTGTGTGTGTGTTTTGTGTGTGTGTGTGTTGTGTGTGTGTGTGTGTGTGTGTGTGTGTGTGTGTGTGTGTGTGTGTGTTGATCGAATAGGTAAAACTGGTCAAATAACAAAAATTCATTTAAAATTGAGACGTTTCTAAAATTTTCTCTTTTACATTTAAAGATATATTTTTCATTTATGTTAATATAAAAATTAACGATTTTGTAAAAAAAAAAAAATTAGGAAACATACCTAACCTTATAAAAAGCGGAATTCCATTTAGCCTAATCCAATTCAATGTATTTTATATAAGTTTACAATAATTTAATAAGAATCAAACACAATAAAATACATTTTTTTCGTTATTCCACAAACAATTTTCCTTGTGTTTTCTTCCTAGGTTATTCCTACGAGATCGTCAGACCTCTTTCCCTCCCCCTCCCGTTCGCCATTCTGGCAGCAGGATCTCTGCTATTGTTACATATGACATTTCGTTTTCTCTCTGCCAAACAGCTTTGTCATGTGCAAGTGCATTGTTGTTTGACTTACACGTGTATTTACAACATTTTTAGCTAGTGACGGCGTAATACCGCTGGAGGCCTGTGGTAGTAACACTGACGACACGCGGAGGTCTGGCGGTGCGTGGTTGTGTGGGACTGGGATGTATGCTGCTACAGCCTCCCTCCTTCCCTTAACTTTTTCTTAACTTCCTTTAACTCCCTCCTTCATTAACTCTTCTCCCACTAGTCCTTCAACTCATCAACAGGAGTCCTTCAGTTCCTCTTCAGGAGGCCTTTCCCCAGTGGGGTCTCGTCAGCCAGATAAATATGTGAACAAGGAATAGGCATGACGTCTGGCAGCGACTGTGCAAAACTAGGACGAAACTGAGAGAGAGAGAGAGAGAGAGAGAGAGAGAAGAGAGAGAGAGAGAGAGAGAGAGAGAGAGAGAGAGAGAGAGAGAGAGAGAGAGAGAGGGGGGGAGGAAGAAAAGGAAAGGGGGTGGAAAAGAGGTTTTTGGATGCTGATGTGATTATTTTTTCGAGGAAGGGACGAATCACTGTCATAAAAATTACTCCTTTATATTTCAATATTTTCCATTAAATGACGTAATAACAATGAAACACATGTGATCACATATTTATATTTATACATTCATGTATTCATATGTATACATGTATATATATATATGTATGTATTGAAATACAATGAAGCATGTATGCATACATTATTCTAATACATAAGTATGTTTCAATGCATACGTATTTAAGAATTCATATGTATTAAACGTACTTATATATTTTAATACATGTTTGTATATATATATATATATATATATATATATATATATATATATATATATATATATATATATATATATATATATATATACTTATGAATTTATATAAATGTATGTATGCATATGTACTTATGAATTCACATCTACGTAAGTATTTAAGTCATGTAAAATATTTAATTTAGGCACCCTCCCTCCCTACTGACTCCTCCCCTCCCAAGTACGACCCCATCTCTCTCTCTTTCCTCCCCACTGAGACTGATAATTCTCTCCTCTCTCTCTCTCTCTCTCTCTCTCTCTCTCTCTCTCTCTCTCTCTCTCTCTCTCTCTCTCTCTCTCTCTCTCTCTCTCCTCTCCTCCCTCCTCCTCCTCCTCACTGTCCTCTCCACACAACAATTCCCAGATCTGTTTCCTCCCACTATGATCCCTTACATCTCTCCTCCCCATCATCCAGTCTCCACAGAGTCACAGCATCCGCTGCCCTCTTTTCCCCTCCCTCTCCCCTTCAAAAAATCTGAAAAAAAAAGAGGAAGAAATAAACAGATGTGACAACAGTTGGTGAAGGACACGAGTCTCAAGCCCAGTTACACAAATTGCAGACGAAAGTAGGAATGAGTGAAGAGCTGGCAGGAATCATGGGTGGGGAGAGCGGTGACTTCACCGTCATTATCAAGACAGCATTCACGGAAATAACAGATGAGTACAAATAGGAAGCTCGTCTGTCTGGTGCTCACCAGACGGAGGATAAAACCTCCACCACTTCTTGCATTGAATGACCCAAATGGGTTTAATGCTTAATATAAATTAAGAAAAAAACACTCACGGAAATAACAGGTGATATTACTTAAATATTCCAAATTGTGCGGAAGATAGAAAGAGAATAAGGGAGGTGGAAGGGAGACGGAGCTTATATGATGATAAGAAACCAATGGCGTTTTGAGGCACATTGTAAATTTGAGAAAGGTTCAATTTAGAAACCACATAACAGGAACACTAACAACCGGAGAGCGTAAAGGTAATAGTGGCCGTAGAATATAAAACCCTTCACCGAATAACAGTGGACTGAAGGAGGAAGAAGAGTAAGAACGACAGAGTGACAATACTCATTAGATACAGCAGCGGAAATAGAAAGAAGAAATGCAAAAAGTAACGATTTTAGGAGAGACTAACAGAGACTAAGTTGATCGAGTGAACTTTGACCCCCAGAGGAAGAATGAAACACTTGTGTAACATTTGGGAATCATTGTTGAGGAAACGTTTGGCCAGCCAGTGGCTTCAGTCCAATACAGAAAAGAACGGTTTAAGATGAGGAAGAGTCCGACGTAATCAGTTCCTCACACTGGAGTTGATGTGTTCAGTCCATCAATCCCGAGTGCCCGACTCCACTGAACAGCATTTAGGTACCTTGATTTTAGAAGTGGGTTGCGCCCTACCTTATGTAGCTCGTAACATGTAAATATAGAAGCCAGCAAGACATAAATCAAACATCCAAATGACGAAGGAAGTGCGTGCACTAAAAAAAAAAATGTACTCAGAGAGATGGATGAAAGGAAGGCAAAATATCTCCTTTGGTACGTGAAGATGCAGCAGCAGCAGCAGCAGCAGCAGCAGCACCAGCAGCAGCAGCAGCACCAGCACCAGCAGCAGCAGCAGCAGCAGCAGCAGCAGCAGCAGCACGCAGCAGCAGCACAGCAGCACCAGCACACAGCAGCAGCAGCAGCAGCAGCAGCAGCACCAGCAGCAGCAGCAGCAGCAGCAGCAGCAGCAGCAGCAGCAGCAGCAGCAGCAGCAGCAGCAGCAGCAGCAGCACCAGCAGCAGCAGCAGCAGCAGCAGCACCAGCAGCAGCAGCAGCAGCAGCAGCAGCACAGCAGCACAGCAGCAGCAGCACCAGCAGCAAGCAGCAGCAGCAGCAGCAGCAGCAGCAGCACCAGCAGCAGCAGCAGCAGACCAGCACATCAGAACAGCAGCAGCAGCAGCAGCAGCACAGCAGCACAGCAAGCAGCAGCAAACAGCAGCAGACCAGAAGCAAGCAGGCAGCAGCAGCAGCACCGCAGCAGCAGCAGCAGCAGCAGCAGCAGAGCAGCAGCAGAAGATAAGATAGATTGTTCGGATTTTTAACCCGAGGAGCCACCCAGGATAACCCAGAATGTCAGTGCCATGAAGGCTGTCTAGAACTATTTTCCATTGGGTCCTAATCATTGTCCCCCAGGGCGACCCACACCAGCGACTAACACCAGGTACCTCATTTGACGCTAGGTGCACAGCACAACAGGTGTAAGGAAAACGTGTCGAAATGTTTCCACACGCACGGAATCGAACCCGAGTGCCTCACGTGTGAAGCGGGAGCTTTAGCCACCAGGCCACGGGCCACCGCCACCAGTGCCAGCAGAGCAGCAGCAGTAGTAGCAGCAGTAGCAGCAGCAGAGCAGCAGTAGCAGAGCAGCAGCAGCAGTAGCAGGCAGCAGCATGCAGCAGTAGCAGCAGCAGCAGTAGCAGCCAGCAGCAGACACAGTAGCAGCAGCAGCAGTAGCAGCAGCTAGCAGCAGCATGCAGCAGTAGCAGCAGCAGCAGCAGTAGCAGCAGCAGCAGCAGCAAGCAGCAGTAGCAGCAGCAGCAGCAGGTTAGCAGCAGTCAGCAGCAGCAGCAGCAGAGCAGTAGCAGCAGCCAGCAGATAGCAGCAGTAGCAGCAGCAGTAGCAAGCAGTAGCAGCAGCAGTAGCAGTAGCAGCAGAGTAAGCAGCAGTAGCAAGCACAGTAGACTAGTAGCATAGCGCAGACGTAGCTAGCGAGTTAGCAGCAGTTCAGCAGCAGTAGTCAGCAGTCAGCAGCAGAGCAGCAAGCATAACAGAGCCATAGCCAGCAGTAATAGGCGAGCAGTAGCAGCAGTGCAGTAGCAGCAGCAGTAGCAAGCAGCAGCAGCAGCCAGCAGTAGCAGCAGTAGCAGTAGCAGCAGCAGTCAGCACAGGCAAAGCACGCAGTAGCACGCAGTAGCATGCAGCACGTAGGACCAGTAGCAAGCAGCAGTAGCAGTAGCAGCAGTAGCAGCAGCAGCAGCAGCAGCAGCAACAGCAGTAGCAGCAGCAGGCAGCAGCAGCAGTAGCCAGCAGCAGCAGCAGTCAAGCAGCAGCAGAAACAGTAGCAGCAGCATGCAGTAGCAGCAGGCAGCAGCAGAGCAGCAGTAGCAGCAGTCAGCAGCAGCAGCAGTAGCAGCAGCAGCAGCTAGCAGCAGCATAAAGCAGCAGCAGAGCAGCAGTGCAGACAGCAGTAGCAGCAGAGCAGCAGAGCAGTAACAGCAGCAGCTAGAGCAGCAGCAGCAGCAGCAGTCAGCAGACAGCAGCATAGCAGCAGTAGCAGCAGCAGCAGCAGCAGCAGAGCAGCAGCAGTAGCAGCATGTAGCAGCAAGCAGCACAGTAAGCAGCAGACAGTAGCAGCAGTCAGCAGACAGTACAGCAGCAGTAGCAGGAGCAGCAGCAGTAGCAGCAGTAGCAGCACAGCAGCAGTAGCAGCAGTAGCACAGCAGCAGCAGTAGCAGCAGTAGCAGCAGCAGCAGCAGAAGCAGCAGCAGAGCAGCAGAGCAGCAGCATGCAGTAGCAGCAGTAGCAAGAGCAGGAAGGCAGAGCAGCAGTCAGCAGCAAGCAAGAGCAGAGCAGCAGTAAGCTAGCAGCAGCAGTACAGCAGCAGTAGCAGCAGCAACAGCAGCAGTAGCAGAGCTAGCAGCAGCAGTAGCAGCAGTAGCAGCAGCAGCACATAGACAGCAGCAGCAGTAGCAGCAAGCAGTAGCTAGCAGCAGCATAGACAGCAGGAGAGAGCAGAGCAGCAGCAGTAGCAGCAGTAGCAGCAGCAGCATAGCAGCAGCAGCAGCAAGCAGCAGAGCAGAGCAGCAGAGAAGCAGCAGCAGTAGCAGCAGCAGCAGCAAGCAGTGCAGCAGTAGTAGCGCAGCATGAATACAGCAGCAGCAGCAGCAGCAGCGCAGCAGCACAGCAGTGCAGCAGTCATACAACAACCAGACTAAACAATGTCAATTAGCGCATAGCATTGCAGCAGCAGTAGGCAGCTGAATCAGCAGCAGCCAGCACATGCAGCAGCAGACAGAGTAGCAGGCACACACACAACACAAAACAGACAACAAGCAGCAGAGTAGAGTAGAGCAGCAGCAGCAGCAGCAGAGCACAGAAGCAAGCACCAGCGAGAGAGCAGAGCAGACACAGAGACACAACAACACAGCAACAGCAGTACAGCAGGGCAGCAAGCAGCAGCAGCAAGCACCGCCAAGCAGCTGAAAAAACACAACGCAACTGCTAGCCATAGCAGCATGCACTGCAACAAGCATGGAGCATCGCAACCTCTCACTAAGAACATAAGCAGCTGCATGTCAATCATAGGGGAAAATGTTATTTCGACCCATATTGAATCATTGGGACAGGAGGATGTGACTGTCATGTACAATCAGAAAGTTGGGAAGATTGAGAAGAGATGAATAGAGCACCTGAAAAGAGAGAGAGTAGAGAAGAGAAGAGAGAGAGAAGAGAGAGAGAGAGAGAGAGAGAGATGAGAGAGAGAGAGAGAGAGAGAGAGAGAGAGAGAGAGAGAGAGAGAGAGAGAATGAGAGCAATCACCATGCAAATTTTCGCGTGGCCATTGTAAATAGCTAGTTAATGAACACAACATGAAATATAAATTAAAAACTCTGCTGCATATTTCATATCTGGCCAGGCCTCTATAATGCATGTACATATTTCAACCTCATTTGAAAGTAGATCGCACATTTCACTAACATTAATATTACATGACATTCAAATGGTAAATAACAATGCATACTATCAACCACATGCCTGGACACAGGTGTGGGGAATTTAGGGGGGGAGTGAGAGAGAGAGAGAGAGAGAGAGAGAGAGAGAGAGAGAGAGAGAGAGAGAGAGAGAGAGAGAGAGAGAGAGAGAGAGAGAGAGAGAGAGAGAGAGAGAGATTGGAACTACTTTAGGTTAATACCTCTCAGAAGTTGAATTAGACACATCTGGGAATCTTTAATTTGTAGATGTTTCGTCATCCTGTGGTTTTATTAATACAATACAATTCTACACTCTTCAGATTATGTTCATACATTGCATTTAAAAAGTCATTGGATGGCGAAACGTCTATAAATTAAAGATACTCAGACGTTGCACGATTGTCTAATTCATCATTCTGTCGGTATTGTACACCAGTGATATACAACCTCTCCAAGTATTGGGGATTTTTTTTTTTTTATTCGCCGGTATTCTCCCGGCCCGGGTCTTTTCCAAGTAGTGGTGACCCGGCCTTGGCTCCCTATCTGGGGAGTGTCTCGAGACTCAAGTCTCCCATGGGAGGAGGTACAAGTACCTCCTCATCTTTGGGACCAAGTGTCCCCAGGCCTAGCCACATTCCCCGCCCTCACGGGGCTCGTAGGGAGAAGCTAGGCCTCTGGTCTGCCATCTACCCCGCCTCAAAGGGGCTCGTGGGGATGGCAGTCTTATGAGCTGCAGATGGTAGCAAGCTCAGGCTCTTATTGGGGATCAAATTCGAGTCATCATCATCACAGTCACTGTACCCAACGAAGCCACGCGAGCGAAGGAAAGAGTGTTCCCATCATTGGATCACGTAAGGACCATAATACGGATAATTTCAATAAGCTTATCGACCCACTAATCATACTTGCTAGGTGTGGTTCAGTCAGCAAGTATGCCAGGCGTCGCTGGCCTCCAAGCTCTGGAGTCTGAGACTTGAACCCCAGGCGATCTAGCAGGGATTTCAACTTCGTGACGTATCACTGGATAATGAGAGATAATCAGGTTTGATCCAAGGAAAGGAAGGGTAGCTCTAATTCCTTGGCTCAAGATCCCTTCGCCTTCACTTAGACACACTTAAACATAGAATACGGCTAGTGTTATTTTAACCCTTAAAGCAGACTAGTCCTTTTAAAATCTAATTATGTATGTAATGTCTGATTCTCAAGCAGTAGGACCTTCAAGAACTGTCCCTTGATGCTGGTGAATAGCGCTTGATTCGAGGAAGTGGAACCTCTCTCTGCCATGTATCAAATCGGATTATATCCCATTTCGCATGCGCTGTATTTCTCTAACGGATTTAGGGTTTCCACGTTAAGATACTATCCAAACAGTAGGCCTAAGGCCAACTATCATCTTGACGGTGTAACAGTACCAAGTACTTGACGAATGAGACACCCGTATAAAAATCGCTCCTGTATTCTATTGAAAAAACTTTCTACGCAGGCGAAGTGTTTTGGTATTAAAGGTCACCAGGTGTTGCGCATGCGAACTAAATAAAATAAAAAAAAAAAAGACTTTAAATAGCGTGGGTGTGATGCTGGAGGCTTATAATTATTATCAAAATTTCAAAAATATATATTTAC
This sequence comes from Cherax quadricarinatus, assembly GCF_026875155.1. Taxonomy (NCBI): domain Eukaryota; kingdom Metazoa; phylum Arthropoda; class Malacostraca; order Decapoda; family Parastacidae; genus Cherax; species Cherax quadricarinatus. The sequence continues at coordinate 36,150,799 of NC_069409.1, forward strand.
AAAGACGGGAAGACACGGAGGAGATTTTTAGACAGGCAAGCAAACTAGTGTGTCAATTAGCGTGTAAAAATATTGAGGAGTCTCATCTTCAAGGAACTGCTTCTAAGTTTCTAACTTTTCAGGAGCATCAGACAAGGTTATTTAAGAGGATCTGAAGCCTATCAGCTACACGAGGGCCATTAAGGCTGCATGTAACCTGTTCACCACCAGTCACCAATCATTGATCCCCAAAATGGGAATTAAAACAAATTTTCATTGTATATACATTGAGAGATATACGACTCTCGATGTATACATAGTTGTGCCGTGCTAGCATATACAAGAACACAATGCTTTGCAAATTTTCGCAAAATTTAAATATGCTAATAATAATAATACTACTATGATGATAATAATAATAATAATAATAATAATAATAATAATAATAATAATAATAATAATAAATTATAATAGTAATAATAATATCTAAAAAATAATAGGAAAACTGCTTCGAAAAATTTTGCGAAAACAAAGCAATACCATATTTTACCTCATATAAGACAAAAATATAATATTAAGTTTAACCCGGAGGCTGAGGCTCCATCTATCAACAAAACTGTCGGGTCGCTTACAAAAATAACTTACTGATCCTTGCATCGGGTTTCTCCGCTCAGAAAGTGTACCCTGGAGAGACGATAGAGCAGCCACGGAAAGAGAGAGAGAGGAGAGAGAGAGAGAGAGAGAGAGAGAGAGAGAGAGAGAAAGAAAGAAAGGGGGAGGGGGGAGGGGGAGAGAGAGAGAATAATCTCAACAAATGACTGCCGTGTCTTCCTCTCGCGTGCCACTGTGTGACTGTCAACATGGTTTCAGGAAGGTCTGTAGAGTTTTCAGCTCATCGGTTATGTAGTTGCAATGTACATTGCTTGTGTGACTCTTTTTGTAGAGATTGTAGTAACAATCTCCTGGACAAGTTACACCATCCTACACCTCCTTAACAATAACCTTTATACCTCTCATATACCTTTGATGAGTTTCCAGAGTCGTTCAACTCCCGGAGCCCGGAGATGGACCAGGCTGTTGTTGCTGGGAGCCCGCTCCCCCACATATCCACCACAGCCTGGTCGATCTAGCACCTGGTAAAGATACTTGTCCAGTTTCCTCTTGAAGACTTCTCCACTTGTTCCAGCAGTGTTTCTGATATCTTCTGGTAAGATACTGAATAATCCGGGACCTCAGATGTTGATACAGTGTTCCCTTATTGTGCTCACAGCACCCCTGCTTTTCACTGGGTTTATTTTGTACTTCCTCCCACACCTCTCGCTCCAGTATGTTGTTATGGCAGTGTGCAGAATTGGGACCAGGCCCTCGAGTGCTTTCTAGGTATATATTATCATGTCTCTCTCCTCCGCTCTAGTGAGTATACATTTAAGACTTTAAGGCGTTATCAGTAATTTAAACGCTTTACTGGCTCTGTGTGGGGCGTAAATGATCTCTGTAATTGTTTCAGCTCTGATATTTCTCTTGCCCTGAGTGGCCTCGTCAACACTGAACAATATTCCAAATGAGGGAGTACTAGCGGTTTGAAAAGTGTCACCAATGGCTCTATTTCCCTTGTTTTGAAGTTCTCATTACCCACCTCGTCATTCTCCTAGCTGTCGTGACCTCTGTCTTATTGTGTTCTTTGAAAGGGAGGTCAAGCCCTTCACGTGCTCCTTTCGTTCTATTTGACAAGCCTCTTGAGTTTTGTATACAGTGTTCCCTTTGAGTTCTTTATTCTTTCTATAACTATGCAGTTGGAATTTATCACGAGTGAACGTCATGTTCTCCACTGCCCACTGAAAACACTGTAAATTTTCAGTGTCTTCTACCGAAGTGTTATCTGCAAATGATGATACATAAGTGTGACTGGTTTTTATATTTACGTCTGCCATGATGATGAGAAACAGCAGAGATGTCAGGATAGTACCTTGCGGAACTGAGTTTTCTACCTCGCTGATGCTGAATTTTGCTCTGTTTACTACTACTTTTGGCGTTTTGCTTTTTTTGTGATAGGAACCCGAAACTCCATCTACCTACTTTCCCCCGTGATGCCCATAGTCCTCATTTTGTGTGCAGTCATCCCATGATTATATCTTCAAATGCCTTTGCAAAGTCTATATATACCATATCCGCATTTTTGGTTGTTATCCAAAGCCTTTGGAATGATCGTCCGGCTCGAAAACCATGTTGGTTTAGGTTATACCAATTGTGCTGGTCCATGAAATTCGCAATCTGACGTCTCATCACTCTTTCGAAGATTTTCATGATGTGAGAAGTTAGTGATACTGGTCTGTAATTTTTAGCTAGTGCTCTACTACCTCTTTATGCAAAAGAGCTATGTCGTACTCTTAAGGCCTCAGGTATTTCACCTATACCTAGGCTCTTGAAAAAATATTGAGTGCTCACGCTAGTGATACTTCGCACTTTTTACAAATAAGGCATACCATGAATCTGGTTCAGGTACTGAGTGAGTGGGCATAATTTCAATTTCTTTTTCGAAATCTATGGAATTGGTACTGATAACAGTTAGTTGGTCAGCACAGCCTTCCGCTGGAGTGAGAAATGCTTTTGCATTCTCTATCCTACTCTCATTTAGTGGATTGATGAACACTGACTAGACTGTTCCTTTAGAATTTCGCCCATTTGCTGTTCATCGTCAGTATACGAGTCTCCTCTCACTAATGGTCCAATTCTACAAGTAGTTCTTAGCTTGGATTTTGCATATGAATAAAAATATTCTGGGTTTCATGCAATATCCTGTATGACCTTTTGTTCTCTTTGTACCTCTTCTGTTTGGTATGACATCCTAAGTTTTTGTTCTAAATCAGTGATCTCTTGGCTAAGACTATTTCTTCTTCGTTTTTACGTAATTCGGTAATTCATTTTCTTCTTTTGTGCCATCCCTTTTGTACACAGTCGTAATTGTCTAAAACGATGGAAGCTCAATCCTCCTTCCGTGGCATGAACCCATGATCCGATATCGTGAAATTAACTTTTGACTCCACAAGGTCTATAGAAAATCATATGATGAGCCTCGGCTGCGAAACCGTATAATTATACCTGAATATGAAACATTCTCTTACGTAACCAATAGGATCATACATCAAGTGGGGAACAGCAGGTTACAGCCGTGAACCAAGAGGAGGATAGCTCCAGTTCCTTAAACCAGCATCAAGGCCAACCCTCCGCCTCTGTTTGAAGGTGTTTTCTGCTGATAAGAAACCGAGCCTTTGAGAGCTCCACGGATCTTATGTGGACAGATGAGCTTAGTTTAATAAAGCAAAAGGATTTCTCGTACTACTCATTCTTCAATAAATCTGATGCAGACATGCTATATCTTATACAAAAGCTTACACGGAAACCTGAATAATGTTGGAGTATCACAAATACAGTTTTAGCCATGCTATTTCTTCATCCCGTTTTGCCCTACTAGGTCAGAGAATAATTTTGAGAACTAGTGTAAGAGGTAATTAACCTTGCCAGAAGGGGTATCTTGTCTGTCTTGTGCAGAATCGTGTGCTAGATACACATTAAAGCTATTGGTCTACGGATTTTAATCGAGTTGGATGCTTTGCACGTTCGTATTTAGCGTAAACGACCATGTGAAATGTGTTGTACGCGGGTGTTGGCTTCTTGGAATCGAGATACATGGAGGTGCTGGTATCTAGGTATCGAGATCCAAAGAGTGCTACTATGTGCATACAACTTGGCATCGAATTACAATAAATGCCACAAGAACTTGCTCTTATCTCTGCATCCACTTACGAAGAGTGAGACGAGGAGGTGCTCTTATCCTGGCATAAACTTACAAAGAGTGCTAAAAGGAGATTCTGGCATCTTGGCATCGAGGTACTAGAAGTCTCATAATCGGCAAACACACAGACACACCATACACCACCAACACACACACACACACACACACACACACACACACACACACACACACACACACACACACACACACACACACACACATACACACACACACACACACACACGATAAAACTGAGAAAGCAATCCATCTGTATTCAGTGTTTTCACTTCTGTTTCGCCCTTAATTGCCCATAAATTGAATCTAATTGTACATTAGAATCCACAATCTAAAGGAAATAAAATAAGTATTCCATAAATGGCCTCCATTCTGGGTGAATATATTCTGTTTCTCTCAAAATAAGGAAGAAAAAAAAACTTATTAGAGTGCCGGCATGATCTTTCCCTAAAGTGTTAAAATCCTTAAATAATCCTATTTTTTTTAAATCCTAACATCCTCATACTTAGGAATCGTTTCCTCTCAAAAATATATTTCCTTTCAACAAATATGCATTTCTCGATATATTGCTTATATACAACACTGATAACTACTTTTAATAAGAAACTGAGGAGCGGAAAGCAAAGTTATTTAGAACACTTTTATTCTTCTTTTAAATCGTCGTTAGCGACGAATCTTGCCATGTATCAAGGCAAGGCGTCGAGAAATATGGGTAATAACAAACACATTTCAAGCAGAGTGAGCCTGTATTACGACAATGTTTCGCTCAAGGAAAGTTTTATAAAGTCATTGCTTGAAAAAGCTCTTCTTGAGAGAAACATTGTCGTAAAGGGTCTGATCTAGTGTCTTTACACTGCCCACGTTTTGTTTTCTTTCATGTGTTACTGTCGCTCATACAAGACTAAATCTAGTGGTGCATTATTTTGTTCCGAGATTATACTTCGTCACTTTAACTTATGTTTACCTGTTCAGTTACAGCGAGAATATCACAAATATCACATTCTCCTTAGACACACGAGGACACAGTACGATAATCAGTCTACAAACAGAACACTCTGTGTTATATACAGACGAAAAAAACACAATCTTAAAAGCACGAAGACACTGTAACATGAGGGAAAAAATCCATCAGGAACGCAAAGATACACAAAGATTAATAAATAAACCAGCAAGAAGGCACTGACAACAAAGCTATAGACACATACACTATAACACGCAGAGACAAGAAACGTATACATGGGAGCAGACAGGGCAAACGAGAGACTCGTAACTCCCTCAAGGCAGACAGGCTACAGGGCCCAACTCCCCATCACGCCTTGCACTTAATCCTCTCAACGACCTGGCTCCCTCCTTCGGCGCCCTCGTCAGGCGTCTAGTAGGGAAGGTGGGAGGGAAGGAGGGAGAAAGGGGAGAAATAGGAGGGAGGGAGACGGATGAGGGAGGGAGAGGGGACGAAGGAGAGCTGAAGACGGGGCGTCCACTACAAAAGATGTGTCAATTCGGGAAGCAACATTTGGGTCGAGCAAAGTCAGCAGCTGTGCTTCAGCACACTTTACTTCCCTATTGGCAGGCGACCGCTGTCCAACATATTGTTGTTATTGCATTGTGTTGCGGTCATCAAAACAAACTTGTTGGCATAAGATGAGGATCTTCACCAGTTTACGATAAACTGAGTCTTCATTACTTAAATAAGTTTTCTTGGAATTTCTAAAATAATCTCTGAAGTCGCAGTTGATATAAAAATTAAATAAAAAGTGTATGATAGAGACAAAAAAGCTAGTTCAGTGATCAGTAAAGTAGAAACGAGTTATAAAGTTGAAAATAAATTAAAAAATGTACTGTTGAACACGAAGGGAACGTGTTGAGAAAACTATTTTCTAAGTTAAAAGAAGAAAAGACCTCCATGAGGTCATCATCAGCTGATTCAAATGCATAAAACAATGTCTTGCTACGAAGAGCAGAGCTAACATCAATGATGAGTTGCAAAGTTAAACATTTTCCGTACAAAAACCAGATAACATCGTGGCATCCGACAACGAATTGCTAAAACCACATTCTGAATATTCTGTTCAGTTCAGAACTTAAAATTACATACAGGATGAAGATAAGCCGATGAGAGCACAAGGAAAATGAAGTAATCTTATGTAATCATTAAGAAATAAGCTCTACGAACTTTAAAAATTATAATAAAATGCACACACAGGAAAAACGAAGTGTTTGAAATGAAGCGTGATTGTTCATCACAAAATAATGACGTGAAACTTGGAGAAAACAGAAGCTGTACAAATATACACAAAAGCTTCTTAGCCTACAGAGTCAGTGCATAATACAATATATTTATATATATATATATATATATATATATATATATATATATATATATATATATATATATATATATATATATATATATATTATATATATATATATGGAGGTACCACCTCTAGAACTGTCCTATGGACCCTCATCCTGAGAGAAAAGAATAAACTTGCTTCAGGGAAAACTCAAGGTTCTCCCTGAAGCTGTTTGAGAATTTTCTCCTACCACCCCTATATTTAATTAATATATATTTTATTTAAAGACAAAATACATTGACAAAACATTCACAAAGATACAATGGAAAGTAAAACAACATAGGTAAGTCAGAGCTACATCTCGAATACTTCGTCCAGCTCCCCGGCGGTGGGCCGCGTGCCCAGAATGCTGCAGGCATTTCCTCTCTGGATCGCAACACTGAGTCTCTGAAAGAGGAAGCTGGTCGCCCTGTGGTCCTTGGTTTCTATGATGAGCTTTTCATCCAGCTCTTTGAGGAACTCTAGAGCACACTTGCCCCATGCTCCAAGGGTCTCCGACCCTATTGGGATGAAGTTATAGCAAGGGGGAAGGTCTTCATATTTGCGGATCTTCTGGGTCTCCCTGTGGCTGGCAGCTCCACCCCCTTCCACTACGGAGTATGGCAAGTAGGTGTCTGCCAATGAGGCGGCACAGGTGTAGTCCCAGACAATCTGCTTTCCATCCTTCCAAGGTAGCATAGTGGCTCCATCAGGACGCTTTTGACTTCCGTTAGACCTCTGCACTTGGGGTTCCCGTTGAGCTGGGCAACGGGCTGTGGCGAGGCTTCTCTTTATGATGTCATTGACCTCCTCATGCCTGGCATACTTCCCTTCTGCTGTGTGACACACGAGACCATGAAGTCCGAATTGATCAGCTGTCGCCCTGCCGCAAGTACACCTATGTCCGGTGAGGATGGGGGCGGCTAGGCGAAGAGCAACACCAATCCGAATGGCCTGTGGGTCTAGTCGAGTGCCCAGGGAGGAATTGGGAACAGCTAACAAGAAATCTCCTGAGTGTGGTGCCTTCACTGCCAGGAGACGAGCTTTGTCCTTTCCTGAGGCGTTGGAGAGCATTGTGTTAGCGATTTTTTCCATGATCGGTTTGTCCCAGTGGGACTGTTTGTGTTCTTTGCGATTCATATGTTGGACTCCTTGCGGCCAGCTGTCACAGCTATGTTCATCAGATCTTGATTCAGCAAGAGTCTTGATCTGGGACCGGGTCACGGGGGCGCTGAACCCCCGGAAACATCGTTCGAGTACGTCCGTGTTTCCTCTTTTTCTCATTACGACTCGGTATTACTGTACATTAAACTTTTCTGACTGGTAGTGTGAACTGGAGGGAGTGGAGAGAAGGGAGTCTTCCACTTTTCTACCCTAATCCTTTCTTTCCCTTATATTCTCCATCTACTGTAATATCCTTCTTATAGCTATTTCTTCTTTGGCTGTGACTTGAGACATTTTTATAATAAGAAAAAACTACGTCACACATTATACGATTTTTTCAGACCCGTCTAGCAGAAGCATAAATGCCATAAGAATCCTTAAAATGGGCTGAAGAGAAGAGGGACGTTTCGTGGTCCAAAGTTACATTTATTGCTTCCGGGACCTTTCACAAGTCGCTGGAGGTGGTGTGGCCGGCTGGAGCCGTGATCCCAGAGGATTACCTGAAAGACCCATTGTGGTGTTGTAGCTTTGTTGACCTCGGGCTGCCACCAGCCACTGCAGTAACGCGCCAGCAGTGTTCATAGTTATGAGTAGCCAGGTGTCGATTCGCAGCTCTTGGCCCCGCCTCTTAACGGGACCTACTCGGATTATTATTATTATTATTATAATCAAGGGGAAGCGCTAAACCCGGAGGATTATACAGCGCCTGGGGGGGGGGGATGTGGAAGGCATTCAGGCTTAATTCGGGGAACTGGATCACAGATCCAATTTCCTAAATCAAGAGCCCCTCACCAATATCAAGGAACCTTCCTTGAGGAGTTACTCTTCCTTGGTCCTACCTTTTAAACCCGTGAAATGAGTCTACAGCCCCAGGAATTTTGTCGCAGTTTCAATTTAATTCACGTATGATCTTTGCCTCCACTACTTCGATCCCTAGTGCATTCCACTCGCTCATTACACACATACTGATGAAATTCCTTCCTATATTTATTTTGCTTACTTGTGTGTTTACTTTCAACGTGTATCCCCTTGCCCGATCCCACCAGTGTCAGGTCTGTCTTTTACCACCTGAGTATCATTTATGTTGTGAATCCCTAAGTCTTTTGTCCAGAGTTGTGAAATCTAGTCCTTGTAGTCTGTTAAAAACAGTCCAGACACTTTAGATGAAAAACTACTCTTTTAGCACATCTCAGAATCTTTTCAAGATTTCTTACGTGTCTGAGATTTAAGTTGCAAGCTGGCTCTTCATATTTTATTATTAATCTCAAGTATGTTGTTTACATAATCTTAAAAGAATTCATAATGAGATTCCCAGAAGTTGTTGCTACGTAAGGCAATGGTGTGCATATGCAGCAGAAGAAATTATGTTTAAGTATACAAAAGAGCGAAAAACTAATGTGAATAATTTATTAGTGATATTGTCAGAGAATTTCGCCTTTAAAGATCATAACAATGTCATTTTCACAACCACGAGGAGAATGATAGGATGGATAATGAGAAACTTCAAAACTTGAAGTGCCAAGTCAATGATGGGTCTCTTTAAGTCACTCTATTTGAAATACTGCTGTACCTTAACAGCCCCTTTCAAGGAGTGCACAATAGAAGAGGTAGAGAATGCACAGAATACCATCACTGCATATTAGTTCAATCAAGCAACTTAATTATTAGTAAGTTCCAAGGAGTAAAGATCGAAGTGCTTCGATCTTTACGCCTTAGAAAGCAGGCGACAAAATACACCATAATTTACACATGGAAAGTCCTAGAGGGAGTGAGCCCAAATTTGCACACATAAATATCTTTATATGAAAGCAAGAGGCTCTGCAGACTGTACAAAATTCCCCCAGTGAAAAGGAAGGGTGCCATAAATACAATGAGAGGTAACACAGTAAGTGCAAGAGGCCCAAGATTTTTCAACAACCTCCCATCATACCTGAGAGGGATTACCAATAGACCTCTTGTTATTGTCATCAGGAAACATAATAAGTTCTGCAAGTCAATTCCAGATCAGCCAGGCTGCAGTTTTCATGTCAGCAGTAACAGCCTGGTTGATCGTGCCTTGATTCACCAGGAGGCCTGGTCTTGGACCGGACCGTGGGGGCGTTAACCCCCCAAAAATTCTTTAGGTTTCCTTCAGGCAGCCTGATGCGGGAGCAGGCCTGAGGACAAGGATCCCTGCAACCGTAAAAAAGTGGTCTAGTATTAGTACCGGGTTCATGTCCCGTTGGTACGACACTACTGGACTCATTAAATCTTCTTTCCTCCTAGCCACTTGTAAGGGTTGAACTCAAGCAACCACTAAGTGGACCATGCCTTTGATGTATTCATGTTTATATGCAATCATTATAATTTATCTTCAGTGTCTACTAATCTATTAAGTTTAGCTTGTGTGTGTGTGTGTGTGTGTGTGTGTGTGTGTGTGTGTGTGTGTGTGTGTGTGTGTGTGTAGTTTGTGTGGTGTGTGGTGTGTGTGTATTGTGTGTGGTTGTGGTGTGTGTGTGGGGTGAGAGAGGAGAGAGAGAGAGAGAGAGAGAGGAGAGGAGAGAGAGAGAGAAGAGAGAGAGAAGGAGAGAGGAGAGAGAGAGAGAGAGAGAAACATTCGCAGTGACAATAAACTTTCACAGACACTCTCACCCTCCTTGGACTGCGACAGTCGTGGATCAAAAAGACCTCGTGAGGCTGCAAAATTTAATGAATCCACAAATACTGTTCTTGCAATGCGAATTCCTTGACAAACAGGGATTAAGAAGAAGAAGAAGAAGAAGAAGAAGAAGAAGAAGAAGAAGAAGAAGAAGAAGAAGAAGAAGAAGAAGAAGAAGAAGCTGAAGAAGCTGAAGAAGATGATGATGATGATGATGATAATGATCAATGATGATCATGATGATGAAAATAAAGTTAAAAAAAGATAAAGAAAAAAGGGCAGAAGTTAATGAAAAAGACAGATAATACAAAAAAACATAATAGCCCGAAAAAAATATAAAAAAAAAGACACAACAAAAAAGTGTAAAAAATATCTGATAAATATAGAACTAAGTGAAGCAGTAACTGACACTTGAGCGACACAGATCGTGGCTTCTGTCTGTGCTGAAATTCTCGAACTGAATGAAGCTCAAAACGATCCTGCCGACTCGTTTCATTAACAAAAGACTAAATAATATCCTTTACAGGATCAGCCAGGCGTAGGATCTCTCCCTCCTTTAGTATTTTCCTCCTATCCTTCGTCTCTCCTTCCCTCCCTTAGCTCTCCTCACTTCCCTCCCACCGACGCTGGTCCCTCTCACATCTTGGGATTATGCCCCAAGAGTCCTTCAGTCAAGTTGATTGAAATCAGGAAAGAAAATTTGGGCGTTCTGAATAGTCTCAATGGAACGCTTGACAAAAACTCCTTCAATATGCATGCATATCTGGGATAGACCGGAACTTTACAGCCTTGGGAAGCAATATACATGCGCAGGAGAGGTATTTCCCAGGGGCCCTGAAGAGCAATGGTGGTTGGTAGGTGAGTGGGAGAGAAGGGCCACAGATGTAGGAGGAGGAGGAAGAGGAAGATGTGGAAGAGGAGGAGGAAGAGGAAGAGGAGGACGATGACACCTTGAGAGGAGTAAGAAAAGGTAGACATGAGCAACGACTAGGGCATAACCATTATCTTCATGGGGAAGCTCTGTACCGTAAGGGTGGTTAGATTTGATCGAGGAGGGTAGCTCAACTTCCTTAGATCAAGAGTCCTCCACTGGCAACTCCCCTTCCTTCCACTCTTGAAGGAACGAGGAGATGCTGAGCAACAAGCAGAGAGAGAGAGAGAGAGAGAGAGAGGAGAGAGAGAGAGAGAGAGAGAGAGAGAGAGAGAGAGAGAATGGGGGGGGGACGCCCGCAGCTCGTACCTCAAATGGAAGAAAGAGAGACAGATTAATTAAGTGCACTATTTATTAATTTAAACTGGCAATATTTCATGCCAAGCGGGCAGCACAATAGCTGCTAGGAGGGGGATAGCTGCTAGGAGAGTGATAGGGGAGGATTTCATATATGGATCAGCATGAACAACGCAAATTCGCTTTTTTTTATATATACCAACCAGTGACGCTGATTGGAAATGAGAGTTTGATTTTCTCTGTGTCAGTATAGATTCGTAGCCTTAGGACAGTGTTCGGAAACGATATTTTATTTTCGTTACACTGTATGTTTTAAATAAGATATATGGGCCTTGACGCAGTCACTGGAAAATCTCTTTAATATTTTTTTTTCCATTATCCGAAGATGTATATGTGATTTTTTTTATTTGTTTTATAATACACAGCAATTATTTTCACGGCCATGGAAACTTCAATAAACTGCCTATTGATTTAGTCCACTGGCAATTATATAGTTTTTTTTTTCTTGCCCAAACACGGACAAACTGACAATTCAGATGGTAATCCAGCGAGTCCGGAGCTTGATGGGGTTTGCCCACCCCTGCGCAAGAGAGATGCCAGGTCTCCTGGAAACGTTCTGTTGCAGTCCGATGGGGGATCCATCTTCACTAGTGCTTCGCGTCCCACAATATCGGCTGGAAGTGGGAGTGCAGGTGGTGCCGCCTCTGGAATGGTGGCTATTGGCCGTTCAAGTCTGCATTGGTAGTTATGAGCATGTTGTGGTCCGGAATACTGGTTGTGGGGGTATTCGGGGTCGGGTAATGGTAGTGATCGAGGTTTTTGGTGTCTGGATTGGTACTTTGCTGGGAATTCTGGGTAGCGAATAGCGACAGAGAAGAATGTTTAGATCTGGAATGAAAGTTACACATCGTGCGCCTGTCTAGAATCATGGATTTGGATCGTAAGGTAGTGAGGTAGTATGTTTTCGAAGAAATGATCAAGATTACCCATTTGAAAGATCGTACGTGAGAATATTTGTGAGTTGAATAAAGCATTTTTGATGTAGGATACCGTAGATGACTGGTTGAAGCAGTGTACTGGAATGAAGAAGTTTACTGGAATGAATAAGTGTACGGGTCTCATGAAGTATTTATAGAAGTAGGGGAAAATATTTTCTATGCTGCAAGGGCCTTAGGATTCAGGTGGTGGATTTAAGACCTTGCTTGACTCTGGACTGGGAACTTTTTTTTAATCTGGAGGAGTGGATGTCTGGACCTGTGACGATGTTTACGTCGGCGCTGCAGAAGGAAAAAAGAGGCGTCCATGGGACATCTTCACATAAGATACTGCAAAGAAGTCTAAAAAAATAAATTCAGCTATAAAAATAAACATGGCTATAAAATTTGGCCACAATAATACTTACAAATAAAATTTTTAAATATATATATATATATATATATATATTATATATATATATATATAATATATATATATATATATATATTTTATATTTTGGGTTTTTTATTTGTGTGTGTGGTGTGTGGGTGTGTGTGTGTGTGTGTGTGGTGTGTGTGTGGTGTTTAGCATGTGACAAACCTACGAAAGGTTTCAAGGGGTTTCTACTCTGACGTAAATGTGTTTTATGTAAATATTCCTTTTAAAGTCATAAAAGGTGAAATAAGATGTCGAAAAAGTTTATGGATATCGTCAAAAGAAATATATATTTAGAAAGGTTACCTGGTGAATGGGTCCAAAAGGACTGAGTTGTTTTCACTCCAGCCGTTTAAGCCCCGCAGCAGCTTAAGTTCAAAACCATTTTTCAAGGGGGTCCGGTTCGACGTGTTTGTTTGTGTTTGTGTTTGTGTGTGTGTGTGTGTGTGTGTGTGTGGGTGTGTGTGTGTGTGTGTGTGTGTGTTTTGTGTGTTGTGTGTGTGTGTGTGTGTGTGTGTACTCACCTAATTGTACTCACGTAATTGTGGTTGCAGGGGTCGAGACTCAGCTCCTGGCTCCGCCTCTTCACTGATCGCTACTAGGTCCTCTCCCTCTCTGCTTCTTGAGCTTTGTCATACTTCTTCTTAAAACTATGTATGGTTCCTGCCTCCACTACTTCATTTGCTAGGCTATTCCACTTCCTGGAGACTCTATGACTGAAGAAATACTTCCTAACGTCCCTGTGATTCGTCTGAGTCTTCAGCTTCCAGTTGTGACCCCTTGTCCCTGTGTCCCCTCTCTGGAACATCCTATCTCTCTCCACCCTGTCTATTCCCCGCAGTATCTTGTATGTCGTTATCATGTCTTCCCTGACCCTTCTGTTCTCCAGTGTCGTCAGTCCTATTTCCCTCAACCTTTCCTCGTACGACATTCCACTGAGCTCGGGGACTAGCCTTGTTGCAAACCTTTGTACTTTCTCTAACTTCTTGACGTGCTTGACCAGGTGTGGGTTCCAGACTGGTGCTGCATACTCCAGTATGGGCCTAACATACACAGTGTACAGTGTCTTGAACGATTCCTTATTAAGGTATCGGAACGCTATTCTCAGGTTTGCCAGGCGCCCGTATGCTGCAGCAGTTATTTGGTTTGATGTGTGCCTCCGGTGACGTGCTCGGTGTTATTGTCACCCCAAGGTCTTTCTCCCTGAGTGAGGTCTGTAATCTTTGTCCACCTAGCCTATACTCTGCGGTCTTCTTTGCCCCTCCCCATCTTCATGACTTTGCATTTGGCAGGGTTGAATTCGAGAAGCCAGTTTCTGGAACTCATGTCCAACCTGTCCAGGTCTCTTTGCAGTCCTGCCTCATCCTCATCCGATTTAATTCTTCTCATCAACTTCACATCATCTGCGAATAGGGACACTTCAGAGTCTATTCCTTCCATCATGTCGTTCGCATATATAAAAAATAGCACTGGTCCTAGAACTGACCCTTGTGGGACCCCGCTCGTCAGAGGCGCCCACTGTGACACCTCTTCACGTACCATGACTTGTTGTTGCCTCCCTGTCAGGTATTCCCTGATCCATTGCAGTGCCCTCCCTGTTATATGCGCCTGATCCTCCAGCTTCTGCACTAATCTCTTGTGGGGAACTGTGTCAAAGGCCTTCCTGCAGTCTAGGAAAATGCAATCAACCCACCCCTCTCTTTTGTGTCTTAATTCTGTTACCTTGTTTTAAAACTCCAGAAGGTTTGTGACACAGGATTTGCCTTCCATGAACCCATTCTGGTTTTCATTTATAATCTTGTTCCGTTCCAGGTGTTCCACCACTCTCCTCCTGATAATCTTCTCCATGACTTTGCACATAATACATGTCAGAGACACAGGTCTGTAGTTTAGTGCCTCATTTCTGTTTCCTTTCTTAAATATGGGGACTACATTTGCTGTCTTCCATTTCTCAGGTAGTTGCCCAGTTTCAAGGGATGTGTTGAAGATTGTAGTAAGGGGCACGCACAGCATCTCTGCTCTTTCTCTAAGGACCCACGGGGAGATGTTGTCCGGTCCCATCGCCTTTGAGGTATCAAGGTCACTTAGCAGCTTCTGCACCTCCTCCTCGGTTGTTCGTATGTCATCTAACACTTGTTGGTATATTCCCTCTTGATGTTCCCTTCTGTGCTGTCTTCCCAGAGCCCTTCCTGTCTCTACTGTAAAAACTTCCTTAAATCTCCTGTTTAACTCCTCACATACCTCCTGATCATTTCTTGTGAGTTCTCCACCTTCTGTCTTCAGTCTGATCACCTGGTCTTTGACTGTTGTCTTCCTCCTGATGTGGCTATACAACAGTTTCGGGTCAGTTTTTGAATTTCGATGCTATGTTATTTTCATACTGTCGCTGGGCCTCCCTTCTTACCTGAGCATACTCGTTCCTGGCTCTGCGACTAATCTCCCTATTTTCATGTGCTCTCTGCCTTCTGTACTTTTTCCATTCTCTATTGCACTTTGTTTTTGCCTCCTTACACCGTCGGGTATACCAGGGGCTCGTTCTGGTCTTTCCATTGTTTCTGTTGCCCTTGGGAATGAACTTTTCCATTGCTGCCTTGCATTTTGTTGTTACATATTCCATCACTTCATTTACTGGTTTTCCTGCCAGTTCTCTGTCCCACGGAACCTCCTGCAGGAAGTTCCTCAACCCTATGTAGTCCCTCTTTTATAGTCTGGCTTTTCCCATTCAACTCCTGTTACCCTTTCCACTTGCAACTCTACTATGTATTCAAAGCACAGAACCACGTGGTCACTAGCTCCTAGGGGACTCTCATATGTGATGTCCTCAATGTCTGAACTGCCCAGGGTGAACACAAGGTCCAATCTTGCTGGTTCATCCTCCCCTCTCACTCTGGTAGTGTCCTTAACATGTTGGTGCATGAGGTTTTCCAGCACCACATCCAACATCTTGGCTCTCCATGTTTCAGGACCCCCATGTGGCTCCAGGTTTTCCCAGTCAATCTCCCTGTGGTTGAAATCCCCCATAACCAGCAACTTTGCTCTGCTGGAGTGAGCTCTTCTTGCCACCTCAGCAAGTGTGTCCACCACTGCTCTGTTGCTCTCTTCATATTCCTCTCTTGGCCTCCTGCAGTTCTGTGGTGGATTATACATCACTGCAATGACCACCTTGTGCTCCCCAGACTGAAGTGTACCTACTATGTAGTCCCTTTCTCCTGTCTCGTCTATGTGTCCCATTTTCTCGAATTTCCATCGGTTTTTTACGAGCCGAGCAACCCCTCCTCCCCCTCTGCCCCTTCTATCTTTCCTCATGATCTGGTATCCTGGTGGAAAGATTGCATCTGTTATTGTCTCCGTGAGTTTTGTTTCTGTAACTGCTATGATGTCTGGGGACTTCTCATTGGTTC
Organism: Cherax quadricarinatus; assembly: GCF_026875155.1. NCBI lineage: Eukaryota > Metazoa > Arthropoda > Malacostraca > Decapoda > Parastacidae > Cherax > Cherax quadricarinatus. Next base: position 36,166,760 of record NC_069409.1, read on the forward strand.
TTTCTTGCCATTCCTCATATTTATTCGTTAATCCATCCGCATTTGTGTACCAAACCTTCAACTTCTGTTCTAATACTGTAACTGTGGTCCTGGGGGAATACTGGGGTTGGGAGAGCAGGAGCCCTGGTGGGGGCCTGTGGGGGGTTGCAGTGGAGGTGGAAGAAGAGCTCCCACAGGGGGTTGCTGTAGGGGTAGGGTTCGTGGTGTGCGGGGTGGGAACAGAGGGATCGGTGTGTGTGTGTGTGTGTGTGTGTGTGTGTGTGTGTGTGTGTGTGGTGGTGTGTGTGTGTGTGTGTGTGTGTGTGTGTGTGTGTGTGTGTTTGTGTGGTGTGTGTGTGTGTTTATGTGTGAGGTTTTGGGAGGAGGCGGATGAGATTGCTGAGAAGTGGGAATGCTAGGGATAAGAAGACCGGATGGTAGGAACATGGATAAAGGAGAGATGGTGTCAGTAAGGAGAGAAGGATGGTAGGGGTGAGAGAGATTGAAGGGGTAAATAGATGAGGATGGTAGGGGTAAGAAGCGGGGATGGTAGGGGTAAGAAGCGGGGATGGTAGGGGTAAGAAGAGGGGACTGGTAGGGGTAGCACTAGGGAGTTGGTAGCTACAAGAAGAGGGATGGTAGGGTGTAAGGAGTAAAGTAGAGATGAGGGCTGGTAAAATTTGTGGTAGAAGTGATGGTTGGGGGGGGGGATTCCTAGTGGTGGTAAAGATGGTAGTGGTAGAGGCGATTGTAGTAAAAGTGGTAGCGGTGATGATAGTGGTGCTGGTGAAAGTAGTCGTGACGATGGTGGTAGTAGCGCCGTGTTAGTAGTGGCAGTAGCGCCGTGTTAGTAGTGGCAGTAATAGTGGCGGAAGTATTGGTAGTGGTAGCTGTAATAGTAATGGTGGTGGTTGTGCTGATGGGACCGCTAATGGGAATATGGAAGATGATGGGGGTGTTGAAGATGGGATAATGAAGGCAGGAGGGGTGGGTTTAAAGGTGTTATGGCCTCTCCCCATGAGTAAGTGTCTGCTGATGTGTAGGTGCGGAAGGACGTACTAAGTTATGTTAGAGGAGATGTAAAGAGTCTCTCTCTCTCTCTCTCTCTCTCTCTCTCTCTCTCTCTCTCTCTCTCTCTCTCTCTCTCTCTCTCTCTCTCTCTCTCTCTCTCTCTCTCTCTCTCCCTCTCTCTCTCTCTTCCTCTCTCTCTCTCTCGCTCTCCCCTACTAAAATCGTTGAACTAATGAGAAAATACCTTCTTTTAACTTCAGACACGCCTCCACTAATCCACTAATCAGTCCATCAATCTTGAAAGGAATACAGCATATGTGCGAAGAAGTGGCTTATATAATGTGGGCAGATTATGAGATGCAGCAGTAGTAGGTGGTAACACATGTGTCCAATGTGTTACCATCTATTCCATGTATTCTTTTCAAGACTGATGGACTGATTACATCGACTCAAGGCTGAGGGACTGATTACCTCAAACTCCTCCTGTTCTTCACGATTCTCCTTTGTATGGACTGATGAAGTCACTGTGTAGCGAAACGTTTCCTCATTAAAGATACACAAATGTTGCACATGTATCTAATTTATCAACATGTCGGTTCTCTGAACCATTCATCTACAATCCTGTCAGACACTGCAACTTCTTGGGATCTTAATACTTGGGAATTCTTCACTAGCCTAACCCTTGGGTACGACCTACTTCCACATTGGACACATCATCAGCTCATCATCAGCCTACAGTATATAAGCCACTTCTTCGCACATATGCTGTATTCTTTTAGAGATTGATGGACTGATTACATCGATTCAAAGCGGAGGGACTGATTATCTCAAACTCCTCCTGTTCTTCACCATTCTCCTTTGTATGGACTGATGAAGCCACTGTGTGGCGAAACGTTTCCTCATTAAAGATACCCAAGTGTTGCACATGTGTCTAATTTATCATCATGACACAGTTTACTTGGTCCCAGATGATATTCTTGTTGTTGAAGTTGAATTTGGTAAAGGACCCTCATAGCTGCATGCATTGTAAGTCCGAACTTCGATTAGATTGTGATCAGAATTAGTTGTTTTTGATATTGTTATGTTTCTTACCAGGTCCTCATTATTTGTGAAAATAAGGTCCAGTGTGTTCTCCAGTCTTGTTGGCTCCACTATCTGCTGACTTAGGGAGTGTTTATTGCAGAAATTCAGCAGGTCATGTATGTGTGACTTTTCATCTGAGCTGCTTCCATGGATTATTCCTGCTGCAACATTATTTGCTACATTCTTCCATTTTGTATGTCTTAGACTGAAGTCACCAAGCAGCAAGATGTTTGGGGATGGGGCTGGAAGGTTCTCTAGACAAAAGTCAATTTTCGATAGCTGTTCCTTGACCTGTTGGGAAGTTGCATCTGGTGACTTAAATACAAGCATAATAACTAAGTTTTGGTTCTCGACTTTTATTGTTAGAACTTCAACTACATTATATGTGGTGTTCAGTATCTCCGTGCAAATGAGCGACTCATTGACATAGAGGCCAAAAATCCCCTTGTTGCCTGTTCTTTCTGTCGCATCTGAAAAGGTTGTATCTAGGTATCCATATTTCACTGTCAAAGTAATCTATTGCGTGGGTCTCTGTGAAGGCTACAAACATTGCATTTGACTCCCGTAGAATTCCACTGACTTCTAGGTGGATGGACGGCTTAAGTACCTGTATATTAGCAAATATAAATGAGGTCGTGTTGCATGTTTGTTGGGGTGAGTTTGATGATGACATCAGTACTTGTGAGTCTGGAGGGGGCACTGGCTGTGGCTCCAAGGTGAACTATTTCGGTTATTTCTTTCAATTTTCTTTCTTCGTTTCCTGCCACTAAAAAATCACTTGGAGTGGAGTTGTCGTAACTACTGTAACTACTATGATTTGTTTTACAGGATTTGTAACTCCTGGTCCCTCTTAAGTGGCATGCTGGGCAGTTGTTGTAACATTGTTTCTTAAGGACTGAAAAGCGACACATCTCAGGGTGGAAGAATTTGCAAGACGTAGAACGACACACTCCTTTGGACAGAAGGTCGTGGCATTTTTGGGATACTCAAAGCTGCATGTCCCGATATTCCATGCTTACAGATGCCCCATGCATAGAATTTGCAACATTTTGCTTTAGGTTGGATGCAATTCGTACTGGATGTATCCCCAATTTGCGCAGATCCTAGAGAACTGCACTACAGTCTTAGACAGCCAAGCCAGAGACACTACCATCTGTTTCCAGGTGGCCAACATTTTCCCCGGAAGAGGATTCCTCTATTACATATGTAATAGGGACTATAGCTGTGGTGGCAGTGGAAGAGTCTAACCGAATCCGGATTTGCACTATGGCTGGGGGCTGAGTCTGGGTCAGCCCTATGGCTGGGGGCTGAGTCTGGGTCAGCCCTAGGGCTGGGGGCTGAGTCTGGGTCAGCCCTATGGCTGGGGGCTGAGTCTGGGTCAGCCCTATAGCTGGGGGCTGAGTCTGGGTCAGCCCTAGGGCTGGGGGCTGAGTCTGAGTCAGCCCTAGGGCTGGGGGCTGAACCAGTTGATTTTTTGTTTCTTATATTTTTTTTCCTTTGGGTGTCTATTTTTGGGTCAATTGTTGTAGAGTGGGCATTCTCAATGTTAAATTTTACTCCTCTCCCATCCTCCCATGCTTGATATATTCTGGGTAGACTATCCAGCAGTTCCTCCTTTATGTTCTATCTGTTGCAAGCAAATTTGGAAAAGTTGCTTAAAATTTCAGTGGGCAGTGAAGAACATTATGCCTTTCAATGGTAATAAGTTGTAGTTGCTTAAATATGTCTCCTGCCCTGGACAGGGCAGGAGACATATCAGAACTGGAGCAGATATAGAGATCGTTTACGGCCCGCATAGAGCCAATAAAACATTTAAATTACGGCTTAAAGTCAGAAGAGAGAAGAGAGTGAGATAGATAGATAGATAGATAGATAGATAGATAGATAGATAGAGAGAGAGAGAGAGAGAGAGAGAGAGAGAGAGAGAGAGAGAGAGAGAGAGAGAGAGAGATCTGTCATTTCAGCAGAGCCTTCAACATAGGAGGGATGTGGGTGGCCTTACTGTTATGTACAAGGCCAATATTGTCAAAATACCACACTTGGATCCACTTCGAGGACAGCGTGAAACAAGCTTTTATGCCACAAGACGGGCAGAAAGCAGCAACTTCACTCTGGCTATACCCTTCTCCAGAACATCACTCCATCTGAGATCATACATACCCAGGATGACTCGAGTATGGAATACATTCGAACAGCATAATGATGTCAACCGAGATAAAGTCATTGATCAAATGAAAATGTGGCCCAAGATGTACTCCACTTCATCTCCTGTTTCCCTACTTGTATGTCTCATAACAAAAAATTTTCAAATGAGCTATGTAGTAACAGCTTTAGCTTCCCAAATTTAAAGTTTAGAATTCCTTACCTGAACATAGCTGTCAATAAAGCTAGGGATCCTTAACCTTGTCAAACCCTGTGTAAAAAAAAAAAAAAAAAAGAGATGCATGGTAATTTATAAATGGAAAGTACTTGAGGGCCTTGTACCAAATTTGAAAATTGCTATAACAGTATAACGGAGTGAGAGATACGGAGAAAGCGCAAAATAAACCCACTGAAAAGCAGGGGCGTCATGGGCACAATAAGAAAACATTGTATGAACATCCGTGGCCCCAAGCTATTCAAACATCTTGCCAGAAGATATCAGAAACACTGCTGGGACAAATGTAGAAGTCTTCAAGAGCAAACTGGACTAGAATCTAAACCTCCACGAAGTTCCAGATCAACCAGGCAGTGAGGGATATGTGGGCCAGCGGTCCGCCAGCAGCAGCAGCCTGGTTGATCAGGCGAGCAACAGTCAAACCTGGCCCAAAGCCGGGCTCCGGGAGTAGAAAAACTCTCGAAACTCATCAAAGGTATTAACGTATTAAGGTAAACTTTGACATATCATGAAAGTTATTATACTCTCTAAATCTATATTCTGAACGAGTGGAAAATCAAGCACATAATGTTTATGAAAGTGACCAAAAGTCTGGCCACATACTTTGCATTTAGTCCGATTATCATCTGTGTATCTGTCAGACCGTCAGAAGCCTGGCTACTGCAACATCAGTCAGTCTGGTAACGGCAGAGTCGATGAAAAATGTTGCAGATGAAGTAAGGCAAAAAGGGGGAAATAAAACATAAAAACGAGAGAGAGAGAGAGAGAGAGAGAGAGAGAGAGAGAGAGAGAGAGAGAGAGAGAGAGAGAGAGAGAGAGAGAGAGAGAGAGAGAGAGAGAGAGAGAGAGAGAAATTTGACGAGTGTCCTGAGAGCAAAGGGAGACAGATGGCCCCTGAACTCCTGTATGGGAAGTGGTTCATCACCGCAGCTTTGTGAGAGAGGGTCGAGGGGAGGAACGGGAGAAGGGAAGGAGATGGGGGAAGAGGAGGTGGGAGAGTAGAAGGGAGTTAGGTAGGATAGAGAGGAGAAAGAAGCGCTTAGTCGCAAACCAGGAAGATGAAAAAAATGGAAAATCTAGATGAAGAATAAAGCCGATAGGAAAGTAAACTAAACAAGCAAACAGAGAGAGGAGAAAAGAATGGAAAAAATATGAAAAGAAGAAATAACAGAAAGAAGTGAAGAGGGAAAAATGTAATGGTTGACCAGGCTAGCACCAGACGAGCCTGGCCTATGGCCGGGCTCCGGAAGTAGAAACACTCTCGAAACTCATTAAAGGTACATCAAAGGTAAAGGAAAAAATCAAACAGAAAAAAATAATTAGTGAAGCTTGAAAAGAGGATTAATAAAAAACGGGAAGACAAAGAAAAACAAGGAAAGGAGCTAAGGGAGAAACAGATAATGCAGAAGAAGGGAATAAACCGAAGGAAAAATGAAGAGGGGTGAAAGAGAAAGGAAGAGACGAAGAAGCTAAAAGGAGAATAGATGAAGGGGGAGAGAAAGAGGATGGAAGGGATATTACTGTCATTTGCGTTTTAACTGGGAAGATAAAAATGAGGACATGATGAAGATTGGTTGAACGAGATGGTGGAGTGAGCTGATGTCTGATGTTCAGCTGATGTCTGGTGTTCAGCTGATGTCTGATGTCCAACTGATGTCTGATGTCCAGTTGAAGTCTGATGTTTAGCTGATGTTCGATGTTCAAGTAATGTTTGGTGTCCAGTTGATGTCTGGTGTCCAGCTGATAGTCTGAGACATCCCGAGACAGGCCCGGTGGCCAAAGCTCCCGCTTCACACACGGAGGACCCGGGTTCGATTCCCGGCGGGTGGAAACATTTCGACACGTTTCCTTACACCTGTTGTCCTGTTCACCTAGCAGAAAATAGGTACCTGGGTGTTAGTCGACTGGTGTGGGTCGCATCCTGGGGGACAAGATTAAGGACCCCAATGGAAATAAGTTACAGTCCTAGATGACGCACTGACTTTCTTGGGTTATCCTGGGTGGCTAACCCTCCGGGGTTAAAAATCCGAACGAAATCTTATCTTAATAAGAGAGAGAGAGAGAGAGAGAGAGAGAGAGAGAGAGAGAGAGAATTCTCAATAGCACCGCACCATCGAGTATAACACCCTCACCATTGAGTATAACTCTCCAGCATCGAATATAACATCCCCCCATCGAGTATAACACCCTCACCATCGAGTATAACATATCACCATCGAGTATAACACCCCCACCATCGAGTATAACATATCACCATCGAGTATAACACCCCCACCATCGATTATAACATCCCCCATCGAGTATAACCCCCCACCATCGAGTATAACACCCCACTATCGAGTATAACACCCCCACCATCGAGTATAACACCCCACCATCGAGTATAACATCCCATCATCGAGTATAACGCCCCACCATCGAGAATAAGACCCCACTATCGAGTATAACACCCCACCATCGAGTATAACATCCCACCATCGAGTATAACATCCCACCATCGAGTATACTACCCCACCATCGAGTATAACACCCCACCATCGAGTATAACACCCCACCATCGAGAATAACACCCTCACCACCGAGTATAGCACCCCACAATCGATTATAACACCCCCACCATCGAGAATAACACCCCCACCATCGAGTATAACACCCCACCATCGAGAATAACACCCCAACCATCGAGTATAACACCCCCACCATCGAGTATAACACCCCATCATCGAGTATAACACCCCCACCATCGAGTATAACACCCCCACCACCGAGTATAACACCCCCACCACCCGCAATAGGAAGCAAAGAAATAAAGGATTACTTTTTCAGACCTACTACTGGCTCGCGGCAGACAGGTTCTATTTACTCTCATCCTTCCATGTTCCCGCATTTCTGAAATCTATTTCTTAAACTTTTCCAAAAGAATCTTAGTGCCACTACCTGGTAGTAGCTTCAACGCCTCTTCAACTCGTTAGAAAACCGAGTTGTTTCAAAATATAGTCGATAAATCTTTATTTATCCAACATGAATGCAATCTGAATTCCCTAAGGAGGTCAATTCCCCGTATACATTATGTTCTTACGTAGTCTCCTGACCACGGGATGAGCATAGGGGAGTCCATAATTAAACCATCAAATCAATTTGAATCAATCATTGCTATTATTCCATTATTTACGGAGATGTGTCCAACCCATGTGTCATACAGAAGATTGAGAAGGAATGTGGTTTGATCATACAGGAGGGTAGCTCCAGTATCTTGCATCAGGAGCCTGTCGACAACAAGGCACCCCCATCCCACGTCCTCTTGAGGTGTCAACCTTGCGATTTGTCTTAGCTTAATATGTTCAGCGCCTTAATTACATTCTCTTTATGTCTTTCTTCCCTCTTGTTTTTTTTTTTTTTATCCTTCACTCCTCATTCAACGTTTTTCAAGAGAATCGATGTTCTAAGCTCCTATCTGTCGCAGTAGTACAGATTCGTGAAACTGGATTATTATTATTATTATTATTATTATTATTATTATTATTTTATTATTGTCGTTAGTTGTTAATGTATATTGTAATATTTTACTTCTTTTCCAGTACTGTCGTATTAATTTTCCAATACAGAACTCAGACTTGCACTGCATAATGTGTATTGCTTTAAGTGGATCGTAGCTCATCGGTTACATTTACAACCGAATGACCAGGGCACATACACGCCAGGGTCTACCTATCAAGACTCTACCTGGAGAGTATTTCGAGGGTAAGGTCCCAGACCAGGCCTCCTGGTGTATAGCCTGATTAATCAGGTCGTACTGAATAATTAGGCCAAACATTAAAATTAGTACTAGCTGCACCTAGTCCAACAAATGAACCACAGCACGGCTGATCAGGAGCTGATCTGAATAAATTATCAGGTTCTTTCCTGAAGATAGCCAGAGGCCTCTTGGTAATCTCCCATTCCTTATGAAAGGTGTTGAAGGGCAATATGATGTTCAACGAGGACAAGTTATTGTTACTCCATTATGGAAAGACCGAGAAAATAAATACTGGAACAGAGTATAAAACAAATTCGAATCACTCAACAGAGCATAATTTTAATGTGAGAGACTGAATGATAAAGTCGTAGGATCTCACCTTTGAACACCACAATAGTGTCGCTATCACAAGTGCAAGGAAACTGATAGGGCAAATAACTAGAACCTCGAAAATAAGAGATGATGATACACTTCAGTTCACTTGTTCTTTACAGGCTGGAATATTGCTGTACCCTAACAGGTCGTTTTAAGGAAGGCGGAAATGCAGAGCTGGAATTTGTGTAGAGAACCTTCACTGCCTCGCATAAATTCCATTAAGCACCAAAATTGCTGGGAATAGTTGAAGTCTTTCTTGACGAGCACAGGTACCATTAGGACTATGGTACCTGATAGAAAAAGTATATTTTCAAGGGGGTAATCAGTAAACCAATTCAATAAAGTTAAGAACAGATTAACAGACTCGTTATTAGATCACCTACCGGGAGGCTTGGTCTGTGACCGGGCAGCGGGTGCGTTGCTACTGTCTCCGCGTAGACTCCGGGTAAACACAAGCCATTGTGATGGAACAAAGCAGGTGTTGATGCCCATGTTATCTCTTCTCTCTCGTCTACTCTTCTCGCTTAGGTTTGCTATTCTTCCTTTTTCTATTATCTCCTCGTCTGTCCACTGTTATTTCTACTCGTATATCTTGTATGGTATCATTCGTCTCTCCACCAGATCTCTTTGGCACCCTCTAATTTATATTGTTCGTGCTTGCTTTGTCCTGTACTGAATTTATCCGCCCTCTTTTATTTTCTTGATTTATTGCATGTATATAGCTACTCTTGCATGTTTCCTATCTCTCTGTCTCTCTGTCTGTCTGTCTGTCTGTCTGTCTCTCTCTCTCTCTCTCTCCTCTCTCTCTCTCTCTCTCTCTCTCTCTCTCTCTCTCTCCGTGATCATGGTTATTATGCTTATACGAAAGCACTACATCACTATGTATTAAATTGCACCTTGGGAATGGGAGAGGTAGAGGTTAAGCAAGTATGAGCAGAGGAATGGGAGAGTAACACCAGTTTCTCATATCAAGAGCTCTTCCCAGCATCAGATACTCCCTATTAAAGATTATTATTATTATTATTATAATCAAGTGGGAAGCGCTAAACCCGGAGGATTATACAGCGCCTGGGGGGCATGTGGAAGGCATTCAGGCTTAATTCAGGGAACTGGAGCACAGATCCAATTCCCTAAATCAAGAGCCCCTCACCAACATCAAGGAACCTTCCTTGAGGGGTCCCTATTAAAGAAGCCGCGGCCTTCGGTTCTCGCTTTAACCACGTTCGGGTTAATCGCCTGAGCGGTTGTAAGTGTCAGCGCGGGTGTAGTTAAGGTTGTTAGAGGTCGCGTTGGGTCGTAAACAGTGTCAGTACGACCATGGCACCCCAAGTGGCACCCTTCCCGCTTCCCCTTGTTTATAGTCATAGTTGTTTGTGATGTCACTAAGGGGCAAAGGGGGAAGTAATTAGTGACCCCTAGAGCAGTGACCTCTATATCAAGGAGGTCTTTGGTTAAATATAGCAGGTGTATGACTCCATTATATATATATATATATATATATATATATATATATATATATATATATATATATATATATATATATATATATATATATATATATATATATATATATAAAATGATTAGTTAAGAATTATTAATAAACAAATATTCTTAAATACATTGTTGTTTGTATAGGTGGGGACGTTTTGAGTGTTTCCGAGCACTAAAATATAGAGGCACTCACGAGGAAGTGTTTCTCAGCGCTGAGGATGGAGCAGTCCAGCCAAGGTTACCAACATTAGATGGCTCCTCACGGCTCAGCCAAGATAAAAAGAGATTATACGTACTGAAATGCCGTGAACGTGTGAATGTGTGTGTGTGTGTGTGTGTGTGTGTGTGTGTGTGTGTGTGTGTGTGTGTGTGTGTGTGTGTGTGTGTGTGTGTGTGTGACTGGTCGCTTCTTTGTGTGAGGGTGTGTGAGCATGAGAGGAAATTCTTGGATAAGCATAAATGCTCATGAAAAGATCGTTCATGTACGTTCAAACGGAACGTACATGAGAGTGTAAAATAGACGGGATGCGCCACGAGTGCCTTGAGGGGTGAGTAAGGGTACGTGATTGTTGCTCAGGGACACAGATGGACGTTGCTGTTGCACAGTGACGCGGATGAACGTTACTGGTTGCACACGAACACGTCGGCACATTTTTCTTGCATAGGGACACGTCCGCATGTTATTGTCTGTGAGTCTGCGCTCACGGGGATGTGTTGCACAAACAAGAGTACCTACGTACAATATCTCCTGGGTGCGTAGAAATTCTGCAACTCCCAGCTGTACGTATATCAATAAGCTAAGCCCGCATGAGTCATTCAACGCATAGAACAAAAGCGTCTGTGACCAGTCAAGCTGTTAGTACTTAGAATGTGCAATGGAACTGGGCAGCAGGTAAAGGAGACCAGAGACAATATCACCTAGAAAGGAAACCTCCCTATAAAACATAATATAAAGAAACATCATGGAGCAACTATTGCACAATTAAAATTGTATACAATACGGCGTTAGGCTAAGAGATTGACGGTCTTGTGGAGAAAATTCTCCAGTAAAGGAGGTATCTCTCAGCCCTCTCAGCCCCCCTCAGCCCTTGAGGGACTTAGCCCTCCCGGTAGGGGCTTCAGACTTCTTGATCAACTACAGGTCTTCTCTCAAGGCTGAGGGACTGATCATCTAAAAACTGTCTCTCTTCTACAGTCCCCACTATTTTTACCTCATATGTGTTCGACTCACACATCCTTCTGGGCAGGAGAAACGTTTCGTGCTTCATTTGTGTCTTGTTAGTTACGATAATCTTCAAAACAAGTGATAAATCCCTTCGGGTAACTCGTCACCACATAGATCAGATCTTGAGTTGGCAGTACCAGTATGGAGCCCTGAGCAAGCTCAGAGGATTGAGACGAGACGAGAAAAAGATTTCTTTTCAGCAGAAGGCTGCAAACCATGCAAGGATATATTAATGATATTCAGTGTACTCACGGAACAGATAAATTTGACAAGGACAAATTGTTTACCAACTATGGGCCTACGAACTGCTGGCAGCAACAGCCTGGTGGACCAGTCAACAATGAATTATGGTGTGAGGGCAAGCTTCGACATCGGAAGAACTCTCGAAAGCAGTAGCAGATATGTCACAGGTAGACAAACCATACCACGGGTGGAGTTTGAACCCGCGGTCATGGTCTCCAAACTCCAGACCGTCGCGTTAGCCACTGGACCAGCTAGCCACAATAAGATTCTTCCAACTAGGTATATTTCTACACCATAGGAAGGTTACCATAGGCACCACTGTGACCACAAATGCGTAGAAATGTACCTAGTTGGATGAATCTTAATGAAGCTAGCTGGTCCAGTGGCTACCGCGACGGTCTGAAGTTTTGAGACTCTCTGACCGCGGATTCGAACCCCATCCGTGGTATGGCTTGTTTGCAATCGTGTCATTACGATTTCGTGAGTCATGTCACAGGTAGGTCGATTGCTAGCGGAATCAGCTCACACATTAATCTCCGTGGCTCAATTCCCGGTACGGGTGGATACATTAGGACGAGTTTCCTTAAGACACTTGCTGCCCATGTTCACCTATCAGTAAAGTAGGTACCTGGGTGTGGATCGCATCCTGGGACAAAACTGACCTAATTTGCCCGAAATGCTCTGCATAACAAGCGGCTAACTGTATAGTAGTATGTAATTCATGTCAGCTAAGACTGTATATCTTGTACATGTACGTACTTGTAGAAATAAAGATTATTATTATTATTATTATTATTATTATTATTATTATTATTATTATTATTATTTAACAGAGGATCATGAATATAAAATGTCTTAGAGATGCCAGGAAATATTTCTTGGAGGTCAAGGTGAGATAAGGTAGAATAACAGAGAGAGTGAGTAGTTGGAACAAGCGAAACACTGATGAAGTGATACGAGGAAGACAGTGATAATAAGGAACGAGCGACAGTAAAGAAAAAAAAATTGGTAACGCGTGAGAGTGAAAACAATGGAACCAGAGAAGCAGCGAGAAAAAATGGGACGAGCAAGAAAGTATTAGAACAAAATTATTCGAAGTACTCCTCACATTTTTTTTTGGTGGGGGGGACGACAGTAATAACGGACAATCATATCAAATGTGTGCAAACAGGCGATTAAACATAAATGAAGGAATTTAATCCAAAATGTATATGCTATGTTCATGTGTTTTCATCAGTTAACCCTTGTATCAGGAAAAAAAAATACAAGAATTAAGTCTCCTATCATAAAAAAATACAGTAGTTAACCCTCGTATCAGAAAAAAACTACAAATACAAGAATTAACTCTTGTATCAGGAAAAAATACAGTAGTTAACCCTAGCATCAGGAA
>NC_069409.1:36182169-36202169 GCF_026875155.1 Cherax quadricarinatus
CACTGTTTTCCACATATCTCTTTACTGAACTGACAGCAAAATACTGGGCAGACGGTGCAACATTCCCACAAATGAAAAGTAGTGGCACTATTAGTACACTAAGAGAAAACACAATAAGTGTCCAGGGCCCAAGACTGTTCAATAGCCTCCCACCAGGCATAAGGGGACTTACCAACATATCTCTGGCTGCCTTCAAGAGGGAGTTGAACAGATACCTAAAGTGAGTCCCCGATCAGCCGGGCTGTGTTTCGTACGTTGGACTATGTGTTTTCAGCAGTAACAGCGTGGTTGATCAGGCCTTGATCCACCGGGAGGCCTGGTCAAGAACTGGGTCACGGGGGCGTTGACCCGCGGAACACACTTCAGGTATACTCCAGGTATGTAGGTCACAGGTGTTGCTCATGTGTCTGATTCATAATCTTGTTGGTATTGTATTCCATTAATATAATGATACTTGTCCCCAGAAGCGAGAGTGGAGTCTGGAAGTGAAACTTAAGTCCCGCAAACATCCTCGGCTAGACTTACCATTCAAGGCTCTCACGGTATACAGAACTCAAGAGGATCATCAAACAGAACGAAAGGAACGCGTGAAAGACTTGTGAGTAACTATATCGTCTGACCTTTCTTTCAAAAAACACGATAGCTAGAAAAGTGACAGAGAAAATAGCGCCAATTAGGGCACTAGTCATACACAGTGCACTTTTGACACTATTCAAATAGCTTGTGCTCTCTCGTTTAGAATATTGTTCAGTGTTGACGGCCCCACTCTGGGCAGGAGAGATGTCAGAGCTAGAACAGATAGAGAGATCGTTTGCAGCCGGTACAGAGCTAATAAAAAAATCAAATTCCTGCAAACGCCTCAAAGTCCTAAACATGTGCTTACAGAAACAGAGGAGAGAGAGATGTTTGATAATATATATGTGAAAAGTACCCGATGTCCTTGTCCCAGATTTGCGCACTGTCATAACATATTGGAGTGAGAGGTATAGGGGGAAATGTGAAATAAATACAGAGAAAAGCAGGGGTGCATTAGGCCCAATAACACTGCATCAATATCAGTGGTCCCAGCCTATTCAACATATTACCAGAATATATAAAAAATACTTCTTGGACAAGTGTAGAGGTCTTTAAGGGAATACTGGATGAGTGCCAGAGCAACCAGGCTGTGATTACAGTGGGTCAGCGGGTCGCCCGGCAGCAAAGGTCTGGTTGACCAGGCCGTTGCTGCCTATCGACCAACTTGCAACCCAGCCTGGCGACCTGCTTGCGACCAGCCTGGCGACCTGCTAACCTCTACTCTCGAGGTCAGACCTGCCACGGCCTGGCCCCGAGAGTAGAAACTCTCTCGAACTCCTCAAAGATACAAAGATTTAAAGATACATACATAGATACATGTATATATAAATACCGCTATAGTATTCACGGTAATTTGCCTGCGGTTTTCAACTTCCGAGAAAGCGTTCTCTCCATTACCAGAACCTCTATTATATCATGTGTTTATGTTGCTACAACTCGGATTGTCACTTGGGTTCACCTCACGTAAACCTTTCTCTTCCATTAGCCTCACCAAAAACTTCCCTTCCCTCTATCTCCCATACAAATCCCGCTTTGTCTCCCACACACGCACCACCCAATACGCCCTATAGGTGAGTACGCATTCCCTCTCTCTGTCTTTCCCAGTGACCCACACTTCCCCATCCCCTACCTCTTCACCAGAAAAAGGAAGGACACTGCAGCAGGCCCCCCAATCTGATTTTTCCCCATTTATGCAAACTCTCTGCTGTCCATCTGTAAACCATGCCTCTATCCAGGAAAAAATTTCTCCTCCTATTCCATGTGTCTTAATTTTTATCAATAGTTTCTGATGTGGGACTCTATCAAAAGCCTTACTGAAGACTATATACACAATATCATATTCATTACCATGATTTACCTCTTCAAATACTTTGTAAAACCATGCTGAGATTCATTAATCAAGTTATGCCTTTCAAGATGGCTACGAATTGTCTCTGCAATAATTGATTCCATAAATAATTTTCCCACTATGGAGGTCAGACCTGTCTCCAGTTTTGTAGATAGGTATCACACTTGCCATTTTCCACTTACATGGCAATTTTGTAGTGATATATTGAAAAGATTAGCCAAAGATTTGCTCAGTTAATCTTTACATTCCCTTAAAACCTTGCATACAGTTCATCAGGGCCTGGGGATTTGTTAGGTTTTAATTTATCTATTTGTCTAAGGACCATGCCACTTGTAACCCTAACCTTGTATAGTTTATTTTCGTCCTGTTCCACATAGTTTATTATTTCCGAAATTTCGCTAGTATCTTCCTGTATAAAAACTTACCACTGTCTGTGAGCTGACCCGAGTAACTCACCCACACAGAGTCAGCCTCAGGGTACAAAAAGAAGCCGTTGATATTAACTCACTTTCTATTCCCATTTCTTTCCTCATCTCATCTGTTCTCATCAACTTCATATTTTTGTTCCTTAACCTCTAAACATCACCTTTTTTTTTCACTTTCTCCTCGTAGCATCCTCTTCCAGTTCTTCTTTTTAATTTCTCACATATTACCCTCTTTTTTTCTCTTTCTTTTTCTCCAGTCATCACTGATTCATGTTAATTATCAGCAGTCTGACTGGCCTTAAACCGAACAGCGACAAGAAGATGGAGGATCGAGCCTCCACCACCCTGTGCTCTGAATCACCCACACGGGTTTACCGCTTCTTCCTTCTCAATCTCATCTCTGTCGTTACATTCGCTCGTTATTAATCAATCTATAGTATTTCCATCTTCGCCTTCTTCCGCTCACATCCTCCTCCACGCTATTCTGCTTCATCCGTCCACTCCCATTCCACCATACCAAACTATCCCTTCCCCAAATACCCATCCATCCACCCCCTCTCAACCAGTCAAACCACACCCTTCCCCAAGCCATCCATCGACTTACCGAAGTTTCCCATCTCAGCCTGACAGATTTCCCTCCATCATGTACACAACCCATCCTGTTTGATGGTATATAGCAGTGAAATATACCTAGCTTTCGTTCCTACCATATAACACTAATTCTGAAGAGACAAGTCGCACACTGCGGGTGTTCCAACCGTGTAACTAATATAGAATGGGGTAACTATTTAATACGAGTGTTCCCACGAAGTTAATCTCATAACTCAGTGTAGCTGCTCAGTGCAGGGTGTTCCCACCATGTGACCTTCATATACAGTGTAGCCGCGCACTGAGGCATTCCCACCGTGTAACTCTCCCAAAGCATACTGCAGTGTGTTCCAACAAAGTAATTCATGCGGGATTGGGTAGTCGCTCACTGTGCATATACCCAAATTTGTTAAAAAACAAAAAAAAAGTCATGTCTCCCAGCCAGAGAAGTTTAGTCAGAATTTGCAAGTCAAAACACCCAGCGTTTTCCCTTGACCACTCAACACCTACATTAAGGTGTGTCCTCATCTGTGTCTTTTGACACACTCACATTAGGGTGTGCCCTCATCTGTGTCTTTTGATACACTTACATTAGGGTGTGTCCTCATCTGTGTCTTTTGACACACTCACATTAGGGTGTGTCCTCGTCTGTCTTTTGACACACCCACATTAGGGTGTGTCTTCATCTGTGTCTTTTGACACTCACATTAGGGTGTTCCTCTCTGTTCTTTTGACACACCCATTAGGGTGTGTCATCGTATGTCTTTTGGGGACAACTCACATTAGGGGTGTCCTCTCTGTCTTTTGACACCTCACTTTAGGGTGTCCCCTCACTTCTTTGACACACTCACATTAGGGTGTGTCCTCATCTGTCTTTTGACACACTCACATTAGGGTGTGTCCTCGTCTGTCTTTTGACACACTCACATTAGGGTGTGTCCTCTTTTTTGACACACCCATTAGGGTGTTCCCTCTTTTCTTTTGAAAAAATTGGTGGTGTCCTAAACCTTTTCCCTTTTAGGGTTAATGAGAAAACTCTTTCGTCAAGGCTTTTCTTATCACTTACTACGTTTTTTTTCCCACACTGTGAAAAAAAAATTTTACCTTTTATTTGCCCCTCTGTATACTGGCAGCCAAAATTTAGATGCTACTTTTTTAAAGGGTCCCGTTTTCCCGGATCTTGGCCCCAATTTTTCTCCACTCTAGGTTTGAAATGCCGAGAGAGTATCCCCAGCAAACACAACCCCCCACACCAACACCCTCCCACACCAACCCCCCCCCCACACACACAAACAAACACACAACACAAACACACACCAAACACACACACACACACAAAACACACACCATATTTAACATTACTTCACTGTCCTGAGACACGACTCACAGTGAGCATCCACATAATAAAGTGATACACTTTTTCCATCTTCACGAATACTCGGCACAGAATTTTTTTCAAAAACTTGTGATTCTGGCAATCCTTT
This sequence comes from Cherax quadricarinatus, assembly GCF_026875155.1. Classification (NCBI taxonomy): domain Eukaryota; kingdom Metazoa; phylum Arthropoda; class Malacostraca; order Decapoda; family Parastacidae; genus Cherax; species Cherax quadricarinatus. Next base: position 36,186,591 of record NC_069409.1, read on the forward strand.
AAAAGTAGCCAAAGGGGAAGTTTCTTCCAATATTGCAAACCGATCCCAGCCAAATATATCATTCGTTTCCCCTTTAACCGACAAAACCGATTACCCCGGGGAAAAATTTTAAAAAGGGGAAAAACCGATCAGTCTATATTCACACCTTTTAGGGTGTGGGCATTTCCAGGGTCTTTAACCCTCGCAGCCTGATTTGAAGCCAGATTTCCATTTTACTGCTTCTTTAACCGGCTGCGCTCTAGGGCCCCCAAATTTCCACGGGAGGAAGTGTAAAATAAACCCAGTGGGGCCAGGGTGCGGTGGGACAATAAGGGAAACACTTATCAACCCGGGGCCCCAGACTTTTCAACATCTTACCAAAATATCAAAACCTGCTAAAACAAGTGTTGAAGCCTTCAAGAGGAAACTAGAAAAGTATTTTTTCACAGGTGCCAGATCAACCAGGCTGTATGGATATGGGGGGCAGGGGGCCTCCAGCAGAAACACCGGGTTTTTGACCAGGCGAGCACTAGACGACCCTGCCCATGGCCGGTCACAGAGAGTAGTATACTCTAAAAATTCTTCAAAGGTATATATATCTTAAAAGGTAATATTCCTGGCTGACCGGGAAACCTGTGACAGGTGTAGTCTGTAAAAGTTTTAACGGGTGGCCCCTGGGTAATTGATTTCCCTGCATGTTTGTTTCACAAAAACAAAATCCCCATTTTATACACCCAAAAAAAAAAACCCTATAATGAAATGGTTAATCTGGGTGTATAACCAATTTATTTAAACCGTATTTAAGGGAAAAAATATCCCCAGTGCTAGAAAAACAGGGGAAACTCAGCCTTAAAATTTACCCATGTGCAGTCGAGGGCTTAACCTAAAAAAAAGAAAACGTTTGTTTTTGCGAAAACGTTTGGTATATCATTTCATGAATGCAAATTGGAGGCGAAAAAAAAAAAAACATTGTCGAATTCTAAAAATGTGATAAGAGAAATTCCTTTCTCGAAAATTTTAAATGACGCGTTGTTTTAAAAATCGGGGAAAAGTAATTTGAAAAGGCTTAACACTTTAGGGCAAAAGCTTGTTAAAAAGTATTTTTCTGTTAAACAAAAAATTGTATATTTAAAACTATTTATGCTTACCCCCTGTACTTACCCGACGTAGTTTATTTGGGGTTTGTGCCCGACAATCAGGGTTCAAAACCCGGGCAATGACTTTTAACCCAAATATATTTTGAACAAACCCCCCTGCAATCTTCAAAAAGGAATTTGGTAAGTTTCTAAATCGTTCCGGATTGGCATCAAATATTGACTATTGGAACTCTTGAGAGCAATTTAAAATTTTTCTCGAAGAAGTTAGGGGGGTTTTTCAATACTGTAATATTTTAAAAAGGTTATGATGACCATGGCTCTGGTTGCTCGATTTCGTCCAGCTACCGTATAAGGGGAGTCTAATGTACGCACCCAAATGCCGTTAGAAGTGATTTGGAGCACTTAAAGAAATTCCAGTTTATGTCCAAATTTACTTTCCACCACTTCGTTTTTTTCCCGAGGTTTTTTTGCCCTTTCTTCACCTGCTATTTAAAAAATTTAATGGGGGCATTTTTGAAAACCTTTTTTCATCTTGCTAAGCTTTAAATTGGGTAACTTTTTCGGTTACTCCAATAAGTATTTTCATTTTTTTTTTTTTTTTTTTCTTCTTTTTTTTCATATTTGCTTTGGGAACCAAAGTTCCCTGAAAAGTTTTTCCAACTAATGTTGATCCTTTTTGCTGTACTCTAAAAATAGGTTTAGAGAATTTTAATTTTCATTAAAAGTTCTGACTTAAACATCTTTTTTTTAAATCGGCTCTTTTAACCGGAGACTTTCTAAGGCAACCAAAAATTTGGTTACTTCAAAAAAGAATTTTTTGAAAGTCAAAGTCAAAAATAACACATCACACAACGGCGAACCAGGGAGAGAGAGACAAGAGAAGAAAGAGAGGGGGAGAGGGGGGGGGGAAGCAGTAGCAACACAGGTTTCTTGGTACCCTCCCCATGGATCCCCTCACTGCTAGGCTGGTGCTCTACGCTGTCGGTTCAATAAGAACTATTGATCCGACGAAGCACTGTACGCGCAAGTAGTACTTCACTTCACTATATCTTAGCACTCGAGTCCATGAACACACAGTCAACAGTCAGAATTAAAATTCTAAGTTTATTTTCCTTCTACTGTACCTGACTCTTTAATGATTTGTGAGGTGGTGTTGTTGCATGTCAGTATGTTATGAGTTAATATATTTCTGAATGAGTGTGTGTGTGTGTGTGTGTGTGTGTGTTGTGTGTGTGGTGTGTTGTGTGTGTGTGTGTGTGTTCGTGTGTGTGTAGGTTGTGTGGTGTGTGTGTGTGTGTGTGTGTGTGTGTGTGTTCGGTATGTGTGTGTTGTGTGTGTGTGTGTGTGTGTGTGTGACTCACCTAGTTACTCACCTAGTTGAGGTTGCGGGGGTCGAGTCCGAGCTCCTGGCCCCGCCTCTTCACTGATCGCTACTAGGTCACTCTCCCTGAGCCGTGAGCTTTATCATACCTCTAGCTTAAAGCTATGTATGGATCCTGCCTCCACTTACATCGATTCCCAAACTATCCACTACTGACTACTCTGTGGCTGAAGAAATACTTCCTAACATCCCTGTGATTCATCTGTGTCTTCAGCTTCCAACTGTGTCCCCTTGTTACTGTGTCCAATCTCTGGAACATCCTGTCTTTGTCCACCTTGTCAATTCCTCTCAGTATTTTGTATGTCGTTATCATGTCCCCCCTATCTCTCCTGTCCTCCAGTGTCGTCAGGTTGATTTCCCTTAACCTCTCCTCGTAGGACATACCTCTTAGCTCTGGGACTAGTCTTGTTGCAAACCTTTGCACTTTCTCTAGTTTCTTCACGTGCTTGGCTAGGTGTGGGTTCCAAACTGGTGCCGCATACTCCAATATGGGCCTAACGTACACGGTGTACAGGGTCCTGAATGATTCCTTATTAAGATGTCGGAATGCTGTTCTGAGGTTTGCTAGGCGCCCATATGCTGCAGCAGTTATTTGGTTGATGTGCGCTTCAGGAGATGTGCCTGGTGTTATACTCACACCAAGATCTTTTTCCTTGAGTAAGGTTTGTAGTCTCTGACCCCCTAGACTGTACTCCGTCTGCGGCCTTCTTTGCCCTTCCCCAATCTTCATGACTTTGCACTAGGTGGGATTGAACTCCAGGAGCCAATTGCTGGACAGGTCTGCTGCCTGTCCAGATCCCTTTGTAGTTCTGCCTGGTCTTCGATCGAGTGAATTCTTCTCATCAACTTCACGTCATCTGCAAACAGGGACACCTCAGAGTCTATTCCTTCCGTCATGTCGTTCACAATTACCAGAAACAGCACGGGTCCTAGGACTGACCCCTGCGGGGACCCCGCTGGTCACAGGTGCCCACTCTGACACCTCGCCACGTACCATGACTCGCTGCTGTCTTCCTGACAAGTATTCCCTGATCCATTGTAGTGCCTTCCCTGTTATCCCTGCGTGGTCCTCCAGTTTTTGCACCCAATCTCTTGTGTGGAACTGTGTCAAAACGCCTTCTTGCAGTCCAAGAAATGCAATCCACCCACCCCTCTCTCTCTTGTCTTACTGCTGTCACCATGTCATAGAACTCCAGTAGGTTTGTGACACAGGATTTCCCGTCCCTGAAACCATGTTGGCTGCTGTTGATGAGACGTTCCTTTCTAGGTGTTCCACCACTCTTCCCCTGATAATCTTCTCCATGATTTTGCATACTATACATGTCAGTGACACTGGTCTGTAGTTAATGCTTCATGTCTGTCTCCTTTTTTAAAGATTGGGACTACATTTGCTGTCTTCCATGCCTCAGGCAATCTCCCTGTTTCGATAGATGTATTGAATATTGTTGTTAGGGGTACACATAGCGCCTCTGCTCCCTCTCTCAATACCCATGGGGAGATGTTATCTGGCCCCATTGCCTTTGAGGTATCTAGCTCACTCAGAAGCCTCTTCACTTCTTCCTTGGTTGTGTGCACTGTGTCCAGCACTTGGTGTGTGCCCCACCTCTCCGTCTTTCTGGAGTCCCTTCTGTCTCCTCTGTGAACACTTCTTTGAATCTCTTGTTGAGTTCTTCACATACTTCACGGTCATTTCTTGTTGTCTCTCCTCTCTTCCTTCCTTAGCCTGATTACCTGGTCCTTGACTGTTGTTTTCCCTCTGATGTGGCTGTACAACAGTTTCGGGTCAGATTTGGCTTTCGCTGCTATGTCATTTTCATATTGTCTTTGGCCTCCCATCTTATCTGTGCAATTCGTTTCTGGCTCTACGACTGTTCTCCTTATTCTCCTGGGTCCTTTGCCTTCTATATTTCTTCCATTCCCTAGCACACTTGGTTTTTGCCTCCCTGCACCTTTGGGTAAACCATGGGCTCATCCTGGCTGGTGTGTGTGTGTGTGTGTGTGTGTGTGTGTGTGGTGTGTGTTGTGTGTGTGTGTGTGTGTGTTGTGTGTGTGTGTGTGTGTTTGTGTGTGAGTGTGTGTGTGTGTGTGTGTGTGGTGTGTACTCACCTATTTGTACTCACCTATTTGTGGTTGCAGGGGTCGAGTCACAGCTCCTGGCCCCGCCTCTTCCTGATTGCTACTAGGTCCTCTCTCTCCCTGCCCCATGAGCTCTATCATACCTCGCCTTAAACTATGTATGGTTCCTGCCTCCACCACATCACTTTCTAGGCTATTCCATGGCCTGACTACTCTATGACTGAAGAAATACTTCCTAACATCCCTTTGATCATCTGAGTCTTCAACTTCCAATTGTGACCTCTTGTGTCTGTGTCCCATCTCTGGAACATCCCGTCTTTGTCCACCTCGTCTATTCCGCGCAGTATTTTATATTCGTTATCATGTCTCCCCTGACCCTCCTGGCCTCCAGTGTCGTCAGCCGATTTCCCTCAACCTTTCTTCATAGGACAATCCCGTAGCTCTGGGACTAGTCTTGTTGCAAACCTTTGCACTTTCTCTAATTTCTTGACGTGCTGACTAGGTGTGGATTCCAAACTGGTGCTGCATACTCCAGTAATGGGCCTGACGTAGATGGTGTACAGAGTCTTAAACGAATCTCTTACTGAGGTATCGGAACGCTATCCGTAGGTTTGCCAGGCGCCCGTATGCTGCAGCAGTTATCTGATTGATGTGCGCCTCAGGAGATATGCTCGGTGTTATACTCACCCCCAGATCTTTTTCCTTTATGAGGTTTGCAGTCTTTGGCCATCTAAACTATATTGTGTCTGCGGTCTTCTTGCCCTTCCCCAATCTTCATGACTTTTGCATTTGGCAGGGTTTAAATTCAAGGAGCCAGTTGCTGGACCAGGCTGTAGCCTGTCCAGATCTCTTTGTAGTCCTGCCTGACCTCGTCCGATACGATTCTTCTCATTAACTTCACATCGTCTGCAAACAAGGACACTTCTGAGTCTATCCCTTCCGTTATGTCGTTCACGTATACCAAGAACAGCACAGGTCCTAGGACTGACCCCTGTGGAACCCCGCTTGTCACAGGCGCCCACTCTGACACCTCGTCGCGTACCATGACTCGTTGTTTCCTCCCTGTCAGATTTTCTCTGATCCATTGCAGTGCCTTTCCTGTTATGTGTGCCTGGTCCTCTAGCTTTTGCAGTAACCTCTTGTGAGGAACTGTGTCGAAAGCCTTCTTGCAGTCCAAAAATACGCAGTCGATCCACCCCTCTCTCTCTTGTCTTACTTCTGTCACCTTGTCATAAAACTCTAGTAGGGTTTTTGACACAGGATTTTCCTTCCCTGAAACCGTGCTGGTTGTCAATTATACACTTGTTTCTTTCCAGGTGCCCCACCACTCTCCTCCTGATGATCTTCTCCATGACCTTGCATACTATACACGTTAGAGATACAGGTCTGTAGTTTAGTGCCTCATGTCTGTCTCCCTTTTTAAAAATTGGGACTACATTTGCCATTTTCCATACCTCAGGGAGTTTGCCCAGTTTCAAATGATGTGTTGAAGATCTTTGTTAATGGCTCACACAATATCTCTGCTCCCTCTTTAAGGACCCATGGAGAGATGTTGTCTGGTCCCACCGCCTTTGAGGGGTCGAGTTCGCATAGCAGCTTCTTCACCTCCTCCTTGGTTATAGTACCTCATCCAGCACTTGCTGGTGTGCCCCCCTGTTCTGATTTCTTGGAGTCCTACTGGTTTCCACTGTAAATACCTCTTTAAATCTTGTGTTGAGCTCCTGACATACCTCTCGGTCGTTTCTTGTGAATTCCCCATCACCCTTCCTCAGTCTGATTACCTGGTCCTTGACTGTTGTTTTCCTCCTGATGTGGCTGTACAAACAGCTTTTTTTGTCATTATTTCATATTGTCTCTGAGCCTCCCTTCTTATCTGTGCATATTCGTTTCTGGCTCTTCGGCTGATTTCTTTATTTTCCTGAGTTCTCTGTCTTCTGTACCTTTTCCATTGTCTAGTACACCTAGTTTTTGCCTCCCTACACCTTTGGGTGAACCAAGGACTCGTTCTGTTCTTCCCATTATTTCTGTTTCCCTTGGGAACAAACCTCTCCTCTGCCTCCTTGCATTTTGTTGCTACATAGTCCATCATTTCTTGTACTGGTTTTCCTGTCAGTTCCCTCTCCCACTGAATGTCTTGAAGGAAGTTCCTCATGCCTGAGTAGTTCCCCCTTTTGTAGTTTGGTTTTTTCCCACCCTATTCCTGCTACTCTCTCCACTTGGGGCTCAACTATGTAGTCGAAGCACAGAACCACATGATCACTAGCTCCCAGGGGCCTTTCATACATGATACCCTCGATGTCCGAACTACTCATGGTGAATACAAGGTCCAACCTTGCTGGTTCATCCTCTCCTCTCTCTCTGGTAGTGTCTCTAACATGTTGATGCATGAGGTTCTCCAGTACCACATCCATCATCTTGGCTCTCCATGTTTCGGGACCCCCATGGGGCTCCAGGTTTTCCAGTCAATCTCCTTGTGATGAAATCACCCATAACAAGTAACTTTGCTCCCCCCATGTGTGCTCTCCTGGCCACCTCGGCTAGTGTGTTGATCATTGCTCTGTTGCTCTCATCGTATTTTCTCTTGGCCCCTGCAGTTCTGTGGTGGGTTGTACATTACTGCAATTATCACCTTATGTCCCTCAGACTGATTGTTCCTACTAAGTAGTCCCTTTCGCCCATGCCATCCATTCCTTCCATTTTCTCAAAACCCCCACTGGTTTTTAATGAGCAGTGCAACCCTTCCTCCCCCTCTCCTCCCTCTGTCTTTCCTGAAGATTTGATATCCGGATGGAAAGATTGAATCTGTTATTATTCTGGTGAGTTTTGTTTCTGTGAGTGCTATTATGTCTGGGGATGTCTCTTTGATTCTTTCGTGCCACTCCTCATACTTGTTTGTTATTCCATCTGCATTTGTATACCACACCTTCAACTTCTTTTCTAAGACTGTGGTCTGGGAAGTATATTGGGGTTGGGGAAGTGGGAGACCTGGTAAGGAACTATGGGTTGTTGCTGTGGGGGTGAAGTTTGTAATGTAGTGGGTGGGGGCATTGGATGTGGCATGGGTGTTTTGATTTAGAGTGTTTGGTTGCACTAGTTGAAGGTCGAGAATCATTTCCTGGCACAGCCTTCTTCCTAGCCTGTTGCAGTGGCTGTTGGAGGTCCGGTAGCCCACATAGCCTGGTTGATCTAGTACTTAGCGGAAGTAATGCTCCAATTTCCTCTTGAAAGCTTCTACACTTGTTCCGGCGATGTTTTTGATGTCTACTAGTAGGAAGTTGAACATTCTTGCACCTTGCACCAAACAAGTTAAATGTCTTACTCTCCGAGTTCGGGTCTGGCAAAGGATTGGGAGCATCGTAAAAAGAAGGTTAGCTTAGGGACGAATAGACATCTGGTGAGGAGATAAAATCAATCGCGAGCATCAGTGCTACAGACTTTCACCGTTCTTAAGAAAGAGTATTATTTCGTAGTCTCATCAACAGTATTAGATCCGCGTGAGTACTAAGGAAAGTGCATTAAGTGGAATTGATGAATTGCACCCCTTCTAGGTTAGCTGTTTTCCTATTGATATGCTTTTGAAGGGTTCAGGGAGAGGCCTAGATTCTCTTCTTGGCTTATTCAGAACACTGTACACCCATACCCACACACTTATGTATATATATATATATATATATATATATATATAAAATATATATAATATAATATATATATATATATATTATATATATATATAATATTTCAACAAGTGGGTCGTCTCCCACCGAGGCAGGGTGACCCAAAAAAGAAAGAAAATCCCCAAAAAGAAAATACTTTCATCATCATTCAACACTTTCACCACACTCACACATTATCACTGCTTTTGCAGAGGTGCTCAGAATACAACAGCTTAGAGGCATATACGTATAAAGATACACAACACATCCCTCCAAACTGCCAATATCCAAACCCCTCTTTTAAAGTGCAGGCATTGTACTTCCCATTTCCAGGACTCAAGTCCGACAATATGAAAATAACCGGTTTCCCTGAATCCTTCACTAAATATTACCCTGCTCACACTCCAACAGATCGTCAGGTCCCAAGTATCATTCGTCTCCATTCACTCCTATCTAACACGCTCATGCACGCTTGCTGGAAGTCCAAGCCCCTCGCCCACAAAACCTCCTTTACCCCCTCTTTCCAACCCTTTCGAGGACGACCCTACCCCTCTTTCCTTCCCCTATAGATTTATATGCTTTCCATGTCATTCTACTTTGATCCATTCTCTCTAAATGACCAAACCACCTCAACAACCCCTCTTCTGCCCTCTGACTAATGTTTTTATTAACTCCACACCTTCTCCTAGTTTCCACACTCCGAATTTTCTGCATAATATTTACACCACACATTGCCCTTAGACAGGACATCTCCACTGCCTTCAACCGTCTCCTCGCTGCTGCATTTACCACCCAAGCTTCACATCCATATAAGAGTGTTGATACTACTATACTTTCATACATTCCCTTCTTTGCCTCCATAACGTTTTTTGACTCCACATATACCTCAATGCACCACTCACCTTTTCTCCCTCATCAATTCTATGACTTAACCAGGGGCACCAACAGTTCCAACACCTCTGTCCCCACTGTGGAACCATTGATTGTGGAAGACTCAGACATTTACAAAGCAATAATATCGTTCCCATCTGGCTCTGCTGGGGGTTACACTGGAATAAGGCCACAGCATTTAAAGGAAATGGTTAATCCAGTTATTGGGGAAATTGCAGAGACACTGCTTTCAGAGATCATAAGGTTCGTCAACAATTCCTTGGCTGGTCTGATTCCTGATGAAATTAGACCTTTGTTTTTTGGTGCAACACTTTGTGCACTTAAAAAGAAGGATGGAGGAATTCGGCCAATTGCAGTAGGCAACACGTTACGCCGCCTCTTATCCAAAGCTGCTGTCCGAAGTATTCGTGCACAGGCAGCCATGATGCTTCAACCAAACCAGCTTGGCTTTGGGGTCTCTCAAGGAAGTGAAGCAGCAGTTCATGCAAAAAGGGCGTATATAAACAACCTGCCTGAGGACAATGCAGTGGTAAAATTAGATTTCAAGAATGCATTCAATCTCCTGAAAAGAGACGTGGTATTAGCAACAGTACAAGAACATTTCCCTGGTCTCTTCCCTTTTGTTTCAGCTGGGTATAGCAATGCTTCTCTTTGGAGAGCATGAAATCACATCATCGGAGGGTGTCCAACAAGGAGATCCTCTTGCACCATTTCTCTTCTGTATAGCAATTAGGGCAATCACAGTCAGACTGACCAGCGAGCTAAACATCTGGTTCCTAGATGATGGCACACTAGCAGGTACAAAGGAGTCCCTCCTACATGATCTTACACAGATAATGACACGGGGACAAGAAATGGGTCTCATCCTGAATCCATCCAAATGTGAAATCATCTCAGTCAGTCAACAAGTGATAAATGCAGTGAGATCAAAATTACCAGGAGCAGCAGTCATTGCCCCCACAAATAGTGTCTTGCTAGGAGCACCTCTGGGAATCAATACCATTGACACAATTCTCAGGAAGAAATTGGAAGAGTTAAGGAGAATGGAACAACGTATAGGTAATCTGGACACCCACGACGCCTTGTACGTTCTCACAAAGTGCTTGAGTCTGCCCAGGTTGACATATTTCCTAAGATGTGCACCTTCATATGATAACCCTATACTGCACGAATATGACAGTATCCTGAGGCAGATTTTTACGAAAGTACTTAACCTTACTCTAGAAGACGGGCAGTGGAACCAAGCTATGCTTCCAGTCAGACTAGGATGCATTGGTGTCCGCAAGTCATCACAGATTGCGCTACCTGCTTTTCTGTCCTCATGTATTGCATCCAAAGAGCTTGTAGCAGCGATTCTCCCTGAACATCTTAGGGACAAGATTGGAGTCCAGGACCAAAAGTTCATTGACGGAGCCATGATCTGGGATAATCTAACGGGCTCTGAAACCAGACCTGCTCCCCCCAACAACTACAAACAATCACACTGGGATGGTCCAATAGTGGAAAATATAGCCTCAATGCTTCAGAGTGTGTCAGGGAAGGATAGAGCCTGCCTCCTGGCAGTGAGAGCCTCTCATGCAGGGGACTTTCTGTTGGCTGTTCCCAACTCCAGCCTTGGCACACGCCTCGACCCACAGACCATCCGCATCGGTGTTGCCCTTCGACTTGCCGCCCCTATTCTCGCCGAACACAGGAGTATTTGTGGCAGTGAAGCAGCAGACCGATTCGGGTACCATGGTCTTGTGTGCCGTAAATCCGTAAATCCGAGGGAAAGATTGCAAGACATGAGGAGGTTAATATCATTATCAAGAGGAGCCTCACAACAGCCAGATGCCCAGCAGTAAGTGAGCCACCCCAGCTATGCAGATCTGATAGCAGCCAGAAGCGTCCAGATGGTATCACCCTTCAAGCCTGGACAGACGGGAAGCAGGTGGTGTGGGACTATACATGTGCATCTACCTTGGCTGATACCTATCTCCAATACACCAGGGAGGAAGGAGGGGCAGCTGCCAGCTTCAGGGAGTCCCAAAAGTCTAGAAAATATGGAGAACTTGCCCATCATTATATGTTTGTTCCCATAGGCTCAGAGACCCTTGGCTCATGGGGAAAGAGTGCATCTAAGTTCCTTAAGGAGCTGGGAAAAAGACTCATCCGGGTAACTAGGGATCCCAGGGCAGTTGGTTTTCTGTTCCAGCGGCTCAGTGCGGCTGTTCAAAGGGGTAATGCCTGATGTATTTTGGGCACGCGCCCCAGCTCTGAGGAGCTGGATGAGATTTTCGCCTTATAATCGGTGATACACACGTAACAACATGTACCGTATATGCCACCTTTATATCAAAAATGTATCTCTTAAATCTTCTGTTCCATATATATATATATTTATATATATAATATATTTATATATATATATATTATATATAATATATATTATATATATATATATATATATATATATATATTATTTAACCACGAACGAGTGGTATTGATCAATAACAACACTGCGTTAGCCAAGGATTCGAACCCATGTTGTACTGATCTGCCTCATGGTTTAAAGTGTCATGTGGTTCTCGCTTACCATGAAGTGGCCAGTACAACATGGGTTCGAATCCTTGGCTAGCGCAGTGTTGTTATTGATATATATATATATATATATATATATATATATATATATATATATATATATATATATATATATATATATATATATATATACATATTTGTAAATGAGGGAACATATTGACGAATATCATTACTCAGTCCAGAACAGTCAAAGTACACAGTACCACAAAGTACATTATATCACCAAGCAAGACCCAGATAATTATGTTTCCCTAGCCGCAGCTAGGCGGTGTCTCATACCCAAAGCATCTTCAAGCTTTTGATAAGTTATGTTAGTTGCACAACTAACAAAATGGTCTGGGATTCACTGGAAAGAAGAAGAAAAAAAAAAGAATACAAGTGAATCATATAGAACAGACTTTGTAAAAGCCTTCGACCATTTTAATATGACACATCAAATTAGCTGAAAAAGAATAAATATAAGCGAAAATAATATGAATTTTCAGTTTTCTATCAAATCTGATACAAAGAGTAATAATCAACAATATAAAATTAGAGGTCGTCTCAGTGACTCGCTCAGCTTCTTAATGTACAGTACTTGGCCCATTTCTCTTTCTCATATCCCACACAGATCCTTTGCAGTTGGCATTAGAAACTGTAAGAGTGTGAAATCTATTGAGGACATAGCAAATTTCAAAGCTGATATTAACCAGGATTTTAAGTGAGTCACAAAAAAATGATGTCCATAGATGACAAATTCCAATTACTCCGCTTTGGAAAAACTAACTGAGGAAATGAAAAGTACTCAATAGAGCCTAAGAGTCGATGTCTGTTATGAAGATAAGAAACATCAGAGGCGCCAGGACCGTTCCTTGGAGTAATGAGCGTTTTACCTCGCTTATGCTGGATTTTACTGTGTGATATTACTCTTTGTATTCTGTCATAAAAAAGCATCGTTTTTGTATTTTTATATACCTGAGAGAGCCCTTTTTTTTCAGTAGATGAAACATTCTACCAGTTTAAAGACCTCCCTAAATTTGACATATTACACACCCCGTCAAGAGATAGCTGGATAAGTCCCTCAAATCAGCTCCTGATCAGCCGGGTTGTGGTGTCCACACTGGATCACATGCAACCAGTATCAACATTCCACTTGATCAGACCATCATCCAGAAGGCCTGGTCTACAACCGGACCTCGGAGGTAGTGACCCTCTTGGAATCACCTTCAGGGAACCTTAACGTAATCGTATATAATGAAGCCAAACAGCAAACAACAAAGACAGTTTGTGCTTGCGTTGCAAATAAAACAAAAAGTTTTTCTTGTCCTAAAATAGCAAAAAAAGCCATTAAATGCAGCTATTGTCAGATTGTATAAATCCATGATAGGTCTCTATTGAGCATAAACCCCGACAGGGAAAAAATACAAAGTTGTTGATTTTTAAACTCCGGGTTTGTTTGCTGTAGCAACACCCGGCCGTCAGGATGCTCAAAAAAATAAAAAAGGCTACAGAGAGGAAGGGAGGGAGAGGGAGGGAGACAGAGAGAGATAGATAGAGAGAGAGAGAGAGAGGAGAGAGAGAGAGAGAGAGAGAGAGAGAGAGAGAGAGAGAGAGAGAGAGAGAGAGAGAGAGAGAGAGAGAGAGAGAAACGAGGGGGCAGAGAAGTTGAAAGGAAATAAAAGAGAAACCTTAACCAGAAAAAGCTCCAAAGGCTAGGATCTTCTGCTCGACTTACCTTCCACTTTGCAGGCAGCGAGAAGGAGCACCACCAGCACCAGACGCAGACGAGGGGACCTGACGAGGCCGGGTTTCGGAGGGTTCCACCACCGTGGTCTTGAGGGCCCCATCACCTGGCGGGCCGCATGAGTGTCCGCTGGAGCTGGCGGCCTCCGGAGAGTCGAGAAATTGGCAGTGCAAGAGTCGGGAATCCTTGAAAGAGGCGAGGAATCGCTGCTTTCTCTATTGGTAGACGTCCTTCGCGACACCGAACGGATATTTTCGGAAAATTGTGATTTTACTGGTGCGTTTGGAGAGTGAATTTCCAGAGTGTCAAAAGTCCATTGATGGGATGACTTGTGGCTTTGTGTAATGTGTTTGGTTCGAGGAGCTGGAATAGTCCCTCTTACGTCGCTAGGTTTCCAGAGATTTAAATTATTGATTTTCGGACTTACTCTCGAAAGTCGTTCAATTCCCGAAGAACCAAAAACCGTGTGGAGCCGAGTCCTGGAAAAGGCTGTCGAATTTATGGCCTGTTTAGAGGGCTGGGAAAAACGTGCTGGAGAATTTGTTTTTTCCTCTTCCAGAACTTTTGGAATATTTTTTTCTCTGGTATTGAGGTAAAAGGTCTCTTGGGCCGAAGAAAAGACGGTGATTTTTATTATTGTCTTCTGAATCGTCGGAACCTCAGGGTTGCAGATTGTTTTCCTGCCCGGCGGACCATTTGCACGGTGAAGTAGAAGATTCGAATCGCGAGTCGGAGTCTCGGATAGTGGTTCGAACGACGCCGGGGAAAAGGTAAGCACCCCTTTAGTGTGTTCAGTCCGAATACAGATTGAGTTTTTTAGCCTCACAGCGTTCTTGAATTTAGCAGGCCTGTGTGTTGGAGCACGCATGGGAACACCCATGCTAAGGTCCCTCTCCACCTCCACCACCACAACACCAACACTCAGTGCCAAGCCCGCTCGCTCATACTATCGTTCATCACTCGTCAGGGTTCAACGACATGGTCACCTGTTGAATTAAAAAGCTCTTACCGGAAATAGGTGGCGCTATTTGTTCGTTCTCCATAGACTACTTGTTGATCAACATGAACTGTATGAATGAATGTTTGCCTCAAGATGTGTTATATATTATATATATTATATATATATATATATATATATATATATATATATATATATATATATATATATATAATATATATAAACATTGTCTCTACTTCCACAGCAGGACTCGAACCTGCTAACTCTGTATTAGAGTTCACAGTACTTTACCACGAGACTAGACCTGTGATAAGTATGGGCGCTACTTATCGCAGGTCTAATCTAGTGGTAAAATACTGTGAACTCTGATACAGAGTTAGCAGGTTCGAGTCCTGCTGTGGACGTAGAGACAATGTTTGTAAATAATTTTGCCTGTTTGCGAATTGTTAAGCATATATATATATATATATATATATATATATATAATATATATATATATATATATATATATATATATATATATATATATATATATATATATATATATATATATTAGATATTTCGGTATTTCACTATCAACTGACGCAAAGCAAATATAACTACCATTAATACGCGATTTACATATAAGCTCGCATTTACTACCGAATGTTTATTCTTTTCTCATGATATCTAAATGTATAATTTTAACAAATTACAAAACAAAGCCAAATGGTACAGATAAAAGTAACCTGACAAGCATCAGACTCTTCAGTAAGATTGCACGGGAAAGCTTGGAGGCTGCACACACCCGAGGGAATTGATGTGTTTTTCGAAGTTTTTTTTTTATAGACTACGTATAATACCAGAAGAGAATGAGGGTCCTTAACTGCGGTCTATAGCAGGATATTCTATACTTTGAGGCAACAGAACATTAGTTTCACAAGAGCGAACTGGACAAGGACCAAACGCAAGTGGATCGTAGGGCAAACAATCCCTTGGGATCGAGCAGAATTACCCCAGAATCCGGAAATAGCAGTGTAATATCGCACTTGAATGTAAACGATATGCTTCCATCCTGGCCCACTTCCAACTCTGGATAAACACTAAGGATAACTAAATAAGCATAAAGAACTTAATGCTTTTCAACACCTTCCCTTCAAGTTAATTAAAACCATAGTTGACTTTTGAAGAGGGAACCTGATTTTTTTTTTCATTCAGTACTTTGATCAAGGGGGCTGTGGTGTCTGCCTCGTCTTGACACC
>NC_069409.1:36204669-36222169 GCF_026875155.1 Cherax quadricarinatus
CCCTCAGCCGATCGTTCGTGTTAGGCTTTACTATCGTGAAGAAACTCTGCAGAGAGCACTTTCAGCGAGACAATGTTTCCGCTTTTATATATAAAATTTTATCAGCTGATACACATCCAAACAGACCAAAATGTTGTCCCAATAGAAGAGTAAGTCTCTTGTTCACCGATATCCCAGCACGTCATTTAACTGAAGTATTATTGTTGTGACTTACTGTTAGATCCAATCAATGGGGATTGGAATGTTCGCTTTAATACTGTTTCGTAAAATGCTTTCGAAAGCAAGCAAAAAACGTGATTTTTTAAGACTGAATGAGAAATATAACACTATTCCGTTACTGTCCTAGGTTAGGTAAGGTTTGTCAGAAAACAGTACTAGTGTTTTTTGACGTGGTCCTTAGTCATTTGACTATCCGCAGTTGAGTTTTTGGTCATCTGACTGAGGCCTTCCGCTAGCTTACCAGTCCACCCCTTTAAAAATTATGGTTATAATTATAACCTCATTACTGTCCTATACTTTCTCTCTCTCTCTCTCTCGCTCTCTGACTTGCTTCCCCGGAAGGGCTTCCAGTCGGCCGTCCCTCATCCAGTAATAGAACATATAATTAAAAAAATGAAAAGGATCAGACCTCAAGCAAAAGGTTGCCCTAACTTTGAACTCATTAAATCCTCTCCTGGAACGATCGAATAACCCCGTTACTGGGAAGTTCCTATGTCACCTTTGCTTCTGAGAAGATCACCGCAGGATCAAAGGAATGGTGAGGGGAAGGAGATATTTTTATCGAACTGCTGTGAATGTCTGTCGCTGTCTGTCCTTCTCTCTCTCTCTCTCTCTCTCTCTCTCTCTCTCTCTCTCTCTCTCTCTCTCTTTCTCTTAAATACCAATAATTGCAGAATTTTGTTTCTCTTACAAGCAATGCGATACATAAATACATATATCACAGGAACGTTTGAAGCACACATGAGCTGTATTGATTTAATGTTAGCCGAAGTGAGTTATTTAACCTAAATCCTATTTTCATTAGGCAAAAGTTACATTCAGCTCTAGGCGACAGACACTGAACTAATAACAAACTAATCAGCAATAAGTGTGAGCTGCCTCTGACACTTCAGTTATATTTGGCTTATTTTTTCCCCATGCAGGAGATTAATAAAAATAAGTATTTCACACACATACATACACACACACACACACACACACACACACACACACACACACACACACACTCACACACACACATATATATATATATATATATATATATATATATATATATATATATATATATATATATATATATATATATATATATATATGAAATACTTATTTTTATTAATAATCAAAACGTAAGGATGTAGGAAATATTTTTTTGTTTAAGTATCCTTTTTGATATGACATTTTCTATTTTATATATATATTATATATATAATATATATATATATATATATATATATATATATATATATATATATATTCCTAGAGAGGCGGCAACCTCAAAACTTTCTTCATTTATTGATACAATTGTCTGCCTTCTACCTTCCATGGTTACCATTGTTTGATTTTTACCCAGAATTTCTTTTATGTATTATTACCTCCACTGACGCTTCCATGAAATCCCATTTTCTCTCTCTCTCCCCATAGAGCTTGCCACGCCACCTTCCGTAGCTACCAAGAATTCAGAAGAGGTTCACCATACATATCCCCACACTCATCCCCTGTCAGCCTGTTTTTCCCTGAGGTTGGGAACGCCCTCGATCCTCTCTCCTTCCCTCGGTTTAGCAACACTGACTCGATAAGGCTCGACAGGGATTCGATTCTTCTGTTGGGTTTCAGGGCCACTGAAACAGGGATTCGATGCTCCGTCGTCACGAATGAGCTACCGAACCTATTTTCTCCGAGCTTCTCTTCGAACCTCTTCTGGGTTAGCTCTCTCTAAACCTTTTGAATCATTCCATCTTATGAGCAGTTTATCGTACTGCATTTGAACTCTCAACCAATGACCGTACCGTTTTTGAACCACCTTCTGAATAATTTCATAACCGATGTGTTAACCACTTCCTGGACCATTTAATGAAGTATTTATTAATCGCCTTCTGAACTAAGCTATTTGGGAACCACTACCTAAGCCATTTACCAAAACACTTGTGAACCACCTGTCAGTATAGCTACTGAATCCCCTGTATATGTATAGCTTATCTGAGTATCATAGTTAGTACCATCCATATGTTTTACATACACGATCCCTTTGCTAGGCCTAGTGACTAAAATCCTAGAGGGACTAGTACCGAACTTGCACACGAAAATCACTCACTACGAAAGCAAAAGACTTGGCAGACGATGCACCATCCCCCCAATGAAAAGCAGGGGTGTCACTAGCACGTTAAGAGACCATACAATAAATGTCAGGGGCCCGAGACTATTCAACTGCCTCCCAGCACACATAAGGGGGATTACCAACAGACCCCTGGCAGTCTTCAAGCTGGCACTGGACAAGCACCTAAAGTCAGTTCCTGATCAGCCGGGCTGTGGCTCGTACGTTGGTTTGCGTGCAACCAGCAGTAACAGCCTGGTTGATCAGGCTCTGATCCACCAGGAGGCCTGGTCACAGACCGGGCCGCTGGGGCGTTGACCCCCGGAACTCTCTCCAGGTAAACTCCAGGTAAACTAGTTTGTGTGACGTCACGTGACGCTGTTGTGAGCCCTTTGCGCCTGGGATCCTTCTCAGTCCACGCATAGGTCTACAACCGGCAACAGGGCAGTTTGGGCTCTCCCTTCTCACACTTTGCAATACCTGGAGGTTACCTGGAGGTTATTCCGGGATCAACGCCCCCGCGGCCCGGTCCATGACCAGGCCTCCCGATGGATCAGGGCCTGATCAACTAGGCTGTTACTGCTGGCCGCACGCAGTCCGACGTACGAGCCACAGCCCGGCTGATCCGGCACTGACTTTAGGTATCTGTCCAGCTCTCTCTTGAAGGCAGCCAGGGGTTTATTGGCAATTCCCCTAATGCTTGATGGGAGGCTGTTGAACAGTTTTGGGCCCCGGACACTTATGGTGTTTTCTCTTAGTGTACCAATGGCGCCCCTACTTTTTATTGGCGGCATTTTGCATCGCCTGCCCAGTCTTTTACTTTCGTAGGGAGTGATTTGTGTGTGCAGATTTGGGACCATTCCTTCCAAGATTTTCCAAGTGTAGATTATGATATATCTCTCCCTCCTGCGTTCCAACGAGTACAAGTCAAGTGCTTCCAAGCGTTCCCAGTAGTTAAGGTGCTTGACAGAACTTATACGTGCAGTAAAGGATCTCTGTACACTCTCTAGATCTGCGATTTCACCTGCTTTGTATGGAGATGTTAATGTACAGCAGTATTCCAGCCTAGAGAGAACAAGTGATTTGAAAAGGATCATCATGGGCTTGGCATCTCTCGTTTTGAAAGTTCTCATTATCCATCCTATCATTTTCTTTGCACGTGCGATCGTGGCACTGTTGTGATCCTTGAAAGTGAGATCCTCAGACATTACTACTCCCAGGTCCCTTACATTATTTTTCCGCTCTATTGTATGGCCGGAGTCAGTAGTATACTCTGTTCTAGTTATTATCTCCTCCAGTTTTCCATAACGGAGTAGTTGGAATTTGTCCTCATTGAACATCATATTGTTTACCGTTGCCCACTGGAAAACTTTGTTTATATCTTCTTGGAGGTTAACCGCGTCCTCAGCAGATGACAGCCTCATGCAGATCCTAGTATCATCCGGAAAGGATGATACGGTGCTGTGGTGTTACCATCCAACAAGTGTGTTTATCTTCAACCTTCATATCTCCTACGAACCCCCCCCCCCATTACACACCTAAATCATGTACCGAACCTTAAGTGAGCCACCTCCCGAACCATTTCCTTACCAACCATTTTGTTTTTTTAAACCACCCTGTAATATGAACCCCGAGCCACTTCCAGAACCACTCAATGAAAATCAGCTTTCAGAACAACTTAGGAAGCACTCCTTGAACAACTTAGCAAGCACTCTTTGAACAAATGCCGATCTAATTGTGTTCGTACCGCAGCTGCTTTTGCCGGAGTCTTCCAACTTCTGGGAAAAAAAGCATACTGAAAAATTATTACAAAATGAACCTCAAGCTCCCGCAAGATTAAGGCAAGCAAGTTTACCCACTTTTTTCCACTTCGAGTCTTCGCATGCAGACAGATACTGACGTGTCTGCAAGAAAAGAAAGAAGCAAATGCACTTCTTAAGACAAATACGCACAGCAGGAAAAATAATATGAATGTTTTATGTTAGATAAATACTCTTGGGAGGGGGGGGGGAGAATAGACTTTTTAAACTGCAGTTTAAAACCACGACAGTTCCAGGTCACGAAAGTCCCAGGTCACGACAATCCCCGGTCACGACAGTCCCAGGCCACGACAGTTCCAGGCCACGACAGTTCCAGGTCACGATAGTCCCAGGTCACGACAGTCCCAGGTCACGACAGTCCCAGGTCACGATAGTCCCAGGTCCCAACAGTCCCAGGTCAAGATAGTCCCAGGTCACGATAGTCCCAGGTCACGACAGTTCCAGGTCACGATAGTCCCAGGTCACGACAGTCCCAGGTCACGACAGTTCCAGGTCACGATAGTCCCAGGTCACGACAGTTCCAGGCCGCGATAGTCCCAGGTCACGACAGTCCCAGGTCACGACAGTTCCAGGTCACGATAGTCCCAGGTCACGACAGTTCCAGGTCACGATAGTCCCAGGTCACGACAGTTCCAGGCCACGATAGTCCCAGGTCACGACAGTCCCAGGTCACGACAGTCCCAGGTCACGATAGTCCCAGGTCACGATAGTCCCAGGTCACGACAGTTCCAGGCCACGATAGTCCCAGGTCACGACAGTCCCAGGTCACGACAGTTCCAGGTCACGATAGTCCCAGGTCACGACAGTCCCAGGTCACGATAGTCCCAGGTCACGACAGTCCCAGGTCACGATAGTCCCAGGTCACGACAGTTCCAGGTCACGATAGTCCCAGGTCACGACAGTCCCAGGTCACGATAGTCCCAGGTCACGACAGTCCCAGGTCACGATAGTCCCAGGTCACGACAGTTCCAGGTCACGATAGTCCCAGGTCACGACAGTCCCAGGTCACGACAGTGCCAGACCACGACAGTCCCAGGTCACGATAGTCCCAGGTCACGACAGTCCCAGGTCACGATAGTCCCAGGTCACGACAGTCCCAGGTCACGATAGTCCCAGGTCACGACAGTCCCAGGTCACGATAGTCCCAGGTCACGACAGTTCCAGGTCACGATAGTCCCAGGTCACGATAGTCCCAGGTCACGATAGTCCCAGGTCACGATAGTCCCAGGTCACGACAGTCCCAGGTCACGATAGTCCCAGGTCACGATAGTCCCAGGTCACGACAGTTCCAGGTCACGATAGTCCCAGGTCACGACAGTCCCAGGTCACGATAGTCCCAGGTCACGATAGTCCCAGGTCACGACAGTTCCAGGTCACGATAGTCCCAGGTCACGACAGTCCCAGGCCACCACAGTGCCAGACCACGACAGTCCCAGATCACGAGAGAAACAGTCGGAGAATACAACACCATATAATGTAGATAACCTTTCATATAGAGAAAGTTTTACTGTGAAAGTTTTCTCTCACAATAAAAGTCTACCAGAAGAATTAAACAGGAAGGCAGTGTTAAAAATAGATTCTCCGCTCAAAACGTTTTTCCGGGGAGGTGCTGCTTGATATCAGTGAAGGGCTCTTAATCCAAGGAATTGGACCTATTAATCCTTTCTTTGGATCGAAAATGGTTGCCTCTTTTTCCCCAGGCACTGTATGACTTCTGCGGGTTTATTGCTTATACAGTGAATATTACAAAGCAATAGGTACAGAGAAACACTGGACCAGTAACAGAATCATACATACATGTATTCATGGATATAAAGACACACACACACACACACACACACACACACACACACACACACACACATATAACGTTTGTGTCTTAATATATGTGGAAATAACACATACACCAGCATGGTGTATGTTAGAGGTGGAGACTTCTGGCTGTCTAAGAGAATCAGAAGATAGCTGTGGAAAGAAAGTCCAGTGGCTTGCCTTACACACACACACACACACACACACACACACACACACACACACACACACACACACACACACACACACACACACACACACACACACACATATATATATATATATATATATATATATATATATATATATATATATTATATATATATATATAAGGAACAAAGGGATTCAAGAAATAGAAGAACAAAAATAACCAAACCACCTGTGTGAGGGAAGAAAAATTGCGGAATCAAGAAAATAAGAAAAGACCAAACCCATCCCCGGTAAGACACCTAAAGAGAACAGAGACTCATACTTAGTGGGTAGAAACAAGTCTGGTTTCGGAAATACTATGTAAACAGAGACTCCTTCAACGTAACTCTTAACTACATACACGCGACAAAGTTATAAGTGTTCAGTCTTGGCATGGAACCTCTCACTTTCTCAAACACATAATCAAAACTCATAAAAAAAAAAATCCTGACAGCAAGGTAGTGATCAGAGCGAGAGGACTGAATTACTACCCTCTCCACCCTCCCCCCCCCCCAAAATAGGAAAAAGGAAACTGGATATAAATTTTTTGAGTCTGTAGGAACGAAGAGCCACGGGAGACATGATTACTACATACAAAATACTCATGGGCATAGTCAAATAGAGGCTCCATTCCAAGAGATAATCTAGATCAATAGGTCACACCAAAAAAGCAGAGTACAAGCTTAACTGAACCAGAGAGTCATAAGGAAAAGCTTTAAACTCAGAAACAGAAGCGCAGAGAATGAACTGGACAGTAACTCAGTTGAAGCTCCTGCCAAATGTAAACATGCATCACTTTGTAAATATACATTCATATATACACATCTCGAGGTGTATATTCTCATGTCACACGCTTAACTGAGATATATCCTCACATTGTGCTGCAAGTTGACGTTGTTGACTGAAGTGAGTGAGCTGACCGTGAAGACTTAATAGCTGACTAAGGTGACTGAATGAAGTAACTCTCCGATGTCACCATTTAAACTGATGGTCTGAGATGAATAAGGTACCTGAGTGAGGTGACTGAATAAAATGACTGGCATTGATGAGACTGAGAGGAGGAGAGAGTCACTTCAGTAGTTACCCACTACAGTAGTAACAGAGCTGAAACCGAACCCCAGGTTTCGACGGGTATCTAATAATATTTTCCTAAGGTATAATGTTTTCATAATGTATAATGTTTTTATAATGAATAGTAGTTTCATAATGTATGATGCTTTGTTAATGTATAATGTGTATTTTCATTATTTGCAATGTTCACTGAATAAGCAGGTATAACTGTTTTAAGTGTCAGTCAGTGTGTATGTGAGAGAGAGAAAAAAGAGAAAGAGAGAAAGAGAGAGAGAGAGAGGGGGAGCAATTTAATATTTTTAATTACTTATTTCAATTTTAGGGGGTTGCATGTGTGCATGCAAATTTTTGTGTAAGAGCGTTCATCGCACGAAAAAAAAAATTGCTTCACGAACGGCTTCACTAATTGTATTCAACTCGTATAACGAGAAACACATCTCATACTAAACAGAAAAGATCATTTTTTTTATTTTAAATTTCAATAAAATAAAACACATTTTTTCACAAATATGTAGATAATAAACACACACACACACACACACACACACACACACACACACACACACACACACACACACACACACACACACACACACACACATGGTAATGGGCGATTTCAACCACAGGGAGATCGACTGGGAAAACCTGGAGCCACATGGGGGTCCCGAAACATGGAGAGCCAAGATGATGGATGTGGTACTTGAAAACCTCATGCATCAACATGTCAGGGACACAACCAGAGAGAGAGGGGAGGATGAGCCAGCAAGACTGGATCTTGTGTTCACCCTGAGCAGTTCAGACATTGAGGACATCACTTACGAGAGGCCCCTTGGAGCTAGCGATCATGTGGTTCTGAGTTTTGACTATATAGTAGAGTTACAAGTGGAGAAGGTAACAGGAACTGAAGGGGACAGGCCAAACTATAAAAGGGGGGACTACACAGGTATGAGAAACTTCCTGCAGGAGGTTCAGTGGGACAGAGAAATGGTAGGAAAATCAGTAAACGAGATGATGGAATATGTGGCAACAAAGTGCAAGGAGGCAGAGGAAAGTTTTGTTCCCAAGGGAAACAGAAATAATAGGAAGACCAAAACGAGTCCTTGGTTTACCCGAAGGTGTAGGGAGGCAAAAACTAAGTGCAACAGAGAATGGAAAAGGTACAGGAGGCATAGGACCCAGGAAAACAAGGAGATTAGTAGAAGAGCCAGAAACGAGTATGCGCAGATAAGGAGGGAGGCCCAGCGACAGTATGAAAACGACATAGCATCGAAAGTCAAATCTGACCCGAAACTGTTGTATAGCCACATTAGGAGGAAGACAACAGTCAAGGACCAGGTGATAAGGCTGAGGAAAGAAGGTGGAGAACTCACAAGAAACGATCAAGAGGTATGTGAGGAGCTCAACACGAGATTTAAGGAAGTATTTACAGTAGAGACAGGAAGGACTCTGGGGGGACAGACCAGATGGGGACACCAACAAGGAATACACCAACAAGTGTTGGACGACATACATACAGATGAGGAGGAGGTGAAGAAACTGCTAAGGGACATCGATACCTCAAAGGCAATGGGCCCGGACAACATCTCTCCGTGGGTCCTTAGAGAGGGAGCAGATATGTTGTGCGTACAACTTACCACAATCTTCAACACATCCCTGGAAACTGGGCAACTACCTGAGGTATGGAAGACGGCAAATGTAGTTCCCATTTCAAAAAAAGGAGACAGAAAAGAGGCACTAAACTATAGACCTGTGTCATTGACGTGTATAGTATGCAAAATTATGGAGAAGATTATCAGGAGGAGAGTGGTGGAGCACCTGGAACGGAACAGGAGTATAAATGCCAACCAGCACGGATTCACGGAAGGCAAAATCCTGTGTCACAAACCTTCTGGAGTTTTATGATAAAATAACAGAAGTAAGACAAGAGAGAGAGAGGGGTGGGTTGATTGCATCTTCTTGGACTGCAAGAAGGCCTTTGACACAGTTCCTCACAAGAGATTAGTGCAGAAGCTAGAGCATCAGGCGCATATAACAGGAAGGGCACTGCAATGGATCAGAGAATACCTGACAGGGAGGCAACAACGAGTCATGGTACGTAATGATGTATCACAGTGGCACCTGTGACGAGCGGGGTCCCACAGGGGTCGGTCCTAGGACCAGTGCTATTTTTGGTATATGTGAACGACATGACGGAAGGGTTAGACTCAGAAGTGCCCCTGTTTGCAGATGATGTGAAGTTAATGAGGAGAATTAAATCTGATGAGGACCAGGCAGGACTTCAAAGAGACCTGGACAGACTGGACACCGGGTCCAGCAAATGGCTTCTCGAATTTAATCCTGCCAAATGCAAAGTCATGAAGATAGGGGAAGGGCACAGAAGACCACAGACAGAGTATAGGCTAGGTGGGCCAAAGACTGCAAACCTCACTCAAGGAGAAAGATCTTGGGTGAGTATAACCCCGAGCATGTCTCCGGAAGCACACATCAATCAGATAACTGCTGCAGCATATGGGCGCCTGGCAAACCTGAGAACAGCATTCCGATACCTTAGTAAGGAATCATTCAAGACACTGTACACCGTGTATGTCAGGCCCATACTGGAGTATGCAGCACCTGTTTGGAACCCGCACTTGATAAAGCACGTCAAGAAACTAGAGAAAGTACAAAGGTTTGCAACAAGGTTAGTTCAGAGCTAAGGGGAATGTCCTTTTGAAGAAAGATTAAGGGAAATCGGCCTGACGACACTGGAGGACAGGAGGGTCAGGGGAGACATGATAACGACATATAAAATACTGCGTGGAATAGACAAGGTGGACAAGGACAGGATGTTCCAGGGAGGGGACACAGAAACAAGAGGCCACAATTGGAAGTTGAAGACACAAATGAGTCAGAGAGATAGTAGGAAGTATTTCTTCAGTCATAGAGTTGTAAGGCAGTGGAATAGCCTAGAAAATGACGTAGTGGAGGCAGGAACCATACACAGTTTTAAGACGAGGTTTGATAAAGCTCATGGAGCGGGGAGAGAGAGGGCCTAGTAGCAACCGGTGAAGAGGCGGGGCCAGGAGCTGGGACTCGACCCCTGCAACCACAAATAGGTGAGTACAAATAGGTGAGTACACACACATACACAGTCCCAGTTATAGGACCGGTGCTGTTTCTGGTATTTGTGAACGACATGACGGAAGGAATAGACTCCGAAGTGTCCCTATTTGCAGATAATGTGAAGTTGATGAGAAGAATTCAACTGGACGAGGACCAGGCAGAACTACAAAGGGATCTGGACAGGCTGCAGACCTGGTCCAGCAATTGGCTTCTGGAGTTCAACCCCACCAAGTGCAAAGTCATGAAGATTGGGGAAGGGCAAAGAAGACCGCAGACGGAGTACAATCTAGGGGGCCAGAGACTACAAATCTCACTCAAGAAAAAAGATCTTGGGGTGAGTATAACACCAGGCACATCTGAAGCGCACATCAACCAAATAACTGCTGCAGCATATGGGCGCCTAGCAAACCTAAGAACAATATTCCGCCATCTTAATAGGGAATCGTTCAGGACCCTGTACACCGTGTACATTAGGCCCATATTGGAGTATGCGGCACCAGTTTGGAACCCACATCTAGCCAGGCACATAAAGAAACTAGAGAAAGTGCAAAGGTTTGCAACAAGACTAGTCCCAGAGCTAAAGGGTATGTTCTACGAGGAGAGGTAAAGGGAAATCGACCTGACGACACTGGAGGACAGGAGAGATGGGGGGAAATGATAACGACATATAAAATACTGAGAGGAATTGACACGGTGGACAGAGACAGAATGTTTCAGAGATGGGACACAGCAACAAGGGGATACATTTGGAAATTGAAGACTCAGATTAATCACAGGGATGTTAGGAAGTATTTCTTTAGTCACAGAGTAGTCAACAAGTTGAATAGTTTGGGAAGCGATGTAGTGGAGGCAGGATCCATTCATGGCTTTAAGTAGAGGTATGATAAAGCTCACGGTGCAGGGAGAGTGACCCAGTATCGGCTAGTGAAGAGGCGGGGCCAGGAGCTGTGGCTCGACCCCTGCAACCACAACTAGATGAGTACACACACACACACACACACACACACACACACACACACACACACACACACACACACACACACACACACACACACACACACACAAACCTTACTGACATATCCATCAAGTAACTGTTTACGTGAAGCAACAACAATGCCGTCACCACACAGGCTTGCATCACCAACCATCTCATGATACGCTGCAGAGTTCTCTCCTGTCAACGCTTGTACTGTAAGGACTATCTTGTGGACGTTTATACTATTGAGGGCTCTCTTGTGAACGCTCGAACTAGTAAGGACTATCTTGTAAACTTTTTTCAACGCTTAAATTAGTGAGGTCTGTCTTGTGAACGCCTGAACTAGCGAGAACGGTCCTGTGAACGCCTGAACTAGCGAGAACGGTCCTGTGAACACCTGAACTAGCTACGACTGTCCTCTGAACGCTTGAGCTGGCGATAGTGGTCCTGTGAACGCCTAAACTACGAAGGGCGTTACTGAACACACTTAATCTAATAAGAACAATTCTGAAAACACCTACACTGTTAAGATGAGCTTTCATGTGAACGCAGAAATTAGCAATTTTTATCCCACGAGCGCACAAATTAATGAAGGTTCTCTCCTGAACTAGCATATTACCAAGGGTTCTCTCTTGAAGGTGATAATTAGCAAGTGTTCTCCCCTGAAGGTGACAATTAGCAAGGGTTCTTCCCTGAACGTGACAATTAGCAAGGGTTCTCTTATGAAAGTGAGAATTAGCAGAAGGTCTCTCCTGAAGGCGAGAACTAGCAAGGATTCTCTCCTGAAGGTGAGAATTAGCAAAGGTTCTCTCCTGAAGGTGAGAACTAGGAAGAATTATCTCCTGAAGGTGAAAATTAGCAAGGTGAAGGTGAAAATTAGCGAAAGTTATTCTTTGAAAGAGTCTGATTAGCGAGGACAACCCAGTGAGCGAGCAAATTAACGCGATTTATGCCTTGAACGTGAGAACGGCGTCGTTGTGCAGCACAGAGCAAGATGAGAACGCTGGGTATCGTAATGAGGAGAACGCGGGTACCTCAGGGTAATGGGGAGAACGCGAGGTATGGCAGAATAATGAGGACAACGCTGGGTATCACAGAGCTGTGTAGAGAACGCGAGGTATAGCAGAGTTGTGCAGAGAACGCGGGTTATCGCACAGTAATGGGGAGAATGTGGGTATGGAATATCGCCATCACTATAATAGCTGTTGTGAGGAACAGCATCCTAATTCCTGTTTTATGCTGTACCTCTGGAATTTGCTGTGTAAGTGTGTAAGTGTGTATGGTGTGTGTGTGTGTGGGTGTGTGTGTGTGTGTGTGTGTGTGTGTGGTGTGTGTGTGTGGGTGTGTGTTGTACTCATCAAATTTTGCGGTTGCAGGGGTCAAGTCATAGCTCCTAGCTGTGTGTGTGTGTGTGTGTGTGTGGTGTGTGTGTGTGTGTGTGTGTGTGTGTGTGTGTGTGGGGTGCGTGCGTGCGTTTTTGTGTGCGTGTGAGAGTTGAAAGAAAGAGAAAGGGGTTAGAAAGAGAGAGAGAGAGAGAGAGGAGAGGGGAGAGAGAGAGAGAGAGAGAGAGAGAGAAAAGAGAGAGAGAGAGAGAGAGAGAGAGAGAAAAGAGAGAGAGAGAGAGAATATATGACCCAGGAGCCGCTTCATCACTACCCTCATCTCGAGATTCCCGTTGTTCTAGAGATGTGTAGTGGTGTTGTGATGTGTTGATTCTATGATGTCTGGTGATGTGATGTGGTGCTGTGATGTGTTTTGGGTGCTGTGATGTTGTGTTGGTGCTGTGATGTGTCTTGGGTGCTGTGATGTGTGTTGGTGCTGTGATGTGTATTGGTGCTGTGATGTGTGGTGATCCTGTGATGTGTGTTGGTGCTGTGATGTGTGGTGGTGCAATGATATGTGATGGTGTTGTGATGTGTGGTGGTGATATGTGGTGGTGTTTTGATGTGTGGTGGTGCAATGATATGTGATGGTGCTATGATGAGTGGTGGTGATATGTGGTGGTGTTGTGATGTGTAGTGGTGCTGTGATGTGTTTTGGTGCTGTGATGTGTGGTGGTGCAATGATATGTGGTGGTGCTGTGATTGAGTGGTGGTGCTGTGATATGTGTTGGTGCTGTGATGTGTGGTGGTGCAGTGATGTGTGGTGGTGCTGTGATGTGTGATGGTGTTGTGATGTGTGGTGGTGCTGTGATGTGTGGTGGTGCTGTGATGTGTGGTGGTGCAATGCAATGATGTGTGGTGGTGTTGTAATAAATGGTGGTGCAGTGATGTGTGGTGGTGTATGGTGGTACTGTGATGTGTGGTGGTGCAATGATGTGTGGAGGTGCTACGATGTGTGGTGATGCTGTGATGTGTGGTGGTGCTGTGATGTGTGTTGGTGTGTGATGTGTGTTGGTGCTGCGATGTGTATTGGTGCTGTGGTGTGTATTGGTGCTGTGATGTGCGGTGATGCTGTGATGTGTGTTGGTGCTGTGATGTGTGGTGGTGCAATGATATGTGATAGTGTTGTGATGTGTGGTGGTGCTGTGATATGTGTTGGTGCTGTGATGTGTGGTGGTGCAGTAATGTGTGGTGGTGCTGTGATGTGTGATGATGCTGTGATGTGTGGTGGTGCTGTGATGTGTGGCGGTGCTGTGTTGTGTGGCGGTGTTGTGATGTGTGGTGCTGCTGTGATGTGTGTTGGTGCTGTGATGTGTGGTGGTGCAATGATGTGTGGTGGTGCTGTGATGTGTGGTGGTGCTGTGATGTGTGGTGGTGCAATTGCAATGATGTGTGGTGGTGTTGTAATAAGTGGTGGTGCAGTGATGTGTGGTGGTGTTGTAATAAGTGGTGGTGTATGATGGTACTGTGATGTGTGGTGGTGCAATGATGTGTGGAGGTGCCGTGATGTGTGGTGATGTTGTGATGTGTGGTGGTGCAGTGATGTGTGGTGGTGCTGTGACGTGTGATGGTGCAATGCAATGATGTGTGGTGGTGTTGTAATAAGTGGTGGTGTATGATGGTACTGTGATGTGTGGTGGTGCAATGATGTGTGGAGGTGCTGTGATGTGTGGTGATGTTGTGATGTGTGGTGGTGCTGTGATGTGTGGTGGTGCTGTGATGTGTGATGGTGCTGTGATGTGTGGTGGTGCTGTGATGTGTGGTGGTGCTGTGATGTGTGGTGGTACTGTGATGTGTGATGGTGCTGTGATGGTGGTGGTGCTGTGATGTGTGGTGGTGCTGTGATGTGTGGTGTTTGCTGTGATGTGTGGTGGTACTGTGATGTGTGGGTGGTGCTGTGATGTGTGGTGGTGCTGTGATGTGTGATGGTGCTGTGATGTGTGGTGGTGCTGTGATGTGTGGTGGTGCTGTGATGTGTGGTGATGCTGTGATGTGTGGTGTACTGTGATGTGTGGTGGTGCTGTGATGTGTGATGGTGCTGTGATATGTGGTGGTGCTGTGATGTGTGGTGGTGCTGTGATGTGTGATGATGCTGTGATGTGTGGTGGTGCTGTGATGTGTGGTGGTGCTGTGATGTGTGATGGTGCTGTGATGTGTGGTGGTGCTGTGATGTGTGATGGTGCTGTGATGTGTGGTGGTGCTGTGATGTGTGGTGGTGCTGTGTGTGTGATGGTGCTGTGTTTGTGGTGGTGGTGCTGTGATGTGTGGTGGTGCTGTGATGTGTGGTGATGCTGTGATGTGTGGTGGTACTGTGATGTGTGGTGGTGCTGTGATGTGTGGTGGTGCTGTGATGTGTGGTGGTGCTGGGGATATGTGGTGGTGCTGTGATGTGTGGGTGGTGCAATGATGTGTGGAGGTGCTGTGATGTGTGGTGATGGCTGTGATGTGTGGTGGTGCTGTGATGTGTGGTGGTGCTGTGATGTGTGATGATGCTGTGATGTGTGGTGGTGCTGTGATGTGTGGTGGTGCAATGCAATGATATGTTGAGGTGCTGTGATGTGTGGTGGTGCTGTGATGTGTGTTGGTGCTGTGATGTGTGGTGGTGCTGTGATGTGTGGTGGTGCTGTGATGTGTGGTGGTGCTGTGATGTGTGGTGGTGCTGTGATGTGTGGTGGTGCTGTGATGTGTGGTGGTGCTGTGATGTGTGGTGGTGCTGTGGTGTGGTGGTGCTGTGATGTGTGGTGGTGCAATGATTGTGTGGTGGTGCTGTGATGTGTGGTGGTGCTGTGATGTGTGGTGGTGCAATGATGTGTGGTGGTGCTGTGATGTGTGGTGGTGCTGTGATGTGTGGTGGTACAATGATGTGTGGTGGTGCTGTGATGTGTGGTGGTGCTGTGTTGTATGGTGGTGCTCTGATGTGTGATGGGGCTGTGATTTATGGCTAGTTTGTATCGTCACTCAGAGATGTCTTAACACATGCAGCCGGACTGACAGATTGTTTGTGTAGGGCGGGACCAAGATGAGAGGACCAGGAGGAGAGGACCAGGAAGTGAAGACCAGGACGAGGAAACCAGGACGATGGAAAAAGTGTATCCCATCCGCTCAAATGTAATTCACACTAGCAAATGTGACTCACACTAACAAGTGTAACTCACACAAGTAAGTGTTATCAATTTCATCCCAATTACCCTTAGAAGACGGGGCTCCAAAGTGGAATTTGTCCAACAAAAGTAATTCCTTGTTTTTGATGTTTGTGGATGAAAAAAAGGCAAATGAACGTAAAAGGGTTGACTACAAAAGAAAGCGCCCAGAGACTTTGGACCAGTAATTCGTAAGGTTATTGATGTTCAGAGATAACAAGTTCCAAGAGGTAGAATGGAAGGTAAATAAAATTAAAAAGGAGTCGAAGATCATCCACCCCTCTTGTAAGTTCTGGGTATTTAGGTTGGTAGCGCACTCAGCTTACATACTGAAGTCCGTGGTTCGATCCCCGGTACGGGTCAAAACATTAGGACATATTTCCTTAAAACACTTGCTGACCTTTCACCTAGCTAAAATAGGTACTGGGTTAGCCGACTGGTGTGGGTCTCATTACTGTGGACAAAATTGACATAATTTGCCGAAATGCTCTGAATAGCCAGGGGCTTTCTATATAGTATGTCACTGACGTCAGCTAGGTCTGTTTACGTTGTACATGCACTTGTAGAAATAATAATAATAATAATAATAATAATAATTATTATTATTATTATTGTTAATTAGTCATGCACAATAGCTGAGAGTTGCTCACGGTGTAAATACTGTCTATGTCTGGATAATATATACCTATATGGGATCAGGTGAGATGTGGAGAAATGATGTCGCCAGAGACAATAAATAATCCTTTAAGGAAACAGATATTAAAGACCAGGAAAAAGGTTTAGAGGTAGACACAACACCGAACGTATCTCCAGAGGCTCATGCACCCACAAACCGGACAACTAGGACACCATAAGGAAGGTTAGCAAAGTTATGACCGTGGTCATGACCTTGAACACTGTATCAGTGGAGTCAGCCTTCACGCCACGCGTGAAAAGCAGCATCAGATTTTTGCATTTGCTTATTTAGGTATTTTTGACGTTCATTTTTGTAGACAAATTTCATTGCCAGACATGATGCGGTGTATGTGTGTGTGTGTTTGTGTTTGTATGTGTGTGTGTTTGTATGTGTGTGTGTTTGTATGTGTGTGGTGTGTGTGTGTGTGTGTGTTTTGTGTGTGTGTGTGGTGTTGGGGTGTGTGTTGTGTGTGTGGTTGTATGTTTGTGTGCATGTGAGTGTTTTGTGTGTGTTTAGTGTGTCTGTTTTGTGTTTGTGTGTTGTGTGTGTGTGTGTGTGTGTGTTTTGTGTGTGGGGTGTGTGTGGTGGGTTGTGTGAGTGTGTTTGTCTACTGTTCGCACCTACTCCAGGTTGAGGGACTGTTTCCTCTCTTCTGAATAGTTTACTTCTTTAAGTTTTGTTTTCCCAAGAATTGTATTGATAAGCACTGGATGGCGAAACGTCTACAATAAAGATACCCCAAATTTTCACATGTGTTTATCATATATATTTTATATATATATATAAATATTTTATATTATATAATATATAATATATATATATATAATATTTATAATATATTATATATATATATAGCAAAACAACACTCGAAAGAATAGAGAAAATCAAGCGCTTTCCTGATACTACATTATCAAGGAACTATGAAAGTAAAGCATCCAAGAAGGTATAAGGGGGTCTGGCCAACACCTCACTATCAATCCCACAACAGTTAAACACCTGACGCGCGCGGGGGCCCAACTGG
>NC_069409.1:36232169-36309669 GCF_026875155.1 Cherax quadricarinatus
TTCCATATTGTCTGCCCACAGATAACTTACTGGTATTGGAAGCAAAATAATTTTTTTTCCTATGAGGAGCAAGGAAAAATTCAAAAAGATTCCAAGAGGAGAATTTATGGCAGGAAGCACACGGAAACTGGAAATACTGAGAGAAATACCTGCACGCACGCACACACACATGCACACACACACACACACACACACACACACACACCACACACACACACACACACACACACACACACACACACACACACACACACACACACACACGCACACACACACACACGCAGACACACATGCACACACACACACACACGCACACATGCGCACACAGTGAAGAGGCTGGGCCAGGAGCTGTGACTCGACCTCTTCAACCACAACTAGGTGACTACACACACACACACACACACACACACACACACACACACACACACACACACACACACACACACACACACACACACATACACACACACACCACACACACACACACCACACACACACACACCACACACAACACACACACACACACACACCACACACACACACACACCACACACCACACACACACAGACACACACACACACACCATGCGCACACACGCACGCACGCACACCACACACACACAACACACACACACACACACACACACACACACACACACACACACACACACACACACACACACACACACCACACACAAACTAGGTGTACTAGAGAATGGAAAAGGTACAGAAGACAGAACTCAGGAAAATAAAGAAATCAGCCGAAGAGCCAGAAACGAATATGCACAGATAAGAAGGGAGGCTCAGAGACAATATGACAATGACATAGCATCAAAAGTAAAGACTGACCCGAAGCTGTTGTACAGCCACATCAGGAGGAAAACAACAGTCAAGGACCAGGTAATCAGACTGAGGAAGGGTGATGGGGAATTCACAAGAAACGACCAAGAGGTATGTCAGGAGCTAAAAACAAAATTTAAAGAGGTATTTACAGGGGAAAACCCAGTGGGGCTCCAGGAAATCAAACAGGGGGGCACCCCGCAAGTGGATGAGGTCATAAAACCCAAGGGGAGGTGAAAAGCTGCATGCAAACTTAAAACCCTCAAAGGCGGTGGGACCAGACAACATCCTCCATGGGTCCTTAAAGAGGAGCAGAGTATTGTGTGGCCTTTAACAAAGATCTTCACACACATTTGAAACTGGAACCCCCTAGGAGGAAAATGCAAATGTATCCCAATTTTTTAAAAAAGGGAGACAGACATGGGGCACTAAACTGCAGCCCTGACACAAACCGTGTATAATGCAAGGCATGGAGAAATCATCAGGGGGAAAAAGTGGTGGGGCACCGGAAAAAGCAAGTGTAAAATTTGAAAACCCAGCAGGGTTTCGGGGAAGAAAAACCTGTGTCAAAAACCTACAGGTTTTATGACAAGGTACAGAAGTAAGACAAAGAAGGGGGGGGATGGGACTGCATTTTTTGGCGAAAGAAGGGCCTTCGACACAGTTCCTCACAAGAGGTTACTGCAAAACTAGGGGAAACAGGACACATAACAGGAAAGGCACTGAAATGGATCAGAGAATACCTGACAGGGAGGCAACAACGACTGGTCGCGCGAGGTGTCGAGGGGGCGCCTGTGACAAGCGGATTTTCCACGGGGGTCATCCTAGGACCTGTGCTGTTTTGGTAAGTGAACGACATAACGGAAGGTAGACTCAGAAGTGTCCTTGTTTGAGATGTGCGAATTAATGAGAAGAATCAAATCGTGAGGATCAGGCAGGACACAAAGAAACCTGGGCAGGCACAAGCCTGGGCCGAACGGCTCCCTGAATTTTAACCCCGCAAAAGCAAAGTATGAAGATTGGGGGAAGGGCAAAAAAGACCGCAGACAAATATAGTTTAGATGGGCCAAAAACTGCAAAACCCCATCAAAAAAAACGGGGGGGGATATAACACGGGCTACTCCTGAGGGGCCACATCAATCAGATAACTGCTGAGCAAGGGGGGCCCCGCAAACCTACGGAAGCGTTCCATACCTTAGAAGGATTCGTTTTAAAGACTCCGATACCATTTACGTCAGGGGCCCCTACTGGAGTATGCACACCCTTTGGGGAAACCACACCTGTCAAACACGTCAAGAAATTTGAGAAAGTGCAAAAGGGTTTTCAACAAGACATCCCAGACAGGGGGTTGTCCCCACAAGAAAGGTTAGGAAACGGCCCACACATGGAGGACAGGAGGGTCAGGGGAACATGATAACGACAATAAAAAATGCGCGAATAGACAAGGGGGCAAAAACGGATGTTCCTGAGAAGGGACACGAACAAGGTCCAATTGGAATTGAAGACTCGGATGAATCAAAGGGGTGTTTGGAATATTTCTTCATCTAGGTAGTGGCCGTGGAATACCCCAAAATGAGTATGGAGGCGGGGAAACCCAAATAGTTTTTTAAAGGGGAGGTATGATAGAGCTCGGGGGGGAGGGAAAAACCTAGTACAAAACAACGGAGGCGGGCCAGGGGCTGTGACTCGGCCCCGCAACCACAAATATGAGTACAAATAGGGAGTACACCACACACACACACACACAAACCCCACCACACAAGGCAAAAAAGGAAGAAACCGCAGGTGAATGCATCTAGGGGGCCAGAGACTGCAAACCTCACTCAAGGAAAAAGATCTTGGGGTGAGTATAACACGAGGCACATCTGAAGCGCACATCAACCAAATAACTGCTGCAGCATATGGGTGCTTAGCAAACCTCAGAACAGCATTCCGACATCTTAATAAGGAATCGTTCAGGACCCTGTACACCGTGTACGTTAGGCCCATATTGGAGTATGCGGCACCAGTCTGGAACCCACACCTAGCCAAGCACGTAAAGAAACTAGAGAAAGTGCAAAGGTTTGCAACAAGACTAGTCCCAGAGCTAAGAGGTATGTACTACGAGGAGAGGTTAAGGGAAATCAACCTGACGACACTGGAGGACAGAAGAGATAGGGGGGACATGATAACGACATACAAAATACTGAGAGGAATTGACAAGGTGGACAAAGACAGGATGTTCCGGAGATGGGACACAGCAACAAGGGGACACAGTTGGAAGTTGAAGACACAGATGAATCACAGGGATATTAGGAAGTACTTCTTCAGCCACAGAGTAGTCAGGAAGTGGAATAGTTTGGGAAGCGATGTAGTGGAGGCAGGATCCATACATAGCTTTAAGCAGAGGTATGATAAAGCTAACGGTTCAGGGAGAGTGACCTAGTACGACCAGTGAAGAGGCGGGGCCAGGAGCTTGGACTCGACCCCTGCAACCTCAACTAGGTGAGTACACACCTACACATAGGTGAGTATACACACATGTATATTTAGGTGAGCGCGCGCACACACACACACACACACACACACACACACACACACACACACACACACACACACACACACACACACCCACTCACAGTTGGTCACAGTTGGAAGTTGAAGAGTCAAATGAATCAGAGGGATGTTAGGAAGTATTTCTTCAGTCAGAGAGTCGTCAGGAAGTGGAATAGTCTGGGTAGTGATGTAGTGGAGGCAGAATCCATACATAGCTTTTAGAAGAGGTATGATAACGCTCATGGAGCGGTAAGAGTGACTGAGTAGCGGCAAGTTGAAGAGCTGTGAGTCGACTCCTGCAACCACAACTAGGTGAGTACACACACACCACTGGAACCACAACTAGGTGAGTACACACACACCACTGCAACCACAATTAGGCGAGTACAATTAGGTGACTACACTCACACACACCACTGCAATCACAAACACACACAAACACTCAAACTAGAGAAACGCAGGAATTTACTCTCTGCACTTAAATCATCTGACGCGCAGCAAAAGACTGGCAGCATCACCAACACACCGGCAGTAACTCCTCTACTATCAACACCAACAATTACCGGTACAAAAACATTGCCTCAGCACTGAAAGGCCATCACGTGTTAATAAATGAATAAAAGCTAAGTACAATGACCACTTTTAAAAATACTAACTTTTTTTATCACTGCGGAAATTATTATTCAAATGAAATATGTTAATTTCCCTCTTT
The DNA here is from genome assembly GCF_026875155.1 of Cherax quadricarinatus. Taxonomy (NCBI): domain Eukaryota; kingdom Metazoa; phylum Arthropoda; class Malacostraca; order Decapoda; family Parastacidae; genus Cherax; species Cherax quadricarinatus. The sequence continues at coordinate 36,236,256 of NC_069409.1, forward strand.
TTTTTTTTTACCTACGACTGAGCTGATCAAAGAGAATTATGAATCGGCACACAGCTAGATTTTTCCTCACATTTAAATAAAATATTAATATATATAGTGGAAAGTTTTTATTAAGGACCCGGTGAGGGGCAGCAAGGAACTGCTGGCTACCTGCTTAACTCTCTACTGTCTCTCTCTCTCTCTCTCTTTTTTCTTGTTTTTTTACACAGGGTTTGACAAGGTTTGGTTAAGGATCCTAAGCTTTTTGACAAGCTATTTACAGGTTAAGGATTCCTAACTTTATTGACAAGCTAAGAGCTGTTACCTACATCAGCTCATTTGAAAGCATTTTTATTGTTATTAGACATACAAGTAGGGAACGCAATGAAGTTGGAGCCATCTGTGGGCCAACATTTTCATTTGATCAACTGACTTTATCTCGTTGACATCACAGTGCGGTACGAATGTGCTCCAAACACTAGACCTTATCTTCACAAATAATGAGGACCTGATGAGAGACATAAGAATATCAAAAACAACTAATTCTGATCACAACCTAATCGAAGTCCAGACGTACATGCATAGGGATCCTGATAAGCAGAATGCATGTACCTGTGAAGGTGTCTTCACAAAATACAACTTCAGCAACAAGAACATCAACTGGGACTAGGTAAACCATGTCCTAAATGAAACATGTTGGGAAGATATCTTAAATGACATGGATCCAAACCAGTGCCTTGAAAGGATCAACTTTCTGGCAGAAGAAGCATGTTCTAGGTATATTCTCCTAAGTAAAAAGAAGAGCATGAGTAAACTGGAGAGAGAAAGACGCTCCTTCTACAAAAGACGACGAAGAGTCACTGATGTCCTCAGAGTGCTACAATATCTGATACACGAAAGGAGGCGCTGACCAGGGAAGTGGAAACTATCGAACTTAAGTTAAACGACTCTTACAGGAACCAGGAGAGACAGGAGGAGCTTGAAGCAAATTTAGTAAAATTGAAAGAAATTCGAAATTTCTTTTCATATGCCAAAAACAAGGCAAGTACCACATCTAGTATCGGGCCCTTACTCAGACAGGATGGGACTTACACAGATGACAACAAGGAAATGAGTGAAATACTGAAATCCCAGTACGACTCTGTGTTTAGTGAGCCACTAATCAGTCTGAGGATCGACGACCAAAATGATTTCTTCACGAATAAGCCTCATAACTCCATAAATGTATGCCAGGTTTCCGACATTACTCTAACTCCGATAGACTTCGTAAAAGCCATTCACAACATGCCCATGCACTCAGCCCCGGGCCCAGACTCGTGGAACTCTGTTTTCATTAAGAACTGCAAGAAACCTCTCTCGCGTGCCCTAAGTACACTATGGAGGAGGAGATTGGACATGGGTGAAATTCCACAGTCACTTAAAACAACGGATATAGCCCCACTCCATAAAGGTGGCAGCAAAGCATTAGCTAAGAACTATAGACCAATAGCTCTGACGTCCCACATCATAAAAATCTTTGAAAGAGTGCTAAGAAGCAGGATTGCAAATCACCTGGATTCCCAAAATCTGCACAATCCAGGGCAACATGGGTTCAGTGCAGGTCGCTCCTTCCTGTCACAACTACTGGATCACTATGATATGGCCTTGGATGCACTGGAAGAAAATCAGAATGCAGATGTAATATACACAGACTTTGCAAAAGCGTTTGACAAATGCGATCATGGCGTAATAGCGCACAAAATACGTGCTTAAGGAATAACTGGGAAAGTAGGGAGATGGATCTTCAACTTCCTAACAAATCGAACACAAAAAGTATTGGTCAACAGAGTTAAATCAGAGGCTGCCATAGTGAAGAGCTCTGTTCCACAAGGCACAGTACTCGCCCCATCTTATTCCTCATCCTCATATCAGACATAGACAGAGATATACACCACAGCACCGTAGCATCCTTTGCGGATGATACTAGGATCTGCATGAGGCTGTCAACTGCTGAGGACGCGGTTAACCTCCAAGAAGATATAAACAAAGTTCTCCAGTGGGCAACGTTAAACAATATGATGTCCAATGGAGACAAATTCCAACTACTCCGTTATGGAAAACTGGAGGAGATAATAACTAGAACAGAGTATACTACAGACTCTATCCATACAATAGAGTGGAAAAATAATGTAAGGGACCTGGGAGTAGTAATGTCTGAGGATCTCACTTTCAAGGATCACAACAGTGCCACGATCACAAATCAAAGAAAATGATGGGATGGATAATGAGAACGTTCAAAACGAGAGATGCCAAGCCAATGATGATCCTTTTCAAATCACTTGTTCTCTCTAGGCTGGAATACTGCTGTACATTAACATCTCCATTCAAAGCAGGTGAAATTGCAGATCTACAGAGCGTACAGAGGTCCTTTACTGCACGTATAAGTTCTGTCAAGCACCTTAACTACTGGGAATGCTTGGAAGCACTTGACTTGTACTCGTTGGAACGCAGGAGAGATATATCATAATCTACACTTGGAAAATCCTGGAAGGAATGGTCCCGAATCTGCACACACAAATCACTCCCTACGAAAGTAAAAGACTGGGCAGGCGATGCAAATTAGCCCCAATTAGAAGTAGGGGCGCCATTGGTACACTAAGAGAAAACACCATAAGTGTCCGGGGCCCAAGACTGTTCAACAGTCTCCAATCAAGCATTAGGGGAATTACCAATAAACCCCTGGCTGCCTTCAAGAGAGAGCTGGACAGATACATAAAGTCAGTGCCGGATCAGCCAGGCTGTGGCTCGTACGTTGGACTGCGTGCGGCCAGCAGTAATAGCTTGGTTGATCAGGCCCTGATCCACCGGGAGGCCTGGTCATGGACCGGGCCGCGAGGGCGTTGATCCCCGGAATAACTTCCAGGTAACCTCCAGGTAATTCGAGTCATTCTGGGGATAAATGATCTCAGATGAAGTGATGTTCTGGAGAATGGTACAGCCGGAGTGAAGTTGCTATTTTCTGCCCGTCTTGTGGTATAGAAGCTTGCTTCTCTCTCTCTCTCTCTCTCTCTCTCTCTCTCTTCTCTCTCTCTCTCTCTCTCTTCTCTCTCTCTCTCTCTCTCTTTTCTCTCCTCTCTCTCTCTCTCTCTCTCCCCTTTCTATCTCACTCTTTCTCTCACTATTATATATATATATATATATATATATATATATATATATATATATATATATATATATATATATATATATATATTATATATATATATATATATATATATATATATGTGTTGTGGTCGTGCCGAATATGTAAAACTGGTCAATTAGCAAGAACTCATTTAAAATTAAGTTCTTTCTAAAATTTTCTCTTATACGTTTAAAGATATATTTTTTTCATTAATGTTGATGTAAAAATTTATAATTTTGCACCAAAAGAATCTTAGAAAACTTACCTAACCTTATTATAACAAGAACAATTTATTTTAGCCTAACCCGACTAAATATATTTTATATTTCTTTACAATAATTTAATGCTAAACAAACACAGTGAAATATATTTTTTTCGTTAGGTTCAGAATGATTTTGGCGAAATTATTGCATACACAAATTTTCGTTTGTCCTATATGGCAAGATGAGCGTTGCTATTTAAGCCAAGATCGCAAGTTCTGCCTATTCGGCACGACATATATATATATATAATATATATATTATATATATATATATATAATATATATATATATATATATATATATATATATATATATATATACTATATATATATATATATATATATATATATATATATATATATATATATATATATATATATATTTATATATTATATATTTATATATATATATATTTTTTTTTTTTTTTTATAGGATGGGGTCCACCTCTGGTGTAAATTGTGGGACCCATAGCCTCGGAGAAGTGGATAAAAAGGCTTCAAGGAAAAATATTTGGATTTCTTCCTGAAGCCGTTTGAATATTCCACTTCCCCTACCACCCCATCTTTTCATATTTATTTTTTTTTACTAATAGGAATATTTTATTACATAATATGGTACAGAAGATTTAAGAGATACATTATTGATATAAAGGTGGCATATACGGTACATGTTGTTACGTGTGTATCACCGATTATAAGGCGAAAATCTCATCCAGCTCCTCAGAGCTGGGGCGTGTGCCCAAAATGCAGCATGCATTACCCCTTTGAACAGCCGCACTGAGCCGCTGGAACAGAAAACTAGCTGCCCTGGGATCCCTAGTTACCCTGATGAGTCTTTTTCCCAGCTCCTTAAGGAATTTAGATACACTCTTTCCCCATGAGCCAAGTGTCTCTGAGCCTATGGGAACAAACATATAATGATGGGCAAGTTCTCCATATTTTCTAGACTTTTGGGACTCCCTGAAGCTGGCAGCTGCCCCTCCTTCCTCCCTGGTGTATTGGAGATAGGTATCAGCCAAGGTAGATGCACATGTATAGTCCCACACCACCTGCTTCCCATCTGTCCAGGCTTGAAGGGTGATACCATCTGGACGCTTCTGGCTGCCATCAGATCTGCATAGTTGGGGTGGCTCCCTTACTGCTGGGCATCCAGCTGTTGTGAGGCTCCTCTTGATAATGTTATTAACCTCCTCATGTCTTGCAATCTTTCCCTCGGATTTACTGCACACAAGACCATGGTACCCGAATCGGTCTGCTGCTTCACTGCCACAAATACACCTGTGTTCGGCGAGAATAGGGGCGGCAAGTCGAAGGGCAACACCGATGCGGATGGTCTGTGGGTCGAGACGTGTGCCAAGGCTGGAGTTGGGAACAGCCAACAGAAAGTCCCAGCATGAGGGGCTCTCACTGCCAGGAGGCGGGCTCTATCCTTCCCTGACACACTCTGAAGCATTGTTGAGGCAAAATTTTCCACTATTGGACCATCCCAGTGCGATTGTTTGTAGTTGTTGGGGGGAGCAGGTCTGGCTCCAGAGCCCGTTAGATTATCCCAGATCATTGCTCCGTCAATGAATTTTTGGTCCTGGACTCCAATCTTGTCCCTAAGATGTTCAGGGAGAATCGCTGCTACAAGCTCTCTGGATGCAATACACGAGGACAGAAAAGAAGGTAACGCAATCTGTGATGACTTGCGGACACCAATGCCTCCTAGTCTGACTGGAAGTGTAGCTTGGTTCCACTGCCCGTCTTCTAGAGTAAGGTTAAGTACTTTCGTAAAAATCTGCCTCAGAATACTGTCATATTCGTGCAGTATAGGGTTATCATATGAAGGTGCACATCTTAGGAAATATGTCAACCTGGGCAGACTCAAGCACTTTGTGAGAAGGTACAAGGCATCGTGGGTGTCCAGATTGCCTATTCGTTGTTCCATTCTCCTTAACTCTTCCAATTTCTTCCTGAGAATTGTGTCAATGGCATTGCTTTCCCAGAGGTGCTCCTAGCAAGACACTATTTGTGGGGACAATGACTGCTGCTCCTGGTAATTTTGATCTCACTGCATTTATCACTTGTTGACTGACTGAGATGATTTCACATTTGGATGGATTCAGGATGAGACCCATTTCCTGTCCCCGTGTCATTACCTGTGTAAGGTCATGTAGGAGGGACTCTTTTGTACCTGCTAGTGTGCCATCATCTAGGAACCAGATGTTTAGCTCGCTGGTCAGTCTGACTGTGATTTCCCTAACTGCTATACAGAAGAGAAATGATGCAAGAGGATCTCCTTGTTGGACACCCTCCGATGATGTAATTTCATGCTCTCCAAAGAGAAGCATTGATTCCTTGCTATACCCGGCTGAAACAAAAGGGAAGAGACCAGGGAAATGTTCTTGTACTGCTGCTAATACCACGTCTCTTTTCAGGAGATTGAACGCATTCTTGAAATCTTCTTGAAATATATATATATATATATATATATATATATATATATATATATATATATATATATGTAATATATATATATATATATATATATATATATATATATATAATGTATATATATATATATATATATATATATATATATATATATATATTACGTGGCTTAGCGTTAAATCCGTAAGGGTTATTCAGAGTCTGGGAAAGGGGAGACAATTAGGTTAGATCCGAGTAAGAGGATGTCACTTTCACTTCACTGGCTCACGAGCCCTACACAGCATCAAGTGAACCAAACTTGGAAGAAATTGATCACACTGTGGCTCCGTACTGAATATACGCAACAGAGCCGTTTGCGGCATATTCTGGAGTCTACAAGACCACTCATTACTATCATTCGCAGAAATCTTTTAGAATCAGTAAGAAGGCGACGCGAGAAGCATACTCGATATTTACAAGCAATCGCAAATCAGTTTAGCACCCACCTTCTCAACATGTTTATGCCTTCTTGCGTGCATCATTTGCTTTTCTGAGACACCTATTGAGTACAAGTCTGCCTCTGCTTGCCCTTCTCAGGTCCTATTGGCATCTTGCACAGCGTACTCATGTGTTTCTCTCGTCTCTTCATGCTGTAATATTATTTGCTTTGAAGTAGGTCATTCATAGTCGCTCCGACAGAAGTCTCGGAGGAGTTATAGCTCCTCCAAGACTAGTGTTACGTTTCTAAAATTCGTCGTATACAAAGATTATATACTGGAATAATTGGAAGATGAGGTGATCAATTACTCAACCTTCACAGATATTGAGTTCCATTTCCTAAGCCTTAGTCCTCCTGTGACGTTGCCTTCAACTGCTGCACCTCTCTCTTAGGCCCAACACATGAGTGTTCTTCCTCCTCCCTCTGCTTCAGATTGATGAAGGCTAAGGGACTGAATACCTTTTATCAAGTCTGAGGGACTGTTTTACCTCATTTTCTAATGTTTCAAATACATAATTTCTGCACTGTACTGGAAGAGCCACTGGATGGCGGAACATTATCGTAATAAAGATAGACAAGTGGTGCACACGTGTCTTATTTACCAGCTTGTCGGCACTCTGTGCCATTAATGTAATGGTGATCTGTATGTGTTTGTGAGAGTCGATTCTCAGATTTCATTTCTTTAGAAATCATGAATTTTCCATAAATTTTCTTGCAATGTATTTTGATTAAAACTCGCGTATTTCATGAATGTCAAGCTCATGAGCCTGTGTCGCTCTGAAATGCAAAGTGGCTTGAAGTTCGTAATATGAACACACACACACACACACATACACACACACACACACACACACACACACACACACACACACACACACACACACACACACACACACACACACACACACACACACACACTCACACACACACACACGCACATACGCAGAAGCTGGAGGATCAGGCGCATGTAACAGAGAGGGCACTGCAATGGATCAGGGAATACCTGACAGGGAGGCAACAACGAGTCATGGTACGTGAAGAGGCATCACAGTGAGCGCCTGTGACGAGCGGGGTCCCACAGGGGTCAATTCTAGGACCAGTGCTATTTTTGATATATGCGAACGACATGATGGAAGGAATAGACTCTGAAGTGTCCCTATTCGCAGATGATGTGAAATTGATGAGAAGAATTAAATTGGATGAGGATGAGGCAGGACTGCAAAGAGACCTGGACAGGCTGGACATGTGGTCCAGAAACTGGCTTCTCGAATTCAACCCTGCCAAATGCAGTCATGAAGATTGGAGAGGGGCAAAGAAGACCGCAGACAGAGTATATGCTAGGTGGACAAAGATTACAGACCTCACTCAGGGAGAAAGACGTCGGGGTGACCATAACACCGAGCACGTCACCGGAGGCACACATCAACCAAATAACTGCTGCAGCATATGGGCGCCTGGCAAACCTGAGAATAGCGTTCCGATACCTTAATAAGGAATCGTTCAAGACACTGTACACTGTGTATGTTAGGCCCATACTGGAGTATGCAGCACCAGTCTGGAACACATACTTGGTCAAGCACGTCAAGAAGTTAGAGAAAGTACAAAGGTTTGCAACAAGGCTAGTCCCAGAGCTCAGGGGAATGTCGTACGAGGAAAGGTTGAGGGAAATCGGACTGACGACACTGGAGGAAAGGAAGGTCAGGGGAGACATGATAACGACATACAAGATACTGCGGGGAATAGTCAAGGTGGACAGAGATAGGATGTTCCAGACAGGGGACACAGGAACAAGGGGTCACAACTGGAAGCTGAAGACTCAGACGAGTCACAGGGACGTTAGGAAGTATTTCTTCAGTCACAGAGTCGTCAGGAAGTGGAATAGCCTAGCAAGTGAAGTAGTGGAGGCAGGAACCATACATAGTTTTAAGAAGAGGTATGATAAAGCTCAGGAAGCAGAGAGAGAGAGGACCTAGTAGCAATCAGTGAAGAAGAGGGGCCAGGAGCTGAGTCTCGACCCCTGCAACCACAATTAGGTGAGTACAATTAGGTGAGTACACACACACACACACACACACACACACACACACACACACACACACACACACACACACACACACACACACACACACACACACACACACACACACAAAAAAAAAAAAAAAAAAAAAAAAAAAAAAAAAAAAAAAAAAAAAAAAAAAAAAAAAAAAAAAAAGTGACCGCAAACACAACTAAACTATTATTACAACACAAATCATAAACACTTTTCTAATAACAACAACGTAGAGGATGTATGAACGTTCGTGCGTTCACGAATTCATGGAGTATGTTACGAAAAAAACTTCATTCAATCGTCTTATTTAATAATTGCCACTGTAGCTTTTAACAAAAGTTCTTTAAAAAATCTGGGAACTTTCAAATCGTCCATAAAATATTAGTTTATTATTTATTTAAAAATGTTTGTTGTTTTAAAGGACATAGTTGACAACAACGTTGCAAGAATCATAGGATTATTGCTAGTTAGGAATAATTAGCTTTTCATATAATAAAATACTACTGTTGCTGCTGTAACTGCTTCTACGATTACTGGAAACTAAAATAGCAGAAAATAATAATAATAATAATAATAATAATAATAATAATAATAATAATAATAATAATAATAATAAGAAGAAGAAGAAGAAGAAGAAGAAGAAGAAGAAGAAGAAAAAGAAGATGGAGTTGATGATGGTGATGATGATAATGATTTTGATCAGATTATTAACCCGGAGGGTTAATAATCAAGGATAACTCAATAAAGTCAGTGCGTCATCGGGGACTGTCTGTCTTATTTCCATGGGGATCCAACGGTCGCTTCCTCCCAGGATGTAAGCCACAACGGTCGACTAACACCCAAGTACCTACTTGCTGCTAGGTGAACAAGGGCAGCAGGTGTAAAGAAACAAGCCCAACGCTTCTACCCACACTGGGGATCGATCCCCTGTCCCCTCAGTGTGTTAGTTGATGAATGATATTACAGCAACCACCTAGGTTAATTTTATTACCATTACTATCATCAAAACTTCTAATCCTACTACTGTGCTGCGGGCAGTTACTTTTAACTGTTACTTAAAGAGAGAGTTAGCTAATAAAGTGTAAAGTGTAGTGACAACTGGGTCACTACGCCTGTGAACATTGGGCGGTGGAGGTCCGACCTTCACCGCTCAATGTTTACAGCCCAAAATGTTTGGTGAAGTAGAAAGAAGCATAATAAACCAATTGAAAAAATGACGTTGTCAACATATCTACTCAGAGGCGGCTAATCAAGTTTTTGAAAATAATTCATTATTACAACTGCGAGGAAAATGATAGGATGGACAATGAGAGCCTTCACAACAAGGTGATGCCATGCCCAGTGATGATCCTCCATAGGTCATTTGTTCTCTCTAGGATGGAATACTCCTGTACTCTAACAGTCCTATTCAATGCAAGCGAAATTGCAGATCTGGAGAATGTAGAGAGAACCTTCACTGCACGCATAAGCTCAGTCAAGCAGCTTAATTACTGGGAACGTTTAACCTGTACTCCTTGGAACGCATGCGCGAAAAATGAATCATAATTTACACCTAGAAAACCCTAGAGGGATTGGTTCCAAAGTTGCACACAGAAATCACATTTGGGATATCCGTATGAAAAAAAAGGGTGCCGTAAGTATACTTTGAGAAAACACAATCAGTGTCGGGGGCCCAAGACTTATTATATGTCTGTTGAATACTCTTCATCTCCCTGCCCCTCGTTACCCCTCACCGTATCGTTTCCCTACCCTCTTATCACCCCCGCCCTCTCGTCACTCCACACCTCAACTCCCCCGCCCCCTCATTACTCCTCATCCTTTCAACGCTCCAACCCCTTCGACTTTCCCCAAACCCAATGATTCCCTCACCACTTAAACTTTCCCCTAACCCTATGACTCCCCCCTTAACCCCTAGAGTCCACCTGTTTTTTAGGAATAAATTACATGCTGGTTCCCTGCCTCCCCAACAGGTATTGACTGAAAGCTCGTCCCTCGAGTGTGTTCCCTTCATCAAAACAACCCTTTCTACCCCTTCTTGTGTCCCCATTCTTCCCCCCTCCTTCCCCTCGTGTTGCCTCCCCTACTTGTCAATCTCCCGTCAACTATGTTACCCAAGTGTTTTCCCGCCCCTTGTTGTGTGTACCCCTGGTGTACTTCACCCACTATCACTCCCTACGCGTCACCTCTTTCCATATGTCGGAGCATGAAAGAAGTATCTGCTCGCGTCTTTCAGGTGGAGCGCCCTTCATGCTGGACATTGTTGCTGCTTAATCCAGGAATTCGCCTTTACTCTTTGCTTCGGATCATTCCTCATTATCTCCTGTGTCCTAGACCCTGTGTGATCCTTAAAGGCTTAGCGCTTCTCATGAATTATAATATAATAATAATAATAATAATAATAATAAAATAATTAATAATAATAATAATAATAATAATAAAATAATAATAATAATAATAATGATAATAGGAGGTAGGAGGAGAATTGGGTGAGAATTCTTCCTCTACAAGCGATGTGACTGAAGTGCCGGGAGCCAGCTTGTAGTAACCCTTCCCTGTATAAATTAATAATAATGGTTATAATAACAATAATAACAACAATATAAATAATAATGATAATAAAAATTATTATTATTATTATTAAAAAATAATAACAATAATTGTAATAAAAATAATAATGATGCAATAATTATATTAATGTTATCGAGTCGTGGCTCCTTCTTCCCGGCAAAGCCGTAGTTTTCTAATTATTTAATTACTGAAGTTAGAAAACTTCATGAAGTCAACATGTTATTGAAACAAGGTAAATTTTATAAGTGTATAATTATCGGAAGAGCTGCAGTGTTAAGAGTAGTTATTATGCACTCTATTGTCATCAGTTTATTTTCAGAATATTAGATACATATTCCATACACCTCAATAAATTTGTGCAGTAGCTCAGTAGACGCTTTGGGCAATGAACATTGGTAGATTATGTAGATTTAACCTCGGATAACCCAGGAAAGTCAAGCAGTGTGGCTTGTTTCCTGGACACATCCCAGTGATGTTCACAAGTGCAACCTACTCAAAATGAAATGACTAATATTTTTTTTGTGTTGTAACTATGGTCAGTGGGATCTAACAAAGACTCCTTTGATATACCTTTGATGATTTCCAAGAGTTTTTCTACTTCCAGAGCCCGGCCTTGGGCCAGGCTCGTCTGGTGCTTTCCCGGTTAACCAAGGTGTTGCTACTGGAGGCCCATTGTGACTTCTATTATTTTGTTTTGTATTGCTTGCGCTACCTCTTACGGAATGAGCACGAAGTGCACTAGAAACTAGTTGCTCAGGCATCACAAGTCAACTAAACTGCTCACACTTTGAAGACTGGAAACAAAACATCACTAGGATAACTTTGCTTCTGTAGCTATGAAAAGGTAATTACTCTCACTCTGCATATGGAATAAAAGGAGACTAGAAGGCGCTCCTTTCTCACAGGTGTCAGCTTAGTCTCTGAACCTATCCTGCGGTCAACTTGCGAGCCACTTGCAAGTAGCTCTAGAACCTTGTTATTTTTAATAACAAAACCTAAATAATTACCGTACACTAGGATCATTGACACTATTCACTTCTGTTTGTCATACTCGCCCATCTTCACACTGTCATTCGGCGTTCCTTCCTCGTATTAATGTTTATAAAACCAATGAACATAAGTCACTATGTAGACTTTTGGGGTATCCTAGGAATTGCACATTGTTACTATTATATATTGTATTTATACGTATCGCATATTAGCATTTATAGTATGTATAAAATTACTCAATTGCTTGTCCTTTCCTTCGTATTCTTAAGTTTATGAAAATGGCATATTAAGGGGTTACTTTGTAGGACTATTTTTTTGGGGTTATCCCAGGTAATTTGCACATATGTTACTATTATAATAATTGTACTATATATACGTATATGCATAATTATGTATTTATGTATGTATGTATAAAATTACTTCAAATTGTCCATTGCCTTATTCATCTTCAGTTTGTCTTAAGTTTACCTGAAATGCTCTGCATATTAAGGGGTTCTTTGTATGCACACCTAAATGTTATTCACCTTTGTCCAAACGTTGCATCACGCTGAAATAAATTATTATTATCATTATTATTATTATTATTATTATTATTATTAATTATTATTATTATTATTATTATATTATTATTATTATTATGTCATGTCACCACATCTTCTACCCTCCTCCCCACCTTACGTGTTTCCCTGCCTCTAACAGCATCGTGTGCGGCGTCATTCCCTGTAATACTTGAGGCACCTGCTTTCACCCTTCACCTTCCTTGTTCTTATTCCTTATCAATTATTCACATCTCTTTTTTTATTTGGTTCATTCTTCCTCTATCTTCCTGTCTCTTAAATTTTCTCCCATCTCCATCTCTTTGCCTTTTCTCCCCTACCACAGTCCGTTCTTCCCCTCCATTTTCCCTTTACCCCATCTTTACTCTCATGTACCTCGTCTTCCCTACCCCTCTACCTACTCCGGCCCCCTTCCATAAACCATCTTTGTTCCTACCTCAGCGCGACACTCTTCCTCTTCCCCAACATCTCATACCTCAATATTACTCTACCTTCCTCAACTCCTGATTAGATTTTTTTTTTTTTAGATTTTGCCGCCGAAGCGGCTGGTTCATTGTACACCCCATATCAATCTTCAGGAGGGTGGCAAAAGAGCATCTGAATATATAAAATTACTAGGAACTAGATCCAAAATGGGTGAACGGGACTCCACTAAGCACTCTCACCGACTGACCGAAGGAGCATCAAAGGAGCTTTGACAAGTTAATTGAAAATTGTGCTTTCTTCCTCTTTTTTACTGTAAGATGTGAGCGTTTTTTGTAATACTGGCTAACAAGTATAATATAATATAATATAATATATATATAATATATATATATATATATATATATATATATATATATATATAATATATATATATATTATATATTATATATATATATATATATATATACATATATATATATATATATATATATATATATATATATATATATATTATATATATATATATATATATATATATATATATATATATATATATATGCAAAACAACCACTGTGAAAGAGTAGTGAAATTCCAAGCGTTTTCGTGACTACTCACATTGTCAAGGAACTATGAAAGTAATATATCAAAGAAAGGCAATTAAGGCTTAGGAGGACCTGTCTATTTGGGCCAGCGGGCCTGCTGCAGTGTTCCCTTTCTTATGAGTAGCGCGTCAGGTGTTGCTTTGTTGTGGGATGTGATAGTGAGGTGTGGGCTAGACCCTTTATATGCCTTCCTTTGATATATTACTTTCACAGTTCCTTGACAATGTGAATAGTCATGAAAGCGCTTGGAATTTCACTACTCTTTCACAGTGGTTGTTTTGCATATTTTAAAACCACCTGTTTACTGTGATCTTATTGCATATAATATATATATATATATATATATATATATATATATATATATATATATATATATATATATATATATATATATATTATATATGTATATATATATATATATATATATATATATATATATATATATATATATATATATATATATATATATTATATATATATATATAATATATATATATATGCAAAACAACCACTGTGAAAGAATAGAGAAATTCCAAGCACTTTCGTGACTACTCACATTATCAAGGAACAATGAAAGTAATGCATCAAAGGAAGGCATATAAAGGGTCTAGCCCACACCTCACTATCACATCCCACAACAAAGCAACACCTGACGCGCGACTCATAAGAAAGGGAACACTGCAGCAGGCCCGCTGGCCCAAATAGACAGGTCCTTCACACAACCCACCAACAAACTATTTCCTTGGCAAATTAAATAGCTTAGTCCATTCTATAAACTTTACCGTTGAGTTTGTAGAAAACAACTCCTTGCCTTTTCTAGATGTTTTAATTATTAAGGGTAATATTGAATTCAAATTTAAAATTTACAGAAGACCTACAAATAACTGTTCCTATGACCACTATTATTCTTCACATCAAGATAGAGTTAAACTGTCTGTTTCCTCATCAATGTTTTTGAGAGCTTTACGAATTTGTAGTCCTGAGTTCATAGATGAGGAAATATCCAAAATTTATGAAATAGGTAATGATTTGAAATACCCAAGAAACGTAATTGATAAATCTTTTAAAATTGCTAGAAATACTTTTTACAATCCAAAAAGGGACAACCAGCCTTATTCAACTAAAAATATGTTGGTTCTCCCTTACCATGAAAACTTGGTTGATATGCCTTCTCTACTTAAGACTTTTAATATCAAAGTTGTATTTAAAAATCTTGATACAGTAAAAAAACTTTTGATAAAGAATTCCCCCAAAAATGCTGACGGATGTGTCTATAAGATTCCTTGTAAAATTTGCGATAAAGTTTATTACGGTCAAACTGGTAAAAATCTCGAACTAGGACTAAAAGAACATAAATATAGCATTAGAACTGGACAAGATTCCAATGCTCTATTTATTCATGTGAGAGATTTTAACCATCCAATTGATTTTCAAAAAGTTGAGAAAGTTGTATCAAGCAAGTCCATGGTCGACAGGAATATAATTGAATCTTAAGAACATAAGAATGGAGGAACACTGCAGAAGGCCTACTGGCCCATGTGAGGCAGGTCCTTATCAAAACAACCTCTACCTAAAGCTACCCAAGAAATAACTCCCGTACCCAATGACACCAATCAAACCCAGCCATAGAAGTTGTCCCAGTTGTCAATGAATTGTACTGCATTATCCTTGCAGTGTTTATCCAGCCAACAATTAATACCAATTGCTCTGGACAACCATTCATTACCAACACCTCTTCTTGGCAAAATGCCACATATAGCAGGGCGACCCCCCTCTTCCTAATTATGTCTATAGCTGTCCTGAACTTTCTAACTAAATCCTCACTTCTACGCTTGCCTACATCATTTCCTCCAGCACTGAGGCAAATAATAGGATTGATCCCATTACCGTTCATGATGTTGTCAAGCCGGCTAACAATGTCCTCCATCCCAGCCCCAGGAAAGTAAACCCTTTGTCTCCTACTCCTGTCCTTCAAGCAGAATGCCCTATCCATGTATCTAACCTGGCTATCCCCAACAACAACAATATTCTTACCTTCCTTAGTGTGGTTCGTCGTGACGTTCCCAGTAGTCGACTCACATTCGTCGGGTAGCACGGAGAATGCATTAGATGTTTCCACAGCAGTCTCTTTCTTCTTCATCGTTTCTGTCTTTCCATTCTTCTTGATCGTCAACTTCGTTCCCTGCTGTCCAGCCACTGACCACGTTCCCTTCCTGACCTGAGGACTCAAAACAGGAGGACTACTACGAATCCTCTTGTTTTCCTCAGTCAATCGCCGTATCTCCATCTTCGCTACCCTCAATTCTTCCTTAAGCTGCTGGTAAAGTTACTCGATGGAGGGCATCTTGGTTCAGTCCAGGGAGAGCACACAAGTCACTTCTTCACAGAGTTAAGTACAGGTCACCACTGAGTTAAGTACAGGTCACCATTGTTAAGTAGTTTTGACAATAAGCAGTTTTGACAATAATATATTTCTTTTGGTTTATATAAATTAGATCCATTTATAATTAATAGAATTTGGGAATAATTTAATAATACATTGGACAAATAATAAATTTTAAAATGCTTAATTCTTGGGTAGAATAGTTTGTTGGTGGGTTGTGTGAAGGACCTGTCTATTTGGGCCAGCGGACCTGCTGCAGTGTTCCCTTTCTTATGAGTAGCGCGTCAGGTGTTGCTTTGTTGTGGGATGTGATAGTGAGGTGTGGGCTAGACCCTTTATATGCCTTCCTTTGATGCATTACTTTCATTTTTCCTTGATAATGTGAGTAGGCACGAAATCGCTTGGAATTTCTCTATGCTTTCACAGTGGTTGTTTTGCATATTCTGAAATCACCTGTTTACTGTGATCTTATTGCATATATATATATATATATATAAAATATATATATATATATATATATATATATATATATATATATATATATATATATAATATATAATTATATATATATTATATATATATATATATATATATATGTATATATATATATATATATATATATATATATATATATATATATATATATATATATATATATATATATATAATATATATATATATATGTCGTGCCGAATATGTAAAACTGGTCAGTTAGCAAGAACTCATTTAAAATTAAGTCCTTTCTGAAATTTTCTCTTATACGTTTAAAAATATATTTTTTTCATTAATGTTAATGCAAAAAAAATAAATTTTGCACCAAAAGCATCTTAGAAAACTTACCTAACCTTATTATAACAAGAGCAATTTATTTTACCCTAACCCAACTAAATATATTTTAAATACGTTTACAATAATTTGGTACTAAACAAACACAATCAAATATATTTTTTTCGTTAGGTTCAGAATGATTTTGGCGAAATTATTGCATTCACAAATTTTCACTTGTCCTATATGGCAAGATGAGCGTTGCTATTTAAGACAAGATCGCAAGTTCTGCCTATTTGGCACGACATATATATATATATATATATATATATATATATATATATTTATATATATATATATATATATATATATATATTATATAATATATATATATATATATAAAATATATATATATATATATATATATATATATATATATATATATATATATATATATATATATATATATTGAGGGTATTTCATGTTAAGCCGATGGTATGCACTCCTGCAAGAGGACTACGAATGTACATTTGACCTTTAGCAACGAGATGCCTTCTCTCATTCCCAGTAATTGGGGGTAAATTTACCAGGGAATCTTCGGAAATCCTGGCACTGCATAGCTCTTAGCTCCACTTCCTTCATTCTGGATATTTCAGTACAGTTTATTTAGTTTGAGAATGACCTTTAAATCCGTTGGCATCCTAGAATGCTGAAATTTTAACGAAGGCAAAAATATTTTTGCCATTAAAGCGGAAGACATTGATGGGACTGCCGTCCATGCTCAGTGCTTAGAATAATCACCCACGTGCCTCCCATGAAGTCTCTGCCACCACGTAATAGTGAGTCATCTTCGGGGAAAACGGAGGACTGTGTGCGATTTCAATGGCTGAAATGTCAACAAGTATTTCGGCCATGTATTCCTATCTTTGAACCCAAAGAGACACCATCCAGCTTTTGGCAAGCGGCTGGCTCTTGATTAAAACTTTCCCTTAGGGTTTCGACAAAATCAAAAGCCTTCTAACCCACGCGAGCCCAAACTTTAGATGAGCTTTCTAGTTCCGAAAATCAGAACAGAAACAGACTTCAAAGAGCTTGACCAGGCATCAGCACGCTCTGAAGTTAAACAGCTGGCCTGCACTCACTAAACATTTTCCCGGAGTCAAAATGAGCTCTCATCTCTTCAGTTGCGTTTTCCTCCGATAAATCAATTCACGAATCTCTGGACTTTGTTTATTGGCTCCAGTGGGATATCTAGGAAGAGATATCTCTCATATTCCGGGCCGTCCCAACACTGAAGAAACAAACGTACGGTTTTCAACGATTTGAACGATGGCAATACTTTCCCCCGCTGCCAGACGTTAACTTCCTATTTATGTAATGTAGTTATTGGCTTTTAACTATATGCAGTTACAGGGTAATTTAAATTAATTAAAATAAAATTACCCAACCTAAAAAACATTGTTTTGATCTCGGCTTCAATCGTTCAGAAATATAGGCATGTTCATGCATTAGAAATATAAGGATGTGCATACACTAGAAATACAGGTATGTGCATGCATTAGAAAGCGAACGAACCAAATATAAAAGTATATTAACACCAATAAAAACACAGTAGGCTAGTAGACAGCAACTACCCAGGAAGATGCTGAAATCTTGTCTTGTCATACGAGTGTGAAACAGAAACCTGTCAAATACTTTGCACTCTGGTAGGTTAGCTGGTCTTTTCTTTCTGTCCCATTAACACGTAAGACGACAAGTAAATCTAGCAACTACTAATTAACATCCAGTATGTGTATGTGAGTATGTACTTACCTGAATATATGATGAATTTCTTAACGGTTTTTGCAGTTGCAGAGGTTCCTTTCAAATCCCACGTGGAGGTTGGGTCGAACTCTTCCTCTGTTAATAATGTGTATCCTAATTGGAAATTAAAATGCTGGGATCAAAGGACTATTAACCCCTTCCGTACCAATTACTGAAAGCCAAGGCAGGCAATTATAAGTTAGGTTGATTGATAATGTTGTTAATGAGAATGAAGGTGAACGTCTTAACGCTAAGCGAAATACCTATAAAATGACGGGAGGATTTCAGTAGGAAGGTGTTAATGTGTTAAATCGGATGTATGTGAGAGAACCGGAGTTACAGAAGGAGTAGTGATGATGTTATCAGTTACGGAAAGAAAGGAGTAGGAATGAGGATTTAAATTCGAGATCTGAGGTGACTAGAATAAACGAGAAATGTGAAATTTAGATTAGATGTTGTGGTCGAAGAGACCAGTTTGTTGCACACCCCAGTCCATTCTAGGATATATAAAAGGCTTAGGCACTAAGCTCCGAGAAGCTTAACAGGATTTCATCTGAATATACGAATATATTTACAATTTATGTTTCATTTGTTGCAATTAAATTTATGACATTTGCTTGAAAAGTTTTACATCTTATTTTCAGTAATAAGATAACATATCACATAGGTTATCATGTTATCTCTATATTCCTCAATATGTGGATACTCAAGCACATAGTAATCAAGATAGTGATCACAAGGTTGACCACATACTTTGCATTTAGTTTGATTATCGTCTGTGTGTCTGCCAGAAATACTTGCAACCAAGCCTAAGCTTGGCTACTACATCAGTTCTTTGTTTACATTGCGAGTTCGTTAGTAAATAAGCTTATCTACGTTCATATTATCATAGTGTGTCACAGATCTACTCAGGCTTCGAACTGCATTAATGTAATTTATTCACTCCCCTGAATGTAACTCATTCACTCCCTGGAGTGTAACTCATGCACTCGCTGAATGTAACTCATTCAGACCCCTGAATGTAACTCACCCACTCCCTCAATGTAATTCATTCACTTCCCTGAAATGTAGCTCATTCAATCCTCTGAATATAACTCATTTAAACTCCTGAATATAACTCACTCAAGCCTCTGAATATAACTCATTCAGACCCTTGAGTTTAGCTCATTTACTCCCTTGAATGTAGCTTATTCAGGCCCTTGAATGTAACTCATTCAGGTTGCTGAATGTAGCTCATTCAGGCCCCTGAATGTAACTTATTCAGGCCCCTGAATGTAATTCCTCCCTCTCAATGTAACTCACTCACTTCCCCTGGAATGTAACTCATTCACTATCTCTGGAATGTAACGCATTCCCTCCCTGGAATGTAACTCATTCACTCCCCGTGAAATGTAACTCATTCACTCCCCTCAGCATAGCTCATTTCCAACACACATATTTTTATCAGTTCTCCAGTTGAAACTTGCTCAATTACAATAATTTCCTTCTCAATTATAGTTTCAATCTTAATTGGAACTCCTGCCGCAATTATAACTCTTATCTCAGTTAATATACTTAATTACCATGTAAATTAACTTTAGACTATTTGCACTGTTAAGGTGCAATTAACGTTTGAGCAAAAGATGTTATACAGTTTAATGAAGGGTATCCAAGGGGTTCTCACTAGACAGTTCACGGTGTTGACGGTGTCCGGGACATCATGTAAATTATACCTCTTATCTGTATGTAAGTTTAAGAGTAATTTCTATTGTTTAAAATACCGCGCTGCTCATGTAGCAGACTAGTCTTCTCCTTCTTCTTTTTAATATTAATGTTATAATGAATGTAATAATAATAATAATAATAATAATATATAATAATTATATATTATTATTATTATTATTATATTATTATTATTATATTATTATTAGTGTGATTATTATTATTATTATTAGTGTGATTATTATTATTATTATTATTATTATTATTATTATTATTATTATTATTATTATTATTATTATAAGCAGAATGAATGGTGCTATTCAGCAAAGTATATTTTTGTACATATCGTTTTATCTACTTCCCCGAGACTTTGGGGTCCCACAGCTGGCACTAGTGTCAATAGTGTACAACCCATATAAGTTAAGATCATTGCTAGAGGTGAACGGTTATCATGAATCACACTGAAAGGTCACTGACGCTGACCTCTATAGTTTCAAGCCCTGGGCTCACTGCGGCGTCTAGCACAAAGGATACATTTGAGAACATTGGCAGACTACACGTACTTTTCTGTCAATATACTCCGTGCAGAGCAGTTGTGTGTTACCCCAAACGCACTCACTACGTTCGAACCCCAACCCTGGTACTTTTCTCAAGATTGATGGATAGATCACATCGCTTCCAGGCTGACTGATCGATTACCTCAAACAATTCCTCATCTTTCCCCGTTCTTCTCTGTAATAGACTGAAGAAGCCACGGGCTGGCGAAAGGTTTCCGTAATAAAGACTCCCAAATGTTACCCAAGTGTCTCATTCTTCAACTTGTCGATTTTTTTTAATCCTTTTTACATCATAATTCCAAACCTCACAACACCAGAGGTGATTCCTGTCTCCTATACCAGCACATTAGAATCCTAGTCTTCAACCTGACAGTGTTACCTGGGTCTCGTGAAGTCACGATGGGAAGAGGCCAATGAAGTCAGCCCAGTGCATCACTGCAGTGCCTGGGGCGTCAGGATGGGAATGAAATGTAGTCAGCACAAGGCTTCAGTATTGCCTCCCATGTCAGTACCAGGGGCATCAGGACGGGAAGAAGCCACCGAGGCCGGCACAGGCTTCACTGCTGCCGCCTCCATTACGTTATCAATTACACTAATCTAGTCAAATCGTTTGGCAACAGAAACTTTCCAACTTTGTTAAGGACTTTAGAGAGAGTTCCTTGTGCACTGTGTGTGTGGGGGAGAGGGGGGAGAGTGCACCTATAGTGTGGGGAGTAAGTCGTGGAGGAGATGAGAGTAGGGAGTTTAGAAGAGGGGTGAGGTTTGCCTCTGGTAGGGAAGTAAGGAGATGGGTGAGGAGTGAAGGGTGTAAGTGAGAGGTACCTCAAGTGAGGGGATAGGTGAAGGGTGCAGACCAGAGGGTGTATGGGGGTTGTTTAGGGGGATGGGGTGTTGAGGGGGATGTACGAGGCGCTCATCTTAGGGGTTTAAGAGGGAGGGGTGATGGAAAATACTAGTGAGGTGTGTGAGGGGGTCATGGACATCTGGAAATGTCACTACTAGTAAGGTGTTTGAGGGGCTGATGGGCGCTTCTAATAAAGGGCTGTGAGGGGGTGATGGGCACCTTTAATGAGGGGCTTTGAGGGGGTGATGGGCACCTTTAATGAGGGGTTGTGAGGGGTGATGGACATTACTAGTGAGGGGTTGTGAGGGGTGATGGACATTACTAATGAGGGGTTGTGAGGGATGATGGGTATTACTAGTGAGGGTTTGTAAGGGGTGAGGCGTTGTAAGGGGTGAGGAGGTTGTGAGGGGTGATGGGCATTACTAGTGAGGGTCTGTAAGGGGATGCTTGTGAAATTGTACCTCCACCTCTGTTGATATTCATGCCTTTATTTCCTTTTTTCCTTACACCGGTCTTTATCATAATCCATACCTGTCTCTCTCTCTCTCTCTCTTTCCATTCAGCTTACTTCACTCTTTCTCCAGATATGCTCCTCCTATTCTACACCTCTCACTTTCTTCTGTACGTGCTTTCTATCTTCTTTGCCTATTCTCCTCTTCCCTCACCTTCCCTTCCATCCTCAGTAAGGCTCTCGTGCTGCCTTCCCTGCCATCCTCAGTGAGGCTCTCGTGTGCCTTCCCTGCCATCCTCAGTGAGGCCCTCGTGCTGCCTTCCCTGCCATTCTCAGTGAGGCCCTCGTGCTGCCTTCCCTGCCATCCTCAGTGAGGCTCTCGTGCTGCCTTCCCTGCCATCCTCAGTGAGGCCCTCGTGCTGCCTTCCCTGCCATCCTCAGTGAGGCTCTCGTGCTGCCTTCCCTGCCATCCTCAGTGAGGCCCTCGTGCTACTTTCCCTGCCATCCTCAGTGAGGCTCTCGTACTGCCTTCCCTGCCATCCTCAGTGAGGCTCTCGTACTGCCTTCCCTGCCATCCTCAGTGAGGCTCTCGTACTGCCTTCCCTGCCATCCTCAGTGAGGCTCTCGTACTGCCTTCCTGCCATCCTCAGTGAGGCTCTCGTACTGCCTTCCCTGCCATCCTCAGTGAGGCTCTCGTACTGCCTTCCTGCCAGAGGCTGTGTCCGGACATACTCACGTCATGCTAACTAAACCTCTTCAATTATTTACCGGGAGACTGATAAATATTTACTAACTCTGGTAGTTCATGATGGTATAGAGGAACGTACACATACACACACACACACACACAAACACACAACACACACACACACACACACACACACACACACACACACACACACACACACACACACACACACACACACACACACACACACACACACACACACACTACACACACACACTTTTTCCTTTGATAGATCAAACTTGATTACCTTCACTGTGACTACAGTAATCCATTGACAGAAATCAACATAGCCTGTGATTTACCGCTGACCTGCTTCGGGAGTTTTCCTGCTACCCCCGCCCCGCTCTTATCCTGCCCCCCTCCCTGCCCGGTAACAGCCTGGTCCACCAGGCTGTTGCTCTTGGTGGTCCGCCGACCCACATATCCAGTATCACAGTCTTCTTGATCAGCCACAACGCAGAGGTAGTAATGTAAGGGAGTGAGAGCATAAGTTATTTGAGTAGTCTTACCACTGTCATTATTTATGTTGTTCTGAAAACTCATTATTAGACCTGTCATTTTCCTGGCCTTAGCAGCGTTTGTTTTATCGTGTTCTTTAAAAGATAGGTTAGCTGATATCATTACTCCTAGATCTTTCCTATGCTTTTTCGTTGTACAGGAGAACCATCCTTTAATTTGTAAATCGTTTTCCTTTTGAGTTCCATATCAGAGCAACTGAAATTTGTCCCTGTTGAATATCGTGTTATTTTCTACCTCCCGCTGGAAGACTATATCCTCTTGCAGTTTTTCGCTGTCCTCTACAGAGGTGATTTTCATGCTGATCTTTTTATCATCTGCAAAAGATGATACAAAGCTGTGATTTGTGTATTATCTATGTTTCTAATTAGAGTGAGAAATAGCAGTGGTGCCAGGACAGTGTCTTGGGGAACTGCTTTTCATATTATTAAGGTTAACTTTTACGTCGTGTACTGCTACTCTTTGTGCTCTATTCATTAGGAAGTTGCACACCCATTTGCCTACCTTTTTCTGTTAGCCTTATTTATCTCATACTGTGTGTCATCATTCCATAATCGCATTTATCAAATGACTTAACGAAGTCCGTGTACTCCACGTCTGCTTCGTTGGATTCCGCAATTTTGTCACAGTGATTCAGTAGTTGTGACAAACATGATCTCCCTGTTGTAAACACATGCTACTGACCTGGATTACATAGGTCATTTTTTCCCATGAATTTTGTAACTTAGAGTCTCGTCACCAATTCAAAGAGTTTTATAATGAGTGATGTTAGCGCCACTGGCCTGTAGTTGCTTACCATAACTCTGCTGCCGCCTTTATACAGAGGAGATAGGTCGGCAGTTTTTTTTTTTAGGACCTCCCGCGCTTCGCTTATATCTAAGCTCTTCCTCTAACGAGTGCCCAGTGCTAGTAATTATGATAGCTTGCCTTTCTTTGGAAATAGAGAGTTCCAAGAGTCTGCTACGATAGGATATATGGGAGAGGTAATGCTAAATAAAGCTGCAAAAACTGGAATATGGAATATGGGGTATTAGTGAGGTGTTCGCACCTAAACATATGAACGTAAATAAGACAGAAATCGTTCAAAGAAATATACAAAATGGCCCTCTGTTTATTACATTCATGAGAAGGAGAGCAGTAAACCAGTAGGAGTTATACAGCATTAGGTTCGAGCTAAGAAAGTGGAGGGCTGGGCCAATTATTTGAATCAAGAACCCCTCACCGGCATCAGCGAGCATCCCTTGTGGGGAAAATCGCTCCCAGAGCAAAGGATTATAAGTTAGGAAGAAAGACTCACTGACTGAGGGCTATATTCTTTATGTTAAGTCTTAAAAAACTCAACAGATGAGTTAAGGTGAGTAGAAGAGAATCATCGGTACGGTTCATCTTTACTCTTTCCCAGTACTTTTTCACTGTATGATTTTCTCTTAGGGACTTCCAACCTAACATGTCCAGGATTTTTTTCCCTGTCAAGTTTCCTGGTTCGCGTAACCGGAGGGCGGTTGCCTCCTTAAAAGTGTTCTCAGTAAAATGAGAGATATAGTAATGACTGACCAGTAGAGACTGGACGCCGTTGGTACAATGAGACATGAAACGAAAATTCTTCTCTGCGAGCTGGAAACATCCAAAGCACTGGGACCTGACCTTAGGTTCTACACAGGGCAACTGCCAGAACGATGGAAAACAGTTAATGCAGTCCTAGTATGGCACCAAGGGAACAGACAAGGACCGTTGAGCTACGAGTCAGCATCCCTGATCTGATGAAATTAAGACACATGTGCAACATCTGGGTATCTTTATTGTAGACGTTTCGCCATCCAGTGGCTTTATCAATACAAATTCCAGGACATATCTTGAAGATAGCAGAACTATGTACAGAAGATGAGGCAATCAGTCCCTCAACCTAGGAGTAGGTGCGAAGAGCACCGTAGTCATGGAGATTCTGAAGCAGAAGCAAGGCGCCTGACGCTTATATACTAACGTCAGGTGGAAATGGGACGGGTAGCAGACGAGGGCATAGATGGGTTAGTTGTAGTAGTAGTTGTCGTAGTCGTGAAGGTTATGTACATGTCCTCAGAATCAAGATTCCATGATGTTGCAGTGTCTGACCTGCATTCTCTGAATTATTGAAGATGTTGAGGAGACTAATAGCCCACCTGGAGAGGAGAGATTATACACTCCATAGCTAGCTAGGGTTCATGGAAAGAAACCCCTTATCATAATTCTTCTAAACATCTGTGGCACTGTAACCGGGATAAAGCAGGGCAGAGAGGGTTTGGTAGACTGTGCATATTCCTAGGAGTTCAAAATAGCATTTAACACTATATCAGACAAGAAGCTGTTCAACAGGTGAGACCCCCCTTTTTTGGGGAAAACCCCCCGTTTTGGGGAAAAAAACCCAGAGAGGAAAAAAAAACTCCTAAATTTTAGGGAAAATTTTTTTTAAACCGGACCGGGAAAAACGGGGGGGGTTTTTTTTTAGGGTGAAAAATTTAAAAAGGTTAAAAAGATTTTTAAGGGAAAAAATTGGCCGTGGAAAAAAAACAAAATTTTTTCCCATTTTGGAAACCCAAAATTTTTAAATTTTTTATTTTAAAAAAAAATAAAAAAATTTAAATTTTATAAAAAAAAATTTTTATAATTAGCAATATTTTTAAAAAATTTGTAAAATTGATTTTTTAATTTTTTTTTTAAATTAAAATTTAAAAAAAAATTTTTTAAAATTTGGGAAATTAAATTTAAATTTATAAAAAAATATTTTTTTAAATTTAAAAAAAAATTATTTTTATATAATTAATAAAAATATACAATAATTTATTTTTAGTTTGTTTAAAAGTTTTGAAATTTTTAAATAAATTATATTTATTTTATTATTTAATTAATTGAAATTTAATATAATGGAAAAATATATATAAAATATTATAAAAATTTATTATATTTTTTAAATTTAATAAAATAAAGAAATTTTAAATTTTTAATTATTAAATAATTTAATATTAAAAATTTTAAATTTGAAAAGAAAATTTAAGGTATATTAATTTAAAAAAATTTATAAAATTTTAAAATTAAAAAATAAAAAAATTTATTTATAAAAATTTTTATATAAAAAAATATTTTTTAAAGGTGGAAAAATTTTAATTATATAATAAAAATTTTTTTTTTTTTTTAAATTTTAAAAATTAAAAATTAATATAAAAAAAAAATTTTAAATTAAAATTTAAAATTAAAATATATTTTTATTTATATTATTATTATATTATAATAAAAATATATTATATTATAAATTATATATATATATAATATATTTTATTATATTAAAATTTTTTTTTATTTATTATATTTAAAATTATATATATATTATTATATTATATTATATTATATAATTATTATTATATATATATTATATATATTATATTATATATATATATATATATAGTTTTTTTTTGATTTGTATATATTTATATATTATATATATTTTAAATTATATATAATATTTTATATAATTATTATTTTTATATATATTTTATAATATTATTATTTTTTATATTAATATATATATAAAATATATATATATATATATATAGATATTTGTAATATTTTATATATATATATTTATATATATATATATTTATATATAATATAATATTTATTTTATATATATAATATATAATATATATATTTATATATATATATATATATATATTATATAAAATAAAATTATATATATATAATAAAAAATATTTAAATTATATTATAAAATATTATAATATAATATTTATACATAAGTATATTATTAAATATTATTTGGATATATATATTATATATAATAATTTATTTATATATATATATAAAAATATATATATAATATATTATATATATTATATTTAAAAATATATATTTTTAATATATAAAATATTTATATATATATATATATATATTATAATATTATATATAATAGTAATAATATTTAATATATATAAAATATATTAAATACTATATTTATATATATAATATATATTATTATAATATTATTTATTATAATATATATTAAATAATAATATTATTATTAATAAAAATATATTAATAAAAATATATATATATATAGATATTTTATTTATAGTTTTATATATAAAAATTATTTTTTATATATATATATATATATTATATATTTATATATATATATAGTAAATAAATATTTATTTTATATAATTTTAAATTTTTAATTTATATAATATATATATATATTAATATATATTATATTTATATAATATTAATATAGAAATTTTTAAAGTCGGACTTGAGTCCGGGGAAAGGGGAAGTACAATCCTCCCTTTTAAAAGGAGGGGTTTGGGATATTGGGAGTTGGAGGGTATGTTTTTTTTAAAAAAACCCAAAGTTTCCCTTTCCCCAAAAAAGTTATTCCCGGATTGCAAAAAAGGGGAAAAAGTGGATTTGGGGGTTTTAAAAAAATTTTCTTTTTGGGGGTGTTAAATATATATTATTACATTTATTATTTATTTTATTATATATATTATAATAATATATTATATTTTTTTTTTATAATAAAATTTTAAAATTAAATATTTTTATATATATTTTTTTTATAAAATTTTTTTTTTTTATTATTTATTTTATTATATATGTATATATTTATAATTATTATTTTATAAATATATATTTTTATATATATAATTAATATTTTAAATTATTATAAAAATAATTTTTTAATCTTATTAAAAAATTTTTTTAAAAAAAATATATATTAAAAAAATTGATAATAATATTAAAGGTTGGAAAAAAAATATTTTTTTTAGTTTTAAAATTTTATATGGGGTAAAATTTTAAAAAACCCCATTGTTATAATTATTAAAAATATATATATAAAATATATATTTATATAATAATGTATATAATATATATGTGTGTGTGTGTGTGCGGGAGGGGCCCCCAAAACAGCTTTCTACTGCTGCATCCATAAAAAAAAAAGGCAAGAACACAAGCATTTGGAGCAATCCCCACCTTTGTTATCACAGCAGATAATACTAGTATAACAAGGGAAAAATTTAGTTATTCCCACCGCTCGCCAACAGAGGAAACGGACTAAAAGTTTCTGAAACTCGCTGCAGAAGAGTTAACATGTGAAATACAAGACTTCAATATAGAGAACAATTTATAGTACAAAGGATACATTAAAAACAAGGAAAATACAAGTAAAAAATATACTAGAACTCCTGTCAACTGTCCTACATAAGGGAATACAAGTCCAGAACAGCAGAAACTCAAATTAAGAAAGCACCTGGGCATCCAGAAGGAAAAATGAATTAGAATTGCGTCAAAAAAAAGGCATATTATGTCTGGCTCTGAAATTAGCTGTAACCTTCAGGGACGAGCAACAGGCATCGTATATAGTTTGTGTCCCATGAGTATTTTCTAAGATGAGAATCTGTAACTTCATTAGTGATTCTGTGACTTGTGATGTTGCTGAAGAAAGTTTCAGATCTCAGGGATGAATGATAACACCTCATTACACAATTACCTTATTTATTTATTAAGTAATGTAATGATGAGCATAGATAGAATACATAGATGAAATATTTAGTGATTATGGAATAATGTGCGTCATTAATGAAGACATGACATACTACAAGAGAAAACATAGATATGAATATATGAAATATGTATCCGTCATCTAACTAGAATATTTGTAAGTGCTGTAACTATTGATGCCAATAACAAAATCCCCCCAACAAACACTGAATACAACCTCGTTCATATTTGCTAATATACAGGGCCTTAAGCCATCCACCAACAACAAAATACCTTTTATCAGCGGACTTCTAGGGGAGTCTAATGCAGTGTTTGCAGCCTTCACAGAGGCTCACACAAAAGATCATTTTGACAGTGAAATATGGATAAGTGGTTACAACCTTTTCAGATGCGACAGAATGAACAGGCAACAAGGGGGATTTGGCCTGTATGTGAAAGAGTCCCTCATCTGCACGGAGTGGCTGAACACCACAAATGAGATAGTTGAAGTTCTATCAATAAAGATCGAGAACCAAAACCTAGTCATTGTGGTTGTATATAAGCCACCAGATGCAACCTCCCAACAGTTCAAGGAACAACTACTGAAAATTGATTACTGTCTGGAAAACCTTCCAGCTCCATCCCCAAACATCTTACTGCTTGGTGATTTCAATCTAAAGCATACAAAATGGAAGAATGTAGCAAATAATGTTATAGCTGAAACAATCCCCGGAGGTAGCGCAGATGAAAGGTCACACACACATGAGCTACTAAGTCTCTGCGAAAAACACACCTTAAGCCAGCAGATAGTGGAGCCAACAAGACTAGAAAACACACTTGACCTTATCTTCACAAATAATGAGGACCTGATAAGAGACATAAGAATATAAAAAACAACTAATTCCGATCACAACCTAATCGAAGTCCAGACGTACATGCATAGATATCCTGATCAGCAGAATGCATGTACCTGTGAAGGTGTCTTCACAAAATACAACTTCAACAACAAGAACATCAACTGGGATTAGGTAAACCATGTCCTAAATGAAACATGTTGGGAAGATATCTTAAATGACATGGATCCAAACCAGTGCCCTGAAAGGATCAACTTCCTGGCAGCTGAAGCATGTTCTAGGCATATTCCCCTAAGAAAGAAGAAGAGCAGGAGTAAACTGGGGAGAGAAAGACACTCCCTCTCCAGAAGACGACGAAGAGTCACTGAGCTCCTCAGGAGTGCTGGAATATCTGGTACACGAAAGGAGGCACTGACCAGGGAAGTGGAAACTATCGAACTTAAGCTAAATGACTCTTACAGAAACCAGGAGAGACAGGAGGAGCTTAAAGCTATAAGTGAAATTGAAAGAAATTCAAAATATTTCTTTTCATATGCCAAAAACAAGGCAAATACCACATCTAGTATCGGGCCCTAACTCAGACAGGATGGGACTTACACAGATGGCAACAAGGAAATGAGTGAAATATTGAAACCCCAGTACGACTCTGTTTAGTGAACCACTAATCAGTCTGAGGATCGACGACCCAAATGATTTCTTCATGAATGAGCCTCAAAACTCCATAAATGTATGCCAGATTTCCGACATTACCCGAACTCCGATAGATTTCAAAAAAACCATTGACAACGTGCCCATGCACTCAACCCCGGGCCCAGACTCGTGGAGCTCTGTTTTCATTAAGAACTGCAAGAAACCCCTCTCGCGTGCCCTAAGTACACTATGGAGGAGGAGATTGGACATGGGTGAAATTCCACAGTCACTTAAAACAACGGATATAGCCCCACTCCATAAAGGTGGCAGCAAAGCATTAGCTAAGAACTATAGACCAATAGCTCTGACGTCCCACATCATAAAAATCTTTGAAAGAGTGCTAAGAAGCAGGATTGCAAATCACCTGGATTCCCAAAATCTGCACAATCCAGGGCAACAAGGGTTCAGGGCAGGTCGCTCCTGCCTCTCACAACTACTGGATCACTATGATATGGCCTTGGATGTACTGGAAGAAAATCAGAATGCAGATGTAATATACACAGACTTTGCAAAAGCATTTGACAAATGCGATCATGGCGTAATAGTCCATAAAATACGTGCTAAAGGAATAACTGGGAAAGTGGGGAGATGGATCTTCAACTTCCTAACAAATCTAACACAAAGAGTAGTGGTCAACAGAGTTAAATCGGAGGCTGCCATAGTGAAGAACTCTGTTCCACAAGGCACAGTACTCGCCCCCATCTTATCCCTCATCCTCATATCAGACATAGACAGAGATATGCATCACAGCACCGTATCATCCTTTGCGGATGATACTAGGATCTGCATGAGGCTGTCATCTGCTGAGGACGCGGTTAACCTCCAAGAAGATATAAACAAAGTTTTCCAGTGGGCAACGGTAAACAATATGATGTTCAATGAGGACAAATTCCAACTACTCCGTTATGGAAAACTGGAGGAGATAATAACTAGAACAGAGTATACTACAGACTCTGGCCATACCATAGAGCGGAAAAATAATGTAAGGGACCTGGGAGTAGTAATGTCTGAGGATCTCACTTTCAAGGATCACAACAGTGCCACGATCACAAGTGCAAAGAAAATGATAGGATGGATAATGAGAACGTTCAAAACGAGAGATGCCAAGCCAATGATGATCCTTTTCAAATCACTTGTTCTCTCTAGGCTGGAATACTGCTGTACATTAACATCTCCATTCAAAGCAGGTGAAATTGCAGATCTAGAGAGTGTACAGAGATCCTTTACTGCACGTATAAGTTCTGCCAAGCACCTTAACTACTGGGAATGCTTGGAAGCACTTGACTTGTACTCGTTGGAACGCAGGAAGAAGAGAAATATCATAATCTACACTTGGAAAATCCTGGAAGGAATGGTCCCAAATCTGCACACAGAAATCACTCCCTACGAAAGTAAAAGACTGGGCAGGCGATGCAAAATGCCCCCAATTAAAAGTAGGGGCGCCATTGGTACACTAAGGGAAAACACCACAAGTGTCCGGGGCCCAAGACTGTTCAACAGCCTCCCATCAAGCATTAGGGGAATTGCCAATAAACCCCTGGCTGCCTTCAAGAGAGAGCTGGATAGATACCTAATGTCAGTGCCGGATCAGCCGGGCTGTGGCTCGTACGTTGGACTGCGTGCGGCCAGCAGTAACAGCCTGGTTGATCAGGCCCTGATCCATCGGGAGGCCTGGTCATGGACCGGGCGGCGGGGGCGTTGATCCCCGGAATAACCTCCAGGTAACCTCCAGGTAACATGGAAAGTATATATAGTATAATTAAAAACGAACAGAAAAAATCATACGACGAACACACACACACACATACACACACACACACACACACACACACACACACACACACACACACACACACACACACACACACACACACACACACACACACACACACACACACACACACGCGCGCGCACACACACACACACACACCGCAGGGCCAGGAGCTTAGTCTCGACCCCTGCAACCACAATTAGGTGAGTACCCACACACACACACCTCCTGCAGGAGGTTCAGTGGGGGCAGGAGTTAGTAGGAAAATCAGTAAACGAAATGATGGACTTCGTAACAACAAAATGCAAGGAGCCAGAGAAAGGTTTGTTTCCAAGGGTAACATAAATGATGGGAAGGACAGAACGAGCCCTTGGTTTACCCGAAGGTGTAGGGGGCAAAACCTAAGTGCGCTAGAGAATGGAAAAGTACAGAAGGCAAAGGACTCAGGAAAATAAAGAGATTAGTCGACGAGCCAGAAACGAGTATGCACCGATAAGGAGGGAGACCCAGCGGCAGTATGAAAATGACATAGAATCGAAAGTCAAGTCTGAACCGAAACTGCTTTACAGCCACATCAGGAGGAAGGCAACAGTGAAAGACCAGGTAATCATTCTGAGGAAAGAAGGTGGGGAACTCACAAGAAATGACCAAGAAGTATGTGAGGAGCTCAACATGAGATTTCTGGAAGTATTCACAGTGGAGGCTGAAGGGACACTGGGAAGACAAAACAGTGGGGTACATCAACAAGGGAAATACCAACAAGCATTAGGTGAATCTCACACAACTGAGGAGGAGGTGGAGAAGCTCCTAAGTGACGTTGATACCTCAAAGGCGCGGTGGGACTGGACATCTCTCCGTGGGTCCTTAGAGAGGGAGCAGGGACACTTTGTGCGCCACTAACCAAAATCTTCAACACTTCCCTTGAAACTGGGCAACTACCTGATGTATGGAAGGCAAATGTAGTCCCCATCTTTAAGAAAGGAGACAGAAATGAAGCACTAAACTATAGACCAGTGTCACTGACGTGTATAGTATGCAAAGTCATGGAGAAGATTATCAGGAGGAAAGTGGTGGAGCACCTGGAGCGGAACAAGATTATAAACGACAGCCAGCACGGATTAATGGAAGGCAAATCCTGTGTCACAAACCTAGTAGAGTTTTATGACAAGGTAACTAAAGTAAGAAATGAGAGGGAGGGGTGGGTTGATTGTATTTTCTTGGGCTGCAAGAAGGCCTTAGACACAGTTCTTCACAAGAGATTAATACAGAAGCTAGAGGATCAGGCACATATAACAGGAAGGGCAGTGCAATGGATCAGAGAATACCTAACAGAGAGGCAACAGCGAGTCATGGTCCTGGTCCGTGATGAGGTATCACAGTGGGCGCCTGTGAAGAGCGGGATCCCACAGGGGTCAGTCCTGGGACCAGTGCTATTCTTGGTATATGTGAACGACATGACGGAAGGGATAGACTCAGAAGTGTCCCTGTTTGCAGATGATGTGAAGTTAATGAGGAGAATTAAATCAGATGCGCGACCAGACAGGTCTACAAAGAGACCTGGACAGGCTGGATGCGTGGTCCAGCAACTGGCTCCGAGAATTTAACCCCGCCAAATGCAAAGTCATGAAGATCGGAGAAGGGCAAAGAAGACCGCAGACAGAATATAGGCTAGGAGGCCAAAAACTTCAAACCTCACTCAAGGGAAAAGATCTAGGAGTGAGTATAATACCGAGTACATCGCCAGAAGCACACATTAACCAGATAACTGCTGCAGCATATGGGCGCCTGGCCAACCTGAGAATAGCGTTCCGGTACCTCAGTAAGGAATCGATCAAGACTTTATATACCGTGTACGTCAGGCCCATACTGGAATACGCAACACAAGAATGGAACCCACGCCTGGTTAAACACGTCAAGAAATTAGAGAAAGTGCAAAGGTTTGCAACAAGGCTGGTTCCAGAGCTAAGGGGAATGTCCTATGAAGAAAGGTTAAGGGAAATCGGTCTGACGACACTGGAGGACAGGGGGGTTAGGGGAGACATGATAACGACATACAAAATACTGCGTAGAATAGACAAGGTGGACAGAGACAGGATGTTTCAGAGATGGGACACAGAAACGAAGGGTCACAATTGGAAGCTGAAGACTCACATGCGTCAAAAGGATGTTAGGAAGTATTTCTTCAGCCACAGAGTTGCTGGGAAGTGGAATAGTCTGGCAAGCGATGTACTGGAGGCAGGAACTACACATAGTTTTAAGACGAGGTATGATAAAGCTCATGGAGCAGGAAGAGGGAGGACCCAGTAGCGGTCAGTGAAGAGGCGGGGCCAGGAGCTGAGTCTCGACCCCTGCAACCACAATTAAGTGAGCACACACACACACAAGTGATTCTTGTAGGATTGCGTGGTCCTGTGGGTTAGAGCGTCTTGTGTGATTTTCGCTCACCAAGGGGAGGGCCAAAACGGTATGGGTTCGAATCCTCGGCTAGTCGCAGTGTTGTTATTGATTCAATACCACTCGTTCGTGGTTGCAGTAATATATATATATATATATATATATATATATATATATATATATATATATATATATATATATATATATGTAGATAGTAGGTTGGTAGACAGCAACCGCCCAGGGAGGTACTACCGTCCTGCCAAGTGAGTGTAAAACGAAGGCCTGTAATTGTTTTACATGATGGTAGGATTGCTGGTGTCTTTTGTCTGTCTCATAAATATGCAAGATTACAGGTAAGTCTTGCTACTTCTACTTACACTTAGGTCACACTAAACATACATGTACAAGCATATATATATACACACCCCTCTGGGTTTTCTTCTATTTTCTTTCTAATTCTTGTTCTTGTTTATTTCCTCTTATCTCCATGGGGAAGTGGAACAGAATTCTTCCTCTGTAAGCCATGCGTGTCGTAAGAGGCGACTAAAATGCCGGGAGCAAGGGGCTAGTAACCCCTTCTCCTGTATATATTACTAAATTTAAAAGGAGAAACTTCAGTTTTTTCTTTTGGGCCACCCCACCTCAGTGGGATACGGCTGGTACGTTGAAAGAAGAAATATATATATATATATATATATATATATATATAATATATATATATATATATATATATATATATATATATATATATATATATATATATATATATATATATATATATATATTCCATTCCCAGAAATCAGATCATACATAGTAAGATATACTATGTCGGTTATCCTCCCTAAGTGGGAGGGGAAGGGGAAGAGGGACGATCAGTAGGCCCACCTATGTCTAAAGTGGTTGCCACATTTCTCTTTCCGTTCTTAATTTATAAGTCTAATCTAGTATGAAACCTCCACAAGCTAATGTATTATACACTACTACTTATACGTATTTAAGTTAAGTTAGAGTTAGACATAATCTAGCTTAGTATCTGCAACAACCTCTCACAACCTACACAGCTGTGATCAGTGGGCACTTGTTTCAGCCAGTCATGAGTGCCCACTGCCTAGGGAAGTGACCAGCTTCTGCTTACCCAACTTTAGTCCAAAAACCATAGGAAGTAAAGAGGCGAGTGAATGGAGCTCTACCGAACTGTGCTGATTTATTTACAACCTAGTTAATTAGGACGACTTATCCTATGACACGCCTTGATGCAGTGAAGTACTCTAACATTCGATAACACATTACAACGCGAATGAGACAACATTTCACGGCAATAAATGGCTCCCTGCTGCTGTACAAGGCGATTACAGATCAGTGACTCAAATACAAGTACATCTCAGGTTTGCCAACAGATGTAAGACAGGGTCCCACACTCCTCGAGTAGTATCCAGTAACAGCACCATTAAATGCGCATTTTTTGTATACTTTATTGGGGCTGAGTTGTGAAGGGTCTTACCTCATCTCCCAGCCCACCAGAGATGTAACATAACTGCAACTGGCCTATTACACACTACCCCTGTGTAAATTAGAGGCAAGAATTCTGGAAGCAGAAATGGGATGGCAGGTTTCTGAACTGGATTCCACAACTGGCTTGATTGGATCATTAACCTAATCAGTCATAACCCACAGACGCCTTCTATTCTATATACAACTAAGTAGACATAAAATTAAAAATAATAAAATATCACACACACAAAAAAAACCACCCTGTATGAGTGAGATACACAGAATACTAGACAGTAAAAAACACGTGAGGTTTAAAACAAGAGCTAAGAATACTGAATCAGAAAAGTAGGAATAGGAATAGAAATGATATTTAATAATGTGAAATGCTTCTACCTATCTTAGCCTACCAGAATAGCGAAACATTATCCCTGACAGCGTGTCCATATTTTTATTCCTAATGGACAGTGCAAAAAAAAAATCAAGTATTGTACTTCGGCTGGTGTCTTAGGAACACGGATCCCTACTAGAAACTTTGCCTAAGATAGATTGGGTTCAACAGACAGCGGTTAAACTCACCTCCAACCAAAGAATCATTGACAAACTTACACCATACTCGTAGTGCTATGAAAACACGTCCACCCTCTCGACAAGTCAGCTGTCTCCTTGGCATGTCTAGCCTCACTCGAATTCTTCTAGCCTCGTGTGGGCCTTCCCTGGTGAGCTTATGCTTCAGAAAAATTGAAGTCTTGTAGAATAGTTTCTCTGCAAATGTATCATGCAATTTTTTTACAACCTTAAAAATGTATGAATAACAAGAGGTTTTTAACATGGTGCGAATCATTTTTTTTTTTTTTTTACAAAATGTAAATATACTCGGAAATCGAAGATGCAATTTAGAGAATACATTGTAGAAGCCGCCTTTGTGTCCATAACATCTTCATATTTTAATACATAACTAGGTCTTTAAGTTACACTTCAGTTATGCACAGATACTTTATATAACTTGCTCCAGAAATATCCGAGTAAATACTGACACTGCTCACTAAGATAAAACATTTTATCAGATAAGTACTATGCCTCTTCAGTCAGGCCACAATATCCTTATCCACATCATCAGAAGAGTGTTCCGCTATGTAGCAACTGTGAAAACAGCCCGAGATTTAATAGTGTGCATGTTAACAAATAAATCACGTAAAATAAACCAACTGATGCGTAATTATTATGACGAACCAAACGTAACTAAACAGGTCTACAACATAAAATTTGAACGTCTCACAGTCCCTTCAAATTTTTCCGAACCAAATGTCACAGCAACTGTAAGATGAACGAGCTTGTAACGCACATAACCTCACAGCCACAGGTATGGAGAAATAATGATGGTAATTTCAGTTTTGACAGAGGTGTAGCTCGGCCATGAAACTATCGACGGACAAGTTTATAACACCATATGGACAGTACATTGAGGAGAGGGGTGAGCTAGAAGCCAGATAATCTGTGGTGGTACACACAAACAGGCACGCTCGCATGCACACGCACACATACGTATTTACACAAGCAGACGCCCACACGCGCACACACACACACACACACACACACACACACACACACACACACACACACACACACACACACACACACACACTAGTAGCGATCAGTGAAGAGGCGGGGCCAGGAGCTGAGTCTCGACCCCTGCAACTACAATTAGGTGAGTACACACACACACACACACACACACACACACACACACATAAGCAGAGGTATGATAAAGCACACGGTTCAGGGAGTGACCTAGTAGCGACCAGTGAAGAGGCGGGACCAGGAGCTTGGACTCGACCCCTGCAACCTCAACTAGATGAGTACAACTAGGTGAGTACATACGCAAACACACATACACACACACACACAGAGTCAGGGGAGACATGATAACGACATATAAAATACTGCGCGGAATAGACGAGGTGGACAAAGACGGGATGTTCCAGAGATGGGACACAGACACAAGAGGTCACAATTGGAAGTTGAAGACTCAGATGAATCAACCAGATAACTGCTGCAGCATATGGGAGCTTGGCAAATTTGAGATTAGCGTTCTGATACCTAAGTAAGGAATCTTTCAAGACTTTGTACACCGTGTACGTCAGGCCCATACTGGAGTATGCAGCACCAGTTTGGAACCCGCACCGGGTCAAGCACATAAAGAAATTAGAGAAAGTGCAAAGGTTTGCTACAAGGTTAGTTCCAGAGCTAAGGGGAACGTCCTACGAAGAAAGGTTAGGGGAACTCGGCCTGACGACACTGGAGGTCAGGAGGGTTAGGGAAGACATGATAAAGACATACAAAATACTGCGTGGAATAGACAAGGTGGACAGAGACAAGATGTTTCAGAGAGGGGACACAGCACCAAGGGGTCACTCTTGGAAGTTGAAGACTCAGATGAGTCGCAGGGATGTTAGGAAGTATTTCTTCAGTCATAGAGTGGTCAGGAAGTGGAAAAGTCTGGCGAATGATGTACTGGAGGCAGGAACCATACATAGCTTTAAGACGAGGTATGATAAAGTTCATGGAGCAGGGAGAGAGAGGACCCAGTAGCGTTCATTGAAGAAGCGGGGCCAAGAGCTGAGTCTCGACTCCTGCAACTACAATTAAGTGAGTACAATTAGGTGAGCACACACAGACACCCATAAATACAGGTAGTGTGGCCGAGTGGTCTAAGGCGCTGGATTTAGGCTCCAGTCTCTCAGGAGGCGTGGGTTCAAATCCCACCACTGCCAGATTGTTTTAATAAGAGGTACGTACGACAAGGCCTTTGGAGCCGGGAGAGTGGACATTGCGCTTGAAAAGAGGAAAATGGAGATATGTCTCTTGGCACGCACTGGGCTTCTCAGTACCAGTAAGAATGACCATGACAATGTATTGGTGTAAAGCATCACTAGGTCACAAATGAGATGAACTAAATGATGCAGACCTGAGTGAACGAGAAAGACGTATAAATAGTGTAAAATAGTGAAATGTAAAAAAGAAGAAGGCAAGGAAGAAAGCAAGACAAAGATGCAACCATCCAGGCACAAAGCCAGCATGAAACAAAGTTGTTAATGTACATTTAGTTGGGTTACAGTTAATATAGTTTTTCGGCCATGTACGGACACTCGAGAATCTGGTGAAGGGTTGCTTAGGGATGCGGACAATAAACAGGAGCGAAGTAAGGACAGATGGAACAACAACAGATTACCAGTAGGGACAGAGGGGACTGACTGGAAGATAAACGCTGAGTTGGAAGGATTAAAGGATATATGGGACATAATGAATAAGAGATTAGATGAACTGGAAGCTACACTAATTGAGATGATGGAGGACATAATGATTCGTTAGATGAAACAGAATACGAAATATAGTTGTAAATGAGATATAACAAGATATCACGAGCACAGAAAGCAGGAATAGGTAGAGCAGTAACATGTTATCACTCCCCAAGAGGGGCAGAAAGGGCACTCAGAAACTATGGCGACCCTTTTCCTCTTTGGATCAAACATAATTACCTCCCTTTTCCCAGGCTCTGTATCGCCCTTACAGGTTTGGTGCTTCCCCATGAATACAATAACAATTATCAATTAATAAGTAAACACAGCACATAACTGGCATCCATTCTGTACCTTGTGAGTTACTGAAGAAAAAAAGTGTTACGGCAGTTATGAATCTTTATGAAGTTCCACTTTGTTTATAATTTAAGCAATCTTTCATAAATTACAAAAATAACCAATTAAAGTATATTTTGATACGAAAATTCGAATTAATATCGAATATTCATGAAGTTGTAAACCCGTATGTAATACAAAAATTAAATATGTTTTAATTTAAATTCGTCTCTTGAGATTTAAAAAAAAAAATGATATCGTAACCAATATCTGAATACGACCCTTAATATACCTTTGATGAGTTCCGAGGGTTTTTCTACTCCGGGAGCCCGGCCATAGGCCAGGCTCGTTTGGTGTCTGCTTGATCAACCAGGCTGTTGCTGCTGGTGGTCCGCCGACCCACATATCCATCACAGCCTGGTTGATCTGGCTCCTGATGAAGATACTTGTCCAGTTTCCTCCTGAATGTTTCCACACTTGTCCCAGCAGTCTTTCTGATATCTTCTCCTAAGATGATGAATAGTCTGGGTACTTCCAAAATACTTTAACAGTGGTACCAAAAAGTACCAAATGAAGTGAAGTTATTTCAGCTAACAGTTCGGCAAGAAAAAAAAACTTAAACTACAGAAGAAAAGGCTAAGTAAACTTTCTTATGTAGCCACACATGGCCACTAAGTTTCCAAACTGCTCACCCCAGCATCCTGGCAGTCAGCCATCATCCCTTATTTGGAGAGAAAGAGAACCCAACCGGAGAGATATAAAAAATAGGAAAGGTGCAGAAGGAATAGTTTGTGAGTCGCGGTGCAGTGATCCCTTACTTTCTCAACACCGCTAACATACAGTAAGCTATTTCTCTCTCTCTCTCTCTCTCTCTCTCTCTCTCTCTCTCTCTCTCTCTCTCTCTCTCTCTCTCTCTCTCTCTCTCTCTCTCTCTCTCTCTCTCTCTCTCTCTCTCTCTCGCTTTCGCTCTCTCTCTCATGCACACACACACGCACACACAAATGTAACGTCTCTCTCTCACTCTTTCTCTTTCTCTTTCTCTCACTAACATGTTAAGGTATCTTGATCTATAATCCAGGATTAGCTTTTCTTATTGAGGTGTTTTCGATGAGCGGTTCATTTTTCAGATACACAACGTTTCCTGTTTATTTTGCCCAGCTGAGTGAACTCCATCAGCCTCCTCAGATAACTTCCACTACAAATTAATAATAATAATAATAATAATAATAATAATAATAATAATAATAATAATAATAATAATAATAATAATAATAATAATAATATTATATTATTATTATTATTATTATTATTATTATATTATTATTATTATTATTATTATTATTATTATTATTATTATCAAAACTAAGTGCTAAACCCACGAGGGTCATACATCTCATGCTGCATATAATTCACAAAGTAGCATTTAATAAATTACGTGTTCCTTCAGAGACGTTCTGAAGAAACACATTTTGCTAAACAACGTTTCGATCGGTGTTGAACTTTATCAAGTCATGAACTCAAGAGTGACGGGTAAGAAAAAGTTGTCACAATAGTTACTTTCTCTAAAGTCTCTCTCTCTCTCTCTCTTTATCTGTCTGTCTGTCTGTCTGTCTCTCTCTCTCTCTCTCTCTCTCTCTCTCTCTCTCTCTT
Organism: Cherax quadricarinatus; assembly: GCF_026875155.1. Taxonomy (NCBI): domain Eukaryota; kingdom Metazoa; phylum Arthropoda; class Malacostraca; order Decapoda; family Parastacidae; genus Cherax; species Cherax quadricarinatus. The sequence continues at coordinate 36,277,539 of NC_069409.1, forward strand.
CTCTCTCTCTCTCTCTCTCTCTCTCTCTCTCTCTTTTTACACAGGGTTTGACAAGGTTAATGATCCCTAGCTTTATTGACAAGCTATTTTCAGGTTAAGGATTCCTAACTTTATTGACAAGCTAAGAGCTGTTACCTACATCAGCTCATTTGAAAGCATTTTTATTGTTATGAGACATACAAGTAGGGAACAGGATGAAGTTGGAGCCATCTGTGGGCCAGCATTTTCATTTGATCAACTGACTTTATCTCGTTGACATCATTATGCTGTACGAATGTGTTCCATACTCGAGTCATCCTGGGTATATATGATCTCAGATGGAGTGATGTTCTGGAGAAGGGTACAGCCAGAGTGAAGTTGCTGCTTTCTGCCCGTCTTGTGGCATAAAAGCTTGTTTCACGCTGTCCTCGAAGTGGATCCAAGTGTGGTACTTTGACAATATTGGCCTTGTACATAACAGTAAGGCCACCCATATCCCTCCTATGTGGAAGGCTCTGCTGAAATGACAGATCTATCCAGGATGGGCCCAAGCGAGAGATGAGAAGTCTTGCTCTGTTCTCTACTCTGTCAAGCAGTCGCAGATGAGAGGGGGGCCAGGCAAACCAAGAAAGTGGAGCATACTCAAGGTGTGAGCGTACTTGTGCCTCGTACACAATCTTGCAACCCCTACTGTCAAGTAGATGCGAGATACGGCGAAGTGCTGTAAGCTTCCTGGCTGCCTTGTTTGCAAGATTTACAACATGGTTCTTCATGGTTAGTTTGGAGTCAAATTTCACCCCAAGGATATCAACTTCTTCTCCAGGTGCCAACACCCTCCCATTCATCCTTACTACTGCGCCAGCATTACCATCATGGTGCCTAGATACGATCATCATTTGCGTTTTCTCAGGTGCAAATGTTACTTGCCATCTATTTCCCCAAGCTGATATAGCTCTCAGCTGGTGATTGATGTAGCTTAGAGCAGCTGGCATTTCTTCTCTTGGATAAGTGAATGTCAGTGTACAGTCGTTTGCATATGCATGTGATTCTGGGATGAGATGAAGAAGGTCGTTGAAGTAGACATCTAATAACAATGGTCCCAGCACACTTCCTTGTGGAACACTTGCCCCAATAGGATATCTTGCTGATTCCGTTCCATTGAGAACTACACTTAGAGATCTACCATGAAGGTAATCACTGAGGAGACATAGCGTAGAGCCTGCAATTCCCAGTGCTTGAAGTTTTGCTAAGAGGCCCTGGTGCCACACCCGGTCGAAAGCGCCAGCAATGTCCAGTGCTACCACACAGCTGACTTTGGATTCGTCCAGTGACTGGTACCACTTAGTGGAGAGGTTTAACAACAAATCAGCAGCGGAGTGACCTTTCCTGAAACCATATTGACGATCACAAAGTAGTGAGTGGTAGTCAAAAAACTCTGTCATTTGTCTTGAGATTATTGTCTCAAGGATCTTACCAGTGATTGACAGGAGTGACACTGGTCTGTAGTTGCTGATTTCTGCTCTGCTCTTCTTTTTGTGAACAGGGACTACATTTGCCTCTTTCCATAGAGAGGGCCATTTACACTGTACTAGGCAGTGCTGAAAGATGCGAATTAGAGGTGCTGCTAGCTGGTCTTCACATCTTCTCAGCAATCTTGGGCTCAACTTGTCTGGGCCCACAGCCTTTTCTTGGTCAAGCGATTTAAGAAGGAAATGCACCTCCTCCTGCCTTATTGTCACCACTGACAGTTTTGACACAGTTCTTGCAGCTAGCCAAGGAGGGTCCCTTGCTGGATCAGGAACTTGCATTTTGGTAGCAAAGTGTTCAGCAAAGTGGTCCGCCTTCTCTTGACTACTAGTAGAGGTGGTCCCATCCTGTCGATTTAGAGGTGTAATGAGTTCATCAGGCAGATAACCTTGTCTGTCCTTGACCAGGGATCACCAGGTTTTGGAGCCTACCCTACCTGATGCTAGCTTTCTTTTAGTGTCCACCTCCCATTTAGCATGGCCCACTTTTGAATGTCACCCATATGCCTACAAGTTTGCCTGTGCAAGTTCCTGTTATAGGTGGAAGGAAGTCTCTTATACCTTCGCCATGCTTTGTACTTAGGAGTAGCAGCCTTTCTACAACGAAAGCCAAACCAAGGCAGATCTGTAGGCTTCGTCACATATTGCCGGTGAGGAATGTGTTCTTGTTGTAGATTAAGGATGTGTCCAATGAAGGCTTTCACTTGGTTGTCAACATCCCCTTGGAGAAGAGCATTCCAATCGGTGGTGGCGAGCTCAAAGCAAACGGCTGGACAATTACCTCTTTCCCATAGCCAGGTTGTGCGTGTGGACTCCTCACCTCGTTCTGTAGGGATCTTAAGTGTCGTAAAAACAGCCTTGTGGTCAGACGATCCAACATAGCCGAGGGGTTGATAAGTGACTATGCCTTCTGCCAGATCACTCACTATTGGGTCAAGGGAGGAGCCAGAGATGTGAGTAGGGAAATCAACAAAGTTTCTCATGTCAAACACTGCAAGAAGGTCATCAAAGTCCCTCTGTATAAGGTGCTGGTTGAGGTCACCAACAATTATGATATGTTGACAGTTGTGTTGTAGCAGAAGGGAGTCAATATTTTCCATTAGGAAGTTGATGGGGTCTGCATGTTGCCACTGAGGTCTGTACATTGCACATGCTAGTACAGAGGTACTAGTGTTTATGCAGAGCTTGAAGAACATCATTTCAAGATGTGTAGGGGTGGCAACATCAATGTGCTGGGCATGAACACTTTTAGATAAGCACACAGCAACACCTCCTCCTTGCCCTTGCCTGTCTCTCTCTCTCTCTTTCTCTCTTAGACATTGTCAGCACTCTTTGTTACCCAAACATGTCCAACAACTTAATATTAACTTTGACTTCACCCAGTTATTAATACCACAACTTCAATGATGATAATTATAATAATATATTATTAATCATATTATTATTATTATTATTATTATTATTATTATTATTATTATTATTATCCGTAATAACACGAAAGCAAGCAAATCATGAACGGGTGACGGCAAGATTATCTTGGAACTCACAAACCGGTGCGTTAACCACTCGGCCATTTGGCTCTAATAAGATTCTACCAACTATCTTGTGAGTATTAAGACTCACTGACATGAGTTCAAACCACACCCTTTACACGATTTATAATTTTTATTATTATATTAATGTTGAAGCTTCAGTGATGTTAGTTCTTTAAATATAAGCCCCGCTGGAAGGTGGTTGCATGTTCCTCTGCGTTATCTCCCTTCAGCGGAGGTGCCTGCTGGTGAGAGGCTCTTGAAATTTGGCCCAGCCGTCTCCCACTTCCCAGGCACTGTATGACCAACAGGTGTAGCGATTTCCTGTGAATATAATAATAATCAGTGAGGGTGTAAACCGATGGAGTGTTCTTAATGGATTAGTCTCTGACGAAGAACAAGAACAAGAACAAGAACAAGAACAAAAAGAAGAAGAAGAAGAAGAGGAAGAACAGAGAAAGAAAGAAAGAAAGAAAGAAAGACAGAAAGAAGATGAAGAATTTATACAGTTTACCCCAGAGGCTTAATAGACCAGAATAACCCAGGTAAGCCATAAAGTGCGGCTTATTTCTGTTGGGTTCCTGTAGGTCGTCTTACCCAGGATGCAACCCAGAGCATCCGGCTAACTCGCAGATACGATTATCTATGTATCTAATGCTAGATGAACAAGTCTATTTACTGTTATGCATGACAGTCCTCGTTATCTCTCTCTCTCTCTCTCAAGGAGAAACCAGCAGAAAGCTAAACACAAAAACAATCAGCGGAGAGACAAAAATAATGCTGAGATAAAAAAAAAAAGGAAAAGAAAGGAAAACAGAGCCGAAGCAAAAAAAAAAAAAAGAAGTTTAATTTAGAACCGGCGGTTATAAAGAAGCTGATTTACGGGGCAGTCAGGGCTCGCCCCGCTGGAAGGGCGGTGGGGGTCAGCAGCAGCAGGAACGGTTTTAGCTGCAGCAGCAATAGTAGTAGTAGTAGAAGAAGATGCATTAGCAAGAGAAATGGCAGAAGCAACAGTAGCAGTGTCAGTTGTCGCAGACGCATCAGTTTAGCAACTGTCGTAGAAGTAGCTGCAGCAGAATTATTAGCAGCAGCATGACTACGCAGCAGCAGCACCTACTGGTACTAACTAGCAGTAGCAGCACCTACAGAAGTGGTGCTAGCAGCAGCATCACCTACAACAGTGACACTAGCAGCAGCAGCAGCAGCAGCAGCAGCAGTAGCAGTATCAGCAGCAGCAATTACAACATCAGCCGCAACAGCAGCAGTGCCAGAAGCAGCAGTAATAGCAGTAGCATCCCCATGTAGACGTAGCAACCAGAGCAGTAGCAGCGGCAGCAACAAAAGCAGCTTCAGCAGCAACAGCAGAAAGCAGGATGGCGGATGGATGGTAGACGCGAGGTTTAACTTCGGAAAGCGAGGGATATTGTTGTATCAGCTAATTGGTTCCATGTCCCTTCTGGTCGTCAGCGTTGTGTGTGTGTGTGTGTGTGTGTGTGTGTGTGTGTGTGTGTGTGTGTGTGTGTGTGTGTGTGTGTGTGTGTGTGTGTGTGTGTGAGAGAGAGAGAGAGAGATTGCCTATTTGATTTTGCGGGAAGAAATGGGGGAGTGAGCTCCAGCTCCTCGTCCCATCTATTAACTTTAAGATCAAAATAACGTGAGATCTCCCCGTCATTTTTTCAACTCATTCCACTTCTTTACTGCCCTTTTGTTGAAAAAATGCTATATTATATCCTTATGGTTTATTAGGGCTTGCAATTTCCAACATTACCCTTGTTTTCGTTATTGTTGTTGCAGCCTTCTTAGTTACCCAGTCTATGAATCGTAGTATTTTGGATGACATGATCATATCCCGTTACGTTCTTCGTAGCTCATTCCCCTTAAATCAAGTGTCTGTCATGATATATTTATTTATACTTTCTCAAATGTCGTATTGTTTTAAAAGGGGAGAGATCTACACCGGCGGATACATAAAATATAAGAATCTAATGAACGATCTTCACCATTGTTGTTCAGTGCCATCCTAACCTGTGTATTAATATTGCTCTGTTTATATGCACTTCATAATAATAAATTTCATTTGCAGTTATTCCTAGTTGGTCTGGATATTTTTGTTTTTCTTAGGTGCTGCACCGTCTTCTGTATCGTTTTCTCGAGCCCCAGTTTCTTAACTTTTCGTTCGCACGGGTTCAATACAAACATAACTTCTGTTATGCTCATTTCAAATCCTTTTTTCAGCTTCCTTTCTCATACGGTCAAAATTATTTCTGGCTTCTCTGCTAGTTTCACTAATCCTTGGCGGTAGGATCGTTAGGAATATTTTTGGTGCTCTTGTGTTCCTGGATTTTGACTCCTTACATTGATGATTGAACAATGGACTCTCCCAGTCAATCTCGTCTATTCTCTGGGTGGTTGATACAGATTTATTTCTTTTCTTTGCTTGTTTTTTGAAAACTGTCACCATTTCCTGTGAGAATTATCTCCTGAATTCATCACTACATCGTACTGTACTTACGGCAGTGCAGCACCAGGAAGCAGAACGTCAATACACAGCTATCGTTTATTAATCATCTGTGTCAGCCCGGGTAGGCTGTGTGTCAGCCCGGGCAGACTGGTTGCACAAGTCACTTACAACGTTGACTAAACAGCCTTCTTACCTCCTTCCCTTCCTCTCTTCTTTCATTTTTCCCAGTTTCTCTTTTCCATCCTTCATTCATTTTCTCCCTCTCTTCTTGCCTCCCTCCCTCACAATTGGCTTCCCTCACCATCTCTTCCCTCCCTCTTTTTCTCCCCACTCTATCCCCTCCCACCAACAATGTGGGCTGCTCCTCCTCCAAAGCGGCCAATCGCATTTGTTCAACTAGTGATAATCTGAACCTCGGTAATACACACACTTAAGCATCATGTTGTCCAGTGTTTAATGTTATTTGAATACCCGTAAGCATTTTTATTCATAATTTATATATATTTTTTTGCCCCCTTCGGGCAAGATCGACAGAAATCACGAATACAACACGAAAACGAATTCCATTTTTTGATACTAATAAAGAAAATCCCACTGGAGTTCGGCCGCCGATTCGAAGCTTATGAATGAGTCATTTCTTTTTTTTTTTACCGTCGCGTCTGCAACGCTGCTTGATTATCCGAAATGGTATCCGAGATAATCCAAGATTTACTTTGGATCAGCCGTTTCGCCCCAGCGGGTGAAGCCTTCCCGATTCTCTGTGATGGGGTTCTGATGAAGGAGTTCCGAATCAGGTTTCGTTTAGGCGAGTAACTAAACCGTTTCCCCCTCAGCCTTCCCTTGGATTATCGAGGCTAAGAGGTTCCCATTTTGAAAATTCGAGTCGATGAGATGTGGAAAAAAGGGGGAAAAGGTCTGATTATGAATTTGGAAGACAATAGCAAGGAATGAGATGAGTATATATATTCCATAGAGAGAAATTAGGTCAAATAAAAACGATAACAAATGCGTTAACAGTAGGCTAAAGCATTTATCAGGGGAGAAAAGAGGAATTTATAGGCGCATCAAAAGAGGATAGGTTAACCTTATTGACCGATATGTTCAGTTTAAAAGAGAAATAAAAAAGGGGATTAGCAAGGCTAAACGTGACTATGAAATTAGAGTTGCTAATGAATCAAAGACTAATCCAAAAGGGTTCTTTCAAGTGCATAGGACGAAGGTGAAGGAAAAAGTAGGACCTCTGAAAGTTGGGAATGGACAGCTGACGGATAACGAACTGGAAATGTATTCTCTATTTAATGATTATTTTTTGTCAGTCTTTGCACAAGAAGACGTAAATGAGATTCAAGAAATTAACATTTATTCAGTTGCTGAAGAATTCAAATTAACTAATATTACTGTCATGAGGGACGTGATAGTAATATTAGTTATCAAACAGATAGATAAATTGAAACAAAATAGGTCCCCGGGACCCGACGAGTTGTTTTCCAGGGTACTTAAAGAATGCAAGATCTAACTTAGTCATTAACAAGCGTGTTTAATGCGTCCATCCTAACTGGTGTTGTGCCAGACATGTGGAAGATAGCTAATGTAGTTCTTATATTCAAATCAGAGGATAAGTCCATTCCATCAAATTACTGTCCTGTAAGCTTGACGTCTATAGTAGGCAAATTATTAGAATAAATTATAACTGATATTATTAGCAGTCATCTTGAAGAGCATAATTTGATTAATGAATCTCAGCATGGGTTCGCGAGAGGTCATTACTGCCTGACAAATTTACTGTGACGTTCTTTAATAAAATATTTGAGGCAGTACACAGTGATGAAGAATATGATACTGTTTATTTGGATTTCAGTAAAAAATTCGATAGAGTACCTCACAAAAGACTTAAGAAAAGTGGCAGCTCATGGTATAGGATATAAAGTTCTAGCATGGATAGAGGCATGGCTTATCAATAGAAAGCAGAGTTTCCATTAATGGGGTCAGATCTGAATGGGGATTAGTCACTAGTGGTGTTCCACAGCAGAAGCTTCTGCTGCCTCCTCTGTACTAGACTGAAGAAACCTACATGTGTCTTATCAATTTGTCGGTATTGTATACCTTGATATAAGGAATTGCATCCACTCTCCTTGTTCGGAGATTAAATCTGATTACTACTCATTCCCAAGGCGTTGTATAACCTCAACGGGTTTAGGGCGGATGATTATATATTTTTTATTGATACGTAATAAAGAAAGAGAAATCATTGGAGAGATAACAGAGACAAATATAAAAAAAAAGGCTTAAAACATAACTAAAGAAGCGACGTACCCATTATCTTGTTGGTCCTCTTCAGGAATGGTAAAACGAGTACCTTGATACTGGCGAAGGGCTCGTGATACAAGAAATCCGAGCTACCATCTCCTTCCTCGGATCGAACCTGATTACCTCCTATTCATCCAGACTCGATATAACCCCCATGAGCTTAGTGTTTCCACTTGGTTGTTACAATAATGTGGATGACGACAGGGAATGTTCGTGGGATTATGGAGGATGAAGGAAATTAGAGGCAAATATAGCGAGGGGGAGAGAGAAATTTTCAAAGGAAATTGATATTGACAACTAGAAGGAAGGAAGAAGGGGAGTAGCTAAGGAAGGAGTAGTCAGAGTGATATTAGAAGGGAAAGGAGGAACCAGAGGGAAGACGAGAAGTTGGTGACCAGCGGCAATATATTAAAGAAAAAATAAATATGCAAATCATAATGTCAATTTCAACTGACGATAGAGAGAGAGAGAGAGAGAGAGAGAGAGAGAGAGAGAGAGAGAGAGAGAAGAGAGAGAGAGAAGAGAGAGAGAGAGAGGAGGAGAGAGAGAGAAGGAGAGGAGAGAGAGAGAGAGAGAGAGAGAGAGAGAGAGAGAGAGAGTGGTGACAATAAGGCAGGAGGAGGTGCATTTCCTTCTTAAATAGCTTGACCAAGAAAAGGCTGTGGGCCCAGACAAGTTGAGCCCAAGATTGCTGAGAAGATGTGCAGACCAGCTAGCAGCACCTCTAACTCGCATTTTCAGCACTGCCTAGTACAGTGTAAATGGCTCTCTCTATGGAAAGAGGCAAATGTAGTCCCTGTTCACAAAAAGAAGAGCAGAGCAGAAATCAGCAACTACAGACCAGTGTCACTCCTGTCAATCACTGGTAAGATCCTTGAGACAATAATCTCAAGACAAATGACAGAGTTATTTGACTATCACTCACTACTTTGTGATCGTCAATATGGCTTCAGGAAAGGTTACTCCGCTGCTGATCTGTTGTTAAACCTCTCCACTAAGTGGCACCAGTCACTGGATGAATCCAAAGTCAGCTGAGTGGTAGCACTGGACATTGCTGGCGCTTTCGACCGGGTGTGGCACCAGGGCCTCTTAGCAAAACTTCAAGCACTGGGAATTGCAGGCTCTACGCTATGTCTCCTCAGTGATTACCTCCATGGAAGATCTCTAAGTGTAGTTCTCAATGGAACGGAATCAGCAAGACATCCTATTGGGGCAAGTGTTCCACAAGGAAGCGTGCTGGGACCATTGTTATGGAATGTCTACTTCAACGACCTTCTTCATCTCATCCCAGAATCACATGCATATGCAGACGACTGCACACTGACATTCACTTATCCAAGAGAAGAAATGCCAGCTGCTCTAAGCTACATCAATCACCAGCTGAGAGCTATATCAGCTTGGGGAAATAGATGGCAAGTAACATTTGCACCTGAGAAAATGCAAATGATGATCGTCTCTAGACACCATGATGGTAATGCTGGTGCAGTAGTAAGGATGAATGGGAGGGTGTTGGCACCTGGAGAAGAAATTGATATCCTTGGGGTGAAATTTGACTCCAAACTAGCCATGAAGAACCATGTTGTAAGTCTTGCATACAAGGCAGCCAGGAAGCTTACAGCACTTCGCCGTATCTCGCATCTACTTGACAGTAGGGGTTGCAAGATTCTGTACGAGGCACAAGTACGCTCGCACCTTGAGTATGCTCCACTTTCTTGGTTTGCCTGCCCCCCCTCTCATCTGCGACTGCTTGACAGAGTAGAGAACAGAGCAAGACTTCTCATCTCTCGCCTGGACCCATCCTGGATAGATCTGTCATTTATGCAGAGCCTTCAACATAGGAGGGATGTGGGTGGCCTTACTGTTATGTACAAGGCCAATATTGTCCAAGTACAACACTTGGATCCACTTCGAGGACAGTGTGAAACAAGCTTTTATGCCACAAGACGGGCAGAAAGCAGCAACTTCACTCTGGCTGTACCCTTCTCCAGAACATCACTCCATCTGAGATCATATATACCCAGGATGACTCGAATATGGAACACATTCGTACAGCATAATGATGTCAACGAGATAAAGTCAGTTGATCAAATGAAAATGCTGGCTCACAGATGGCTCCAATTTCATCCTGTTCCCTACTTGTATATCTCATAACAATAAAAATGCTTTCAAATGAGCTGATGTAGGTAACAGCTCTTAGCTTGCCAATAAAGTTAGGAATCCTTAACCTGTAAATAGCTTATCAATAAAGCTAGGGATCCTTAACCTTGTCAAACCCTGTGTAAAAAAAAAAGAGAGAGAGAGAAAGAGAGAGAGAGAAGAGAGTGTGTGTTTGACAGAGGATCTGAGGATTAAAAAAAAAATAGTAGATACAACCCAATACGAAAGAGCATGTGAGGGAGATAATCATGAAAGGGTGAAATTAATACGAAAGATGGAATGAAAAGATTAGGAGGAAGATTACAAAGGGCAAGATAAGATTTTTGAGAATGGGAAGGCAAGTCCTAAAAAAGGCATTAGCTAAGGAAGAATTATTAATAAAAATTGGCAAGCGGCAAGAAATGATTACGAAAGTAAGAGGGTAACCGGCTGGGTTGTGTTGGCTACGCTGGTCAGATGGCCGCTAATAGCAACAGCTTCGTTGAACAGGGAACCAACAAGGAAGTCTGGGCCTGGTAGTCGAACCCGTGACCTCTCGGTAGTGAGCCGAATGCTCTCACTGGTGTGCTAAGTGTCACTCCTGAAGATAACGAGGAGATGATAACAGAAAGCGAGAGTGGGGAATGACAAAGAAGGAATTAGGAAAAATGGAGGAAGATTAGAAAGGATTAAGGAAGATGTAGGAAGACTGAGAAAGATTAGGACGATAAAGGAGGGAGCAAGGAGCAGTTACAATGAGTGGTGTGATCTTCCCTTACCTCGCCGGATGTGAAGCTTAATGTATAGTCTGAGTTGTAACTCTAGAATAACACCCTTAGCCTCTCCTCCCCTCCCCTTATACTCTCCCTTTACCTTCCTTCCCTCATCCCGTCCCCTCATACACTCCCTCCCTTCCCATTCGTGCCCTCTCTCTGGCACCTGCTCATTCCCTTCCCATTTTCATTTTTATTATTCCCCAGGTCACATAGCACCCGAGGAATGAGAGGCAATCAGGTTTACGCAAAGGGGACAATAAATACACTTCCTCGAATCAAGAGCCCCTGAACGACATCAAGATGTTTCCCTAGAGGGGCCTACCCCTCCTGGAGTCAAGGGGATGATTATCCAGCTATTAGAGTGGTAATTACACTAGCTCTCTCTCTCTCTCTCTCTCTCTCTCTCTCTCTCTCTCTCTCTCTCTCTCTCTCTCTCTCTCTCTCTCTCTCTCTCTCTCTCTCTCTCTCTCTCTCTCAGAGTTCGGACGATTATTGTCCCTAAAGTTTGAACGTTAATCGTCTTGGTAGCTTCGATCAATGCTTCCCAGAGACAAGTACCTCCACTGGAGGCTGGGCCGGCGGATTTAATAATTTATGCCACCGTGAGGTTTTAAATAATCAAAGACCGATCTTTCTTGCTGTTTATAAAACGAATTGAAATACGGATTATCTTGTTTTTGTATCCATCTAGAATAATGGTGTTCGTGTAACTATTAAGCTTGAAGTTGTTTATGAGCTGGCTCTAACCATTCTCTAGCATGTGCGCTAGCTAGAAGGCTGTGCTAGCTGTATATTCCACCCTGAAGGCTGTGCTAGCTGTATACTTCATCCTGAAGGCTGTCCTACCTGTATATTCCACCCTGAAGGCTGTGCTAGCTGTATACTCCATCCTGAAGGCTGTGCTAGCTGTATACTTCATCCTGAAGGCTGTGCTAGCTGTATATTCCACCCTGAAGGCTGTGCTAGCTGTATACTCCATCCTAAAGGCTATGCTAGCTGTATATTCCACTCTGAAGGCTGTGCTAGCTGTATACTTCATCCTGAAGGCTGTGCTAACTGTATATTCCACCCTGAAGGCTGTGCTAGCTGTATACTCCATCCTGAAGGCTGTGCTAGTTGTATACTCCATCCTGAAGGCTGTGCTAGCTGTATATTCCACTCTGAAGGCTGTGCTAGCTGTATACTCCATCCTGAAAGCTGTGCTAACTGTATATTCCACCCTGAAGGCTGTGCTAGCTGTATACTTCATCCTGAAGGCTGTGCTAGCTGTATATTCCACCCTGAAGGCTGTGCTAGCTGTATACTCCATCCTGAAGGCTGTGCTAGCTGTATACTTCATCCTGAAGGCTGTGCTAGCTGTATATTCCACCCTGAAGGCTGTGCTAGCTGTATACTCCATCCTAAAGGCTATGCTAGCTGTATATTCCACTCTGAAGGCTGTGCTAGCTGTATACTCCATCCTGAAAGCTGTGCTAACTGTATATTCCACCCTGAAGGCTGTGCTAGCTGTATACTCCATCCTGAAGGCTGTGCTAGTTGTATACTCCATCCTGAAGGCTGTGCTAGCTGTATATTCCACTCTGAAGGCTGTGCTAGCTGTATACTCCATCCTGATAGCTGTGCTAACTGTATATTCCACCCTGAAGGCTGTGCTAGCTGTATACTTCATCCTGAAGGCTGTGCTAGCTGTATATTCCACCCTGAAGGCTGTGCTAGCTGTATACTCCATCCTGAAGGCTGTGCTAGCTGTATATTCCACCCTGAAGGCTGTGCTAGCTGTATACTCCATCCTGAAGGCTGTGCTAGCTGTATATTCCGCCCTGAAGGCTGTGCTAGCTGTATACTCCATCCTGAAGGCTGTGCTAGCTGTATACTCCATCCTGAAGGCTGTGCTAGCTGTATATTCCACCCTGAAGGCTGTGCTAGCTGTATACTCCATCCTGAAGGCTGTGCTAGCTGTATATTCCGCCCTGAAGGCTGTGCTAGCTGCATATTCCATCCTGAAGGCTGTGCTAGCTGTATATTCCAGCCTGAAGGCTGTGCTAGCTGTATACTCCATCCTGAAGGCTGTGCTGGCTGTATATTCCACCCTGAAGGCTGTGCTAGCTGTATACTCCATCCTGAAGGCTGTGCTAGCTGTATATTCCACCCTGAAGGCTGTGCTAGCTGTACACGCCATCCTGAAGGCTGTGCTAGCTGTATACTTCATCCTGAAGGCTGTGCTAGCTGTATACTTCATTCTGAAGGCTGTGCTAGACGTATCCTCCATCCTGAAGGCTGTGCTAGCTGTATATTACATCCTGAAGGCTGTGCTGGCTGTATGTTCCGTCCTGAAGGCTGTGCTAGCTGTATATTACATCCTGAAGGCTGTGCTAGCTGTATATTACATCCTGAAGGCTGTGCTGGCTGTATGTTCCGTCCTGAAGGCTGTGCTAGCTGTATATTACATCCTGAAGGCTGTGCTAGCTGTATATTACATCCTGAAGGCTGTGCTAGCTGTATATTCCATCCTGAAGGCTGTGCTAGCTGTATACTTCATTCTGAAGGCTGTGCTAGACGTATCCTCCATCCTGAAGGATGTGCTAGCTGTATATTACATCCTGAAGGCTGTGCTGGCTGTATGTTCCGTCCTGAAAGCTGTGCTTGCTGTTTATTTCATCCCGAAGGCTGTGCTAGCTGTATATTCCATCCTGAAGGCTGTGCTAGCTGTATGCTCCATCCTGAAGGTTGTGAAAGCTGTATACTCCATCCTGAAGGCTGTGATAGCTGTATACTCCCTCCTGAAATCTGTGCTAGCTGTATATTCCATCCTGAAGGCTTTGCTAGCTGTATATTCCATGCTGAAGACTTTGCTAACTGTATACTCCATCCTGAAGGCTGTGCTAGCTGTATGCTTCATCCTGAAGGCTGTGCTAGCTGTGAACTCCATCCTGAAGGCTATGCTAACTGTATACTCCATCCTGCAGGCTGTGTGCTCGCTGTATACTCCTTCATGAAGGTTGTGTGATGACTGTATCCTTCATCATGCAGGCTGTGTTCTAAATGTATCTTCCATCCTTCAGACTGTGTGCCAGTCACAACCTTCATCCTGCAGGTTTGTCAATGGCATGTAGAGTGTCAGCCGTTACCGTGTAACGGCTTAGGACTGTAAGGGTCACTTGAGACTGACTTCTAGTTTCAAACGCCAGCTTGTCCTCGGGGCAGTCAACATGTAGATGCCAAGCTGAGAATATACGTTTAGGATACGCTGCACATGTAAATTTTGCCCCAGCAGAGTTGGGGTTCAATGTGAAAACCTTATGCAGATAAACAGTTATATCAGTCATTACCTTACCATCTTTATTTTGCTATATTTTGCAATCTTTATTGGATTGTGTGTGTCATTTTGCAGCTGCTGTGTGACTGTGTCACCCCACATTGTGTCATACTGTGTAAATAAATTAGCACTTTTCACAGTTGCTTCAAAAAAATTTGTATGTTCATGTCAGTTTAGCTGCATAGATGATTAGACTTTAAGAGATACGCTGTGTTAAGCCCTCAGAATAGGACGCAATTAATGCTATATAAATATTGTTTTTTTTTCATATAATTTTATAATGCTGAGTTCTTCGTTAACAGCCAAAACAAAAATTTCATGATTTATGTTATTATTTGTCTTATATTATTAGCTTATGTACGTAGGTAAGATGTAACAACTACACCTCTCACTGTGATCGTTGAAGGAGAGTTGAACTCGAAAATGATGGCAAACTTCCTTTCCTCGACGTTCTACTGTGCAGATCTCCCGACAGTGACAAACTTCTCTTCAAAGTGTATAGAAAACCTACCAACAAGGACGATCTTATACACTTTTATTCACACCAAGACACCCGCACTAAGAGAGGAGTCCTCATTGGCTTCTTCTTGAGAGCTCTTCGCATCTCCAGCCCTTGTTTTCTAGAAGAATGCACTTACATAACACAAGCCTTTACACGTCTTCAGTTCCCATCTTTCTTCATCCGAGATTGCAGACTCAAGGCACAAGCTATCCTCAACAAACCGCCCATGGAACAGCCCCATATACAGTTCATAGTACTCCCATGTGGCGATGTTGCCACGAATACTCGCCGGGCACTTGCTATGAGTAACATCAACGTTTCGACCATAAACACATCCTCTATCAAAGACCTCACTACTAAACGCAGCCCCACACCTCTAACTTCTACAGCAGGCGTCTACACTATCCCCTGTGGGTTCTGTCCCAAGAAATATGTAGGCGAGACAGGCAGAGATCTTGCAGTCCGCCTGAATGAGCATCGAAATGCCTCTAACAGAGACGATGTAAGGTACGCCTGTGTCCTCCACAGAGACTCCACGGGGCATTTGATGAACTGGAATGAGGCACAACTCGTTCTCACCGAACCAGACCTCAGACGCCGACGGTGCCTAGAAGCCTCACTAATCGCCGTCACCGACACTATAGAACGCAACACTGGAAACTACAAAATTTCAAAAACATTGGCATACATGATACTTAAGCAACACCAACCCAACAACACAGGAGTCACATGATTTCATCGTCTACCCGTCCTCATCATAGGCAGAGGTTGTTTTGATGAGGACCTGCCTCGCATGGGCCAGTAGGCCTTCTACAGTGTTCCTCCATTCTTATGTTCTTATGACATTCCTCAGGTCACGTGCGTCACATCTCACTCTCCGCCTATATATATAATGTCTTTCTACCTCTGTATGTTAGAAGTGATCAAGGTCCCAGGACCGAAACGTTTTCTAATAAATATGTTATAGTGTTTACTTACGTGTCTTTCTAAACCAACCAGATGATACATATACATAAGATTATTATAGTGCATTGTATATTATCTGAAGTACCCATAGCACTATATATATGTAAATTACAGAGTAAATATAATATACAAGTATAATAAGCCGTACTCCAAGAATTGTGCAGGAGCTTATCTCCTTAATTATTCAGTTTACATCAAGAGTAATTATTACCACCTAGACACCTTTATTATTAAAGATCTCAGCTAATATTTGGTTGGTCTGTGTTCATCAAGTTGCAGTCTAAAACCACTATTGAGAAGCATCCTAATTTTACAGGATAAATGGACTACAATACACTCCGATAAACTGTTACAAAACCAGAAGCAGGCTAGATGCAAGAGGGGTATTAATAAGGTGACCTAGTATTATCTGGAGATATCTTAACCTAATAAATGTCGCATTTTCTAACACTACCTGGGCGTCACATTACATGACTTCCATATCACATGACTATGTTTTAATTTATTTGACTGTGGATCAATTTCTCTTGTACCCTGATTGTTCATGTCCTCTGCGAGTTCTGAATTTTAACAGATATGACTTGTGTGCGCCAAGGTACCCCTTGAGTTAAGTACTTTTTGCTCTTTTTTGCTCCAGAATCCTTAGGCCACCTGAACAGCGATCAGTCAGTCTCCTCTGGTATCCACTACGATCCACTAAGATTCATTATACTTTCAGTATGAGCTAAGAGTATGATATATGTTTTTCTTGTTGTACAACATTCTTTGCATTGTAAAGAATCATTGCCTAATGTTCATCTCTGTAGCGTCTGCCAGTTTGTTTATGTTGTATGTATTAGGTTATCTGCCGGCATGACAAAGACTCCCTGCACGTAGCGTAATACAAGCAGTATGTATGTAGAATGTTAGATGTTACCGTGTCAAACCCCAGCTTGCCCACAGAGCATGGGCAGTCAACATGTAGACGCCAAACCTGAGAGGATACTCTTAGGATACACTGGCAGACGACACAACTTTTCTACTTAATAAACGCTGTGCAGAGCAACTGTGAATTTTTCAAAATGCGCTCACAATACTTCGAACCCCAAACCCAAACATTGTCTGCCAACTGTAGCCTCCATCCAGCAGGCTGTGTACTGTCTGTATCCTCCACCCTCCAGGTTGTGTGTTGGCTGTAACCTACATCCTGCAGGCTATATACTGTCTGTATCCTCCATCCTGCAGGACGTGTGCTGGCTGCAGCCTCCATCACTTCTCATTAACTCCTCGACGTTAAATGTTATGTACAGCGCTTCTTTCTGTCGCTGGGCTCCAAGGTATTGCTCCAGTGGTGGTTATGTTCTGAGGGACAGGGACATCTTTCACCTAAGAAGAATTGAGCATTAGGCAGACAAGGTGGGTTTATCTTTAAACAAGCGTTGAACTTGTCAGTCAGTTGTCTAGGGAATATCGAATAATAGCTGCCACTTGACTAATATTTATTGAGGATAAAAAAAAAACACGTTTAATCATCTCATACCGAATTAAAATTATTACAGCTATTTCATACGTATGAATATTCACATGTATACGCTTGCTTTTTAAGCTCTACCATCTCTATAAGCTTTCATGTTTCTGTGGTCAGATTTCTTTCTAAATGTTCCTGTCTCTCATAGAGTCGCAGACCTGGAGTCAGTCTTTCCAGTGAGTAATCCACCACTTCGTCTACACTCACGCAGCTGTGTGACGATTCATGAGCAATACTCCTTCTGAAAATTGTTTTGTAGGAGCATCCATAACAGCAATTCATGACATCACACGGTAAGAACCAGGAACCTTCATTAGTTTGCATTTAATTTTAAAACAAATCAGCAAATGCTAAAACAGTCTTTTCCTCCTGCAGCGCGATGTCTGTATGATAACTACAATACTGGTAACAGCGGGGAATTTAGGGAATTTAGCTCTGGCTTAATTCTTAATTTTATATAATCATGATTCTAGATAAATTGGATCTTTACCGAATTGCAGACCCTCCAGTCACATCCAGTGTTTAGTAATAATGATCTTGATTATCTATTGTCAGTGTTCAGTGTGAGCGACGGTTGAGTTGTGTTTACCAATATGACACTATGTCTTAAAATTAGTCTTCAGGTTTATTAAAAAAAGAAATGGGTAATTGCTTAACTAAGTATATTTAGTAGTAGTAACTTGAATGTCATCTAAAGGAAGCCAGCACTTAGTTTGGACGTCGATAATTCAAGGTGGGAAAATCATTTGATGTCCTACGACAAAGTCAAATGAAGCTGAATAAACCTTTGCTATAACATTTCACTCAAGGAGAGGTTTGTCACATTACATAATGTAATTTGATAGTTTGGTAAAGCACTTATTGAGAAAAATATTGATTCAAGGCTTATATTGTTTCTAGAGTTTATATCATTTGTTTGTCACCTTGTTGCTTCTTCCCAGCTGATTTTTTACTTTTGTGGCCGTGCTTCACTAGCCAGACATTAATGGGCATCAGTGATATCAGTGACTTGTTGATGTCTCAGGTTCTGTAGTAGTTCATGATCTCCGAAATAGTTCAAGAGCCTACCTATTACCAATACCACACGTTCAGCTACGTAATTCATCTTTGCACTAGTTGAGAAGTAACTGGCAGAGACTACAGTGGATGCCTTGATTCCAGTTTGTGCATCAATGAAGCTTCCGTACCTGCATTATTTGCATATGAAATCATGAGGAAACAGTCGATTAGCGAAGATATCATTTCTACAGAGTGAATTAGATAAACTCCAAAACCCACGTTTCTGGCTTCGGAGATCATGAATAAATAGTTGCGCAACAAGAGAACCTTCAGGCTGGTCTTAAGACCAATCAAGTTTTGGCATGGTGGTGGTGGTTTGCTTTTATTCCTCATTCCAAACAAAATGGTTGATTGTTCCAACGACTCAGTGAGTCGTGACATCATTGTTCACAACAGACTCTCTTAGAAAGTGGAATGGCCCCTTCTAGTCCCGAGTAAGAACGATCCGTGTCAACTTAGCGAAGGAAAGTTCTCAACAGTTACAACCTCTGTGGCAGCCATAGTGAGCCCCTGAGGTTCAACAGTGTGTCCTGAAAATTTTATTTGCTTCTACGGTATACTGTATTTACTAAATTTAATTTTAAAACTGATTTTGTTTAACTTCTGCAAGACGAAATCAGTATCATCAAAATAACTAGGATTATCTTGAAAAAAATAATTAAATCATCTAGTAAGATCATTTATGAGGTAGCAGTTAATCAGAGGAAGAGATTACTCATGACTCTCGAGAATGCATTATGACTGCCTCTTCTAGTGAATGATAATATACGAAAAGGTTATAACCATGATCATAATTTTTAAAGGGGTTGGATCGGTATGCCAGCGGAAGGCCTCGGTCACATGACCACAAGCTCCAACGGCGGATCATCATCTAAGACCCACGTCAGGAAAAACTTTTCCTGTTTCCTGACGAACTTTACCTAACCTAACCCTAGTGAATGATATTCGAACAAAGTGACAAGAACTTCTTAGTAACAGAGTAGAAACTATTATGATTTAACACCTTTTAACGGAAACGCCTTGAGGCTTGAGAAGGGCTCTTGATCCAAAAAATTGGAGCTTACCTTCCCTTCCTCGGATCCAGTCTAATTACCTCTCATTCCCCAGGCGCAGTGTGACCCATACAAGCTTAGCGCTTCTCCACAAATGTTAAATACATTATGATTGAACTTATTTGTAATTATTATAAAAGACTTTGTGTAAGCACATCGCAGTGTGAAGACAAGCGTCTCTAGTAGTGCTTTAATATTTATCTGTCATCTGTTGATAATTTACATTTTCCTGACCTTGTATTACTTGTAGTCGATTCCGGATGCCACATCTTCCCTGCTAACTACCTGGAGTCTACCTGAAACTGGGCAGGCGATGCAAAATGCCCCCAATAAAAAGTAGGGGCGCCATTGGTACACTAAGAGAAAACACCATAAGTGTCCGGGGCCCAAAACTGTTCAACAGCCTCCCATCAAGCATTAGGGGAATTGCCAATAAACCCCTGGCTGCCTTCAAGAGAGAGCTGGACAGATACCTAAAGTCAGTGCCGGATCAGCCGGGCTGTGGCTCGTACGTTGGACTGCGTGCGGCCAGCAGTAACAGCCTAGTTGATCAGGCCCTGATCCATCGGGAGGCCTGGTCATGGACCGGGCCGCGGGGGCGTTGATCCCCGGAATAACCTCCAGGTAACCTCCAGGTAAGGGTGTTCCGGGGGTCAATACTCCAGCAGCCCAGTCCTAGACCAGGTTTCCCTGTAAATCAGGGCCTGATCAACCAGGCTGTTACTGCCGACCGCACGTAGTCCAACATAAGAACCACAGCCCGGCTGATCAGGTAGTAACATTAGATATCTGTCCAGTTCCCGCTTGAGGCAGCCATGGGGTCTATTGGTAATTCCCCTTATGTCTGGTGGGAGGCTGTTGAACAGTCTTGGGTCCCGGAAACATTATGTTTTCTCTAGGTGTACTAATGGTGCCCCTACTTTTCATTAAGGGTATATTACACCGTCTGCCCAGTCTTTTGCTTTCGTAGGGAGGGACTTCTGCGTGCATATTTGGGACCAGTTCCTCTAGGCTTTTCTCAGGTGTAGATTATAATATATCTCTATCGTTGCGCTCCAGTAATATCAGGTCTTGTGCATGATACATTTCTTAAAAAAAAATCTTTATACTGCACATTTACCCCTTTCTCACGTGGCTGGTCACGGTAGCTGCACGCATTCCAGCGTAGTACTATGCACTGTTCTACGGTACCGTACGTGTCACTGAATAACAAAGCCCTTGAGTGAACCAGCAGCTCGATGTAGAGGGCAGGAAGGTGCAGCTAACAGTAGGAAGCACATAGAATATTCGCTAAGGAGCCTCGGAACACATGTTCAATCCCCTTTTTCCCACCGGGTCACCATCTGGAAAAGACCCGGGCCGGGACAGGACCGGCGAACCTACAATAACAACAACAATGACCTATTAACTTAGGATTCTTCATTCAGCCAATTGCTTAGAACCCACAGACGTTCTCTCCATTCCTGACCAATCACAAAAACATTTGTGAGAGCAAGCAAGGTATCTTACCATGTGCATGCAAAGACGGACATTGAATCTTGCAGAGTAAAAAACACTTATGTAGTTATTCCTCCACGTTTTGAAGGACGGTACAACTAATGTATTGTCAGCAAACTCCAACACTACAGACATATAAACTCCAGCCAGGCACCCATGTATTGGATTTCACTCACCGGTAAGGGTGGTGGACATAGTGCTAATGAAGTCTGCCCCTTCAAGAGATGGTTCCATGATGCTGGCGAAGGGCTTTAGAGCCAAGCAACTGGAGCTACCTCCCCTTTCTTTGGATAAAACTTGATAACATCCTGTTCTCCACGTGCTATATGACCCTTACAAGTCATATGGCACGTGGGGAACAGGATGAGTGTACTAACAAAAAGTCTTTCTTTTAAGTACTCCAGCACCACCTCCCCCACAGTGCCGACCCCTCCCATGAAGTGAAGGTTCATTAGCAACGCCATTACTTGGATCATGAATGAATACGCTAGGGAGACCTGGATAATGACTCGAGACCTTCCAGTTCAACGTGGGATGTCGACTGCCATGTAAAAGTACTGAAGGAAGGCCGATGGGTAGCAGGAGGCTGGATGGGAAGGGAATGTGTCAGCGAGGAGGTCTAAAATATGTAACGTACGCTAACACGGTGGACCATAATAAGACAGGTCTGGGAGAAAAGATGAAAGTTGATCCGAGGGAGGTTGATCGTTTAAAGCAAGTGGTCGACCGCCACTTTTGAAGCTGATGGAAGGTTCTTCTAAACTCTAAAGACTCATATTAAGCCGACTTCTGCCACATTTCAAGGGAAAACGATGCGCTTTAAACCAAACGCCGCACTTTGCCGACAAAGCTGTACATTTACGAGCTATTTCTTAAGCAGTAACTACCACTCACAGATGAACTTGTCCTCAAGTTAGGCAGCGCCTGAGGTCCAGTAATTCTCTAGAATATTGCTGGCCCTCGAGTACTAGCAAGTCCTTGAGAGTTAGCTAGCTTGCAGAATTTCTCTTAACTTGAAGGGTAGCTCACACCCAGATGCTGCGCAGCTTTAAGTATATTTTGTATTCATGGGGAGGCATTACACACATAGCGGTCATACAGCCCCTGGGGAATGGGAGGCAATCAGGTTTGTTCAAAGGAAGAGGTAGGTTAGTTACAATTCCCTGGGTCGAGAAGCACTTCAACATCAATTCATCTCTTGAAGAAGAAGAATCCTCAACATGACATAACTGCTCGATTTCAAGGAAGAACTTTGAGTGATACTTAGGATTCATGCTTTATCTATGGCCACAGTGGATAACTGTGAGGAGTGGCAGTTATCACTTGAGCTTCGGTAGGGCTGATTTTCGAGGTGGCAGTTATCACTTGAGCGTCGGTAGGGTCGAGTTAAGAGGACACTTAGCACTGCTGCCGTGTAATAGAGATATCGATTCCAGCTCAGTGTTTGTGCGAGGCCGCCATTTTTGAGCAGCGGGAGGGTACCGGGAATGATATAGGATGCCGATGACGGTATTGCTGATGCACTGTCAGTCATGAGATGAGCGTTTCACTTGTTGTTTACAGTAGTGTAAATGAAGATAGAGGGTATAACAGTACCAACAATATGGAATGAAGAGCAAATGCATACACCAAGGACAAGGTCTTGGACCGATATGGATCCAATAAAGATGGACTACGCAACATGATCACAGGAAACAGGTGATACCGTAATATGCCATGGTCTGGAATTATATCCTTCCCTACTATGGCATATTACGGTTCAGCTCCATGGTCTGGAACGATATCGTTCCAGACTATGGTATACTACGGTTCAGCTCCATGATCTGGAATGATATCGTTCCAGACTATGGTATATTACGGTTCAGCTCCATGGTCTGGAATGATATCGTTCCAGACTATGGTATACTACGGTTCAGCTCCATGATCTGGAATGATATCGTTCCAGACTATGGTATACTACGGTTCAGCTCCATGATCTGGAATGATATCGTTCCAGACTATGGTATACTATGGTTCAGCTCCATGATCTGGAATGATATCGTTCCAGACTATGGCATATTACGGTTTAGCTCCATGGTTTGGAATGATATCTTTCGAGACCACGGAGCTGAACTCTTCTCCAGGATGAGGAACTGAAAACCTTAAATACTTTTTCTCCAGGGTTGATGGACTGATTACATCACCTTTATTTCGCTACTACACCTGCTCCCTCTTTATTTGACTGAAGAAGCCTATTGTGTAGGCGAAACGTTTCATCAATAAAGATACCCAATTGCTGCACAAATGTCTTAATGTTCATTGCTATTTTTCACTGTGGTTATATTGCATATTAAAGATGAACTTTGTATAAGCACTTCTTTCCTTTCATCTACAATTAGATAAGTACAGGTAGGCAGCGTTTACCTCGTGATTAGTGTAAATGTAGGATTTTCCCCCTTTCTTGCTAGTGTGCACGAGAGAGCCTTACACATTTTCGTCTTGACTAGTTATTGGATTTTTATTAGTATTCGTAACGGTTATCGCCTTGAAAACTATTGATAATTGTGATACAAGGTTATCATTTTTATATTTGAGGTAACGAATGCAGGGACGCAGGTGTTGGTCTCTAGTAGACTTTATTTTTACTGAAGACTATAATTTCCACTCTTCGGTACCTGATGTACACACACTACCTTCTCTCTTGTAAATGGTTGAGAAAACCGACAAGTTGAAGAATGACACACTTGTGCAACGTTTGGGAATTCTTATTTTGGAAATAAGGAATCCCAAATGTTGCACAAGTGTCTCATTCTTCAACCCATACTCTGCGTAGATCATCCTCTCCTCCCCCTCCTCCTCCTGTTTCCCCCCCTCCTCCTCCTCCTCCTCCTCCTCCTCCTTCTCCCCTTCTTCTTCCTACTCCTCCTCCTTCTTGCTTATGATGTTTCTACTACCAAAGTCCTTGGCTACACTAATATCCTGCCTCTGTACCCTACTTTCTACGCCTTACAGTGCCTCCTACACCTTACCGTGCCTCCTACACCGTACCGTGTCTCCTACACCTTACAGTGCCTCCTACACTCTACCGTGGGTCCTACACCCTACCGTGCCTCCTACACCCTACCGTGCCTCCTACACCCTACCGTGCCTCCTACACCCTACCGTGCCTCCTACACGCTACCGCGCGTCCTACACCCTACCGTGCCTCCTACACCGTACCGTGCCTCCTACACCTTACAGTGCCTCCTACACCCTACAGTGCCTCCTACATCCTACCGCGCTTCCTACACCCTACCGTGCCTCCTACACCCTACCGTGCCTCCTACACCTTACCGTGCCTCCTACACCCTACCGCGCCTCCTACACCTTACCCTGCTCTGCAGGAACCCAGCGAGTTAGTAGCAATTACTGTATGTTGCAAGCTGCCTACATCGTGATGAGAATCTTCTCAGGCTGTCTCTCATTTCATGAAACGCTAAATCCTTGTGGGTCATTCACTTCTATATGTGAGTGGGGGGGGGGAAGGGGACTGATCCTCCCTAGTCTAATATGGTAGAGGTCTCAGATAATGCAGGCTGTTGGTGTCTCGTGATGAAGTCGGCAGTGTATCTTAGATCGACACTATGTGGGAAGCCTTTGATTTTTCTTATAATGTCAGCACACGTTCTGGCCAGTGACGAACAAAACACCGACAACTAAGGCCGCAACATGTCTTGGAATAAAAGGTGAATATACGAGATGCAATAAAATCATCACCCTGAATGCTTCTGGAATTAAAAAATATATACTTACATGTTTGAGATGATTAGGAATTACGGGATACGAACACGTAAAGGTGAGAGAGATGATAGGTGTTAAGATGAGTTGCTTGAAATATGAGACAGATATGATGAAGATGGGAGACACACGATGTGTGCGGTAGAAGGGAGATGGGAAGACATACAGTGATGAGAGAGATACGATGAAAGTAAGAGATACGTGGATCGTAATAATAATAATATAATAATATCTTTATTTACTACAAGTACATGTACATGGTATACAGTCCTAGCTGACATTAATGACATACTACTATACAGAAAGCCCTTTGTTATGCAGAGCATTTCGGGCGAATTAGGTCAGTTTTGTCCCTGGATGCGACCCACACCAGTCAACTAATACCCAGGTACCCTTTTTACTGATGGGTGAACATTGACAACCGGTGTAAGGAAACACGTTCAGTGTTTCCACCCCTTCGCCGGGAATCGAACCCGGACCCCTCATGGTGTGAGCAAGAGCTTTTGCCACCAGGCCACTGGGCACCGTGGCACACATACGCATATAACGAGAAACACGTAACCAGATACTATCAGATGCTAACTGATAAACAGCTACAATGTGTTCATGGACTTGAATCAGCTGAGCAGAAAGTAAACAGATGTCATGTGATCGGAGAGTTCAAACAGCTGACGAGCGAATAAACAGAAATTACGTGCTCGGAGTTTCAGTCAGCTGACGCCTGACGGCCATATAAACAAATGTCAAGTACATCAATCAGTTGACATTCCGTGCACAGTGGGTGTAAATACGACCTCAGCAATACCATTCGAAAGGACGCTCTTTGTATAATTTTAATCTCTAAAATTACGTACCGAATCCTTTTTTTTTTTTTTTGGGGGGGGGGGGAGGGGATGGAGGGATTAAAAGCAAGATCTGCTTCACTACACAAAGAAATGGATATACCTGGAGGGTGTTTCGGGGGTCAACTCCCCCGCGACCCGGTCCATGACTAACAGTTAATCTGGTATAAAACTGAATCATTGAAAACATCTATTAGTATATGTTTATTTTTTTTTTGTATCATCAAACGAGACGATTTTCAGGTAAAACATGATAGTTAAAGCAGCGTTTTTACTTTTTGTCTACAAGAAAAATCAATTATATCTTAAATAAAATACGCCAGTCTACGGAGGTAAGATTCAGTAATAGTATTGGATGGGCATTTTTATTTTCCCACATGAACAAAAGGGTCGCACAATAATAATCAAGATTTATTCAGACCAATTCAACATTTATCCCACGTGATCATACCCATCATACTCCCTCTCTGTCTGCCTGTCTGTCTGTCTGTCTGTGTGTGTGTGTGTCGTCTGTCTGTCTGTCTCTCTCTCTCTCTCTCTCTCTCTCTCTCTCTCTCTCTCTCTCTCTCTCTCTCATCGGCTTCGGCTCGCGTCGAAAGAACAGATAAGGCCCAGAAATATGCAATATACCTCAGAATTTGCGATGCTTCCGAATTCCAATTGAGTAGAGCAAATATGCTAACCTACGGTGGGATGTTTACCATGCAAATGATCAGAGCCGAGCTCGTTCAGTCTGCCTTACTTAACATTGAATTTGTTTAAGCCCGTAATCTCTCATCAACTGCAGGAAATTTATTGCATACCTTTATTTTGTATTATGTAATAGTTGTGTACTGTGTGGCGTGTTCTAAGCTGCTAGAAGATATCTCTCTCCTCAGAGTATTAGTACCACTCACTGACTCGATAATAATAATAATATAATAATAATAATAATAATAATAATAATAATAATAATAATAATAAATAATAATAATAATAACAATAATAGTAATAATAATAATAATAATATAATAATAATAATAATAATAATAATAATAATAATAATAATAATAACAATAATAATAATAATAATAATAATAATAATAATAATAATAATAATGATAATAATAATATTAATGGTAATATAACAATGTTACTAATAATAAACATAATGTTAATAATACTAATAATGTTAATAATAATGTTAATACTACTACTACTACTAATAATAATAATACTAATAATAATGATTAATCCTTTGACGATTTAACTTGGCACCTCTAGTGATACATGGAATTTTAATAATCACTGAAGACAAGGCTTAATTTTCATTCTTCTTTGGTTAGGGGACATACCTGCTGTTGCTTAAATTTGACATCATGTGCGGTATATCAGTTAATTCAACTAGCTGGTTCCAACAGCGCACAAAAACCCAAAATATTCGGAATTGCAGAACACGCCCATAAAATTAAGCCTTTCTTTTTAATATAAAAAAAATATAATTAGAAAATGAAATGAAAATTGACAATAGAATAACTTAACCTGAAGACGAGTGGGAAAAATGCTCGGAAATCTAAAATCTAAATCCTTCAGCCTCAACAAATCCAACACTGCACTTGCCTTGAAATTGCCTCTTGCAACCCCACTAAAATATTAATCCCCTCCCACGAAATTCTACCAATCTCCCAGTCCCAACAATCCCAAAACTACCACAACCTACAATCTCCCTCCTCCCCCCATCATCCCCCAAATCCCCAACAAACACCCCGTACATGGTCCATTTTTTTTTTTTTAACATGAACCCACCAAACATCCTCCGCATTTTCCACCACACTGGTCGTTGAACGGAGGTCGCAAAAAAATTGCACGGTAAAAATTCATCCAACTAAAACAGTACAAATAGCGTGCAGCGTTGCAGAAAAGAGAGGAGTTCGGACCATCAGATTAAAAAAAAAAAATTTCCTCCGATCTGCCACGACTGGTTACCTCGCCAACGTCGCGTCCCTCTGTCTCATTTCATTAGTTTTTTTTTTTTAGTTCAAAGGTCTTGTTTATTCTTCCGGAAATCAAAACTAACGTACTCAAGAAAATTCTTATATTATCGCTGCGTCCAAACACAATCCTCGTCTAATGTCTAAATTATTAGGTATTTACCTCTCAATTTCCATAAAGCAAGTAAATGGCTCTTGTTACAAGGAGTCTGAGTTACATTCTATGGGTCAACCGTGGCTATCTTCATACTCCACGTCCTGAATGACACGATGTGTTTAGCGCTGTCTCACAGATACAGTAACATACAGGGATTGTCACTCGCAAGTAGTGTTTGAGTCTGGAGGGCACGGCTAAAAATATAAATTTTTTTGCCTTGTATTTTATCTGTGTAAATAGGTCGACGCTCAGATTAGACACGTTCTCTCCTGGGATGCACCTGCTTGGGTCTTGGAACTAACAGACAACGTTGGAGACCAGTGGAGAGATAGACCAAGAAACAGGGTCCTGCACGTATTTTGGTGTTGGAGGTAAAAGAAGTCATATTGGTAGTAGTGGTGGTGGGATGGATAGTCTTAGTGGAGTGGTGGTGATGGGATTGAAGAAGTCTTCTTGGGGTGGTGGTGGTAGTGGAGAGTCATGTTGGAGTAATGGGGTGGAGGAATATTGTTGGGGTGGTAGTGGTGGGATGGAGGTGAAGAGGGTCTCGAGTACATAAATCTCCCTCACTTCTTGTTGGAGTGGTGGTGGTGAGGTGAAAATAGTGTCGAGTAGATAAATCTCCCTCACCACCGTCAAACCCGCCGCCAACACCATCACCAAGCTAATACTGACAACAATGACACAACCACCAACACAATCACTACCACCAACATTGCCGCCACTACCACCAACACCACTACACGCCAAGCTTTACAGTGATCCTCCTGTGTATGAATGGCTTTGGGGTGACCGAGAGAGAGAAAGAGAGAGAGGGAGAGAGAGAGAGAGAGAGAGAGAGAGAGAGAGAGAGAGAGAGAGAGAGAGAGAGAGAGAGGAGAGAGAGAGAGAGAGAGAGAGGAGAGAGAGAGAGAAAGAGAGAGAGGAGTTGATAATGTATTCTAAGGAGAGAAAGAAGAGTGAGAAGTGAAGAGTGAGGGGCTGAGAGAGAGGAAAAGAAAGAGAGCAATAGAGTGGAGGTGATCAGACAGGAAAGAAGAGAAAGGTTAGAAGCAGATTAGAGAGTGGTGGAGAAAAGAGACACTTAAGTACTGTTTAGGACATTTATTAAAGGAAACGTTTCGCCTCGAGTGTCTTCAGCAGTTCTTGTGAGTGCTCAGGAAGAAAAGAAAGAAGTAAGATTGTTCGGAAACAGAAATGAGAGAAAAGAAGCAAGTGAATTAGATTATTATTATTATTATTATTATTATTATTATTATTATTATTATTATTATTATTATTATTATTATTATTATTATTATTATTATGAGAGGAGCGCTAAACCAACAGAGGTCAGTCAGCGCCTAGGCAATGGGAGATAATCAGGTTCAATCCAAGGAAAGGAAAGGCAGGTCTACTTCCTTGGATCAAATACCGTCAGTAAAGATTCATTTTCTTGATCGTAAAGAACGCTTGTAGTTATACAGAGTGTCGGTGAACAGTGAACGAAGTTATGGGTTTATTATTATTATTATTATTATTATTATTATTATTATTATTATTATTATTATTTATTATTACTAATTATTATTATTATTATTATTATTATTATTATTATTATTATTATTATTATTATTATTATTATTATTATTATTATTATTATTATCAACAAAACAACATCGCTAACTTAGGACAAAATGATGGAAGGAACGTTTCGAAAGGAAAATATTTAATTTTTTAGCTGGATTACGATAATTGTTAATTGAATCTTTGGGAAAGGCACTATTGAAAAAATTAGCCCCTGTGCAACTTTGGGTACTTATTGAGGAAACGTTTCGCCACCATGGCTTCACAGCCCCTTTCAAAAAAATGTAAAGAACGGGAGAAAATGGGTAATCGCCCCTCAACTTGAGTCGATGTGGTCAGCCCATAAATTTGATAGAATACAGCATAGTGAGGAGAAGAAGTTTAAAAACCGTGCGGGAGAGGTGCACGTCGTGGCGGGTCCATTTTTTTCGTGGGGAAGTGGGCCCTGCGAAAAGGGTTTAGAAAAAGCGAAGAATTAGCAATATTAAGACCCCAAGAAGCGCAGTATTGACGGGATTGTAGATGGTTTGGTTCAAAAGAACGTTGTCAAACGGTTTACCATCAGTGCTCTACAATCCCACAAATGATAAATTTAAAACACATATGCCA
This sequence comes from Cherax quadricarinatus, assembly GCF_026875155.1. Taxonomy (NCBI): domain Eukaryota; kingdom Metazoa; phylum Arthropoda; class Malacostraca; order Decapoda; family Parastacidae; genus Cherax; species Cherax quadricarinatus. The sequence continues at coordinate 36,307,055 of NC_069409.1, forward strand.
TCTGAGTTTCTTTTTTTTTAAAGATGTTTCTAGTCCATGACTTTATTAAAACAATGCAGGGAATATACAAAAGATTTGCAGATGGGGTAATCACCCCCTCGCCCATGGTTTGGGGGACTGATTTACCTATCTTCTATTATCTTCTTTTTAAAATTCCCGAAAGGGAAAAATATTTCCTCTTCTACGTCCCCTGTTTATGTTCCCGTTTTGTATTAATGAACCTCTATTTGGGCGAAAGTTATTAATAAAGTACCCGATGTTGCATGCGCCCTAATTCGCATTAAGCTATGGAAGGGAAGGTAGTTAGGTATGACCCAAATGATGGGAAGGATGCCCAATTTCCGTGATTCGGGGTTTTTTCACACATCGGGTCCCCGCCCAAAGGGGGAGCTGTTTTTTTCTGGGGATTGTTGTGACCAGGTCTAAGGAAAAAGGAGGGTTTGGGAAGAGCAAAAACTTTGATGAAAAGAAGGAATAAGTAATATAGACGGTAGTACACAAAACTTCTTTTATACTTTAAAAATTTCAATTAAAAAGTTTAATTAAAATTTAAACTTGCAGTTGTGTCCTTTTTTTCATCCGTTTGTCTGAAAATCAATCATCCGGGAAACACGATGCATGAGCTACGGGTAACAGATCAGAATGTTTAAGGAAAAGCCCCATGACAGATTAACAGCTGCGGAAAGTAGACAAGGAAGGAGGCCTGTTTGAAATGGAGCCCCCAAGGTAATTGTGGAGAAAGGACATGGGAGTTTCTTTCTGTAGAGAATCGAAAGGATAAGGGAAGAGGCGGAGTTCTTTGGGGGGGGGGAGGGCAGAGTTGATAGAGAGGAGGGAGGATCAGGAGAAAGGGAAAAATTGCGGGGGCCCGGAGATAGGAGGGAGAGGGGAAAAAAGCGGAATGATCTAAATCCCTTGATCCCAGAGAAAAATTTCCGTTTAAAATTTTATTTCTTTTTCCTCCCGAAAGCGTTATTCATCAGTATTCTTTCCTCCACAAAATACTCTCTGTATATCAAATGGTCAAAAAACACAAAGGCGGCTATAATTTATTCACTGTTTTCGCGCACGCGAGGGCGAAATTTGTGTATTAAAGGAAAAAAGGACACAAGTGCAACTAATTGACTTTTAGGGGGAAACGTTTCGCTCTCCGGGGAGTTTTGTCAAGGTTATGAAGCCCCCTGGAGAGCGACTTGCCACAGAAAAAATTTGTCCTTTAAAATTGCATTTGTGTTTTTTTTGCCTAAATATTGTGGGAAAAATTCTACCAGCTTTAAATACAAATGTCGTAGTGTTTCAGTACAGTAACTGCGTTTGGCCTTTTTCCCATCGTGTAGTATCTCGTACCATTATCTACCTTTTAAATATATACTGCTTTTTTACCCCGTTTTTTGCCGCGGGCAGTTAGTGCCCAAAGATTGGTAAAATATTGAGAAAAAAGCTTGACCCCTCATTTTTATTCCCAGGTGAGCCTCAGTTCTGGATGCTCTCCGCCTTTGGACCCCCCTCAAGGGAGGAGGTGAATGTGGGCTTCCTTATTTATTCCCGGGGACCTCTTTTTCCCCTTGTGTTCGCAAATGGATCCTTTTCACCGCATCCGACCAAGCTCTTTATTTCGAACGGGCAAACTTGGCCGCCCAAAATTTGGGTTTATCATACGGGGGGGGAAAGGTGAGCGAAAGCGATTTTTGGGAGTGAGTGAGAGAGGGGAGAGAGAGAGAGAAGGAGAGAGAGAGAGGGGGAGTTTAACTATTAGTACACAACTCTACGCCCCAAGTCAGTCACTGTTACAGTATAGAAAGGGTTTCTACTACTTCACCCAAAGGCAAGTGTAGGAGCCCTTTTACCAGTGTTGCTCACTCTACGACCTTTCCCCGAGGCGCCTTGAGGCTGGTGAAGGTGACGCGCCCCGAGGAGCCCCCCCTTTTTTTCCTTTATCAAATCGGGTTTGCCTCTCTTTTCCCCGGCGCTGTTGATCCCTTTTGGTTATCTTACCCTTTTGGACCCTTACACTCGACTCTCTCAGGGGAACCTAATTATTGGAGGTGTTTTAAAGGACCACTTTAAGGAGTTTGCTAAAATTATTTCCCTCGCGAAGATACGAGATTAATAATGATATGTAGCCTTGTGTATCACCTATTTGTGGTTGCAGGGGTCGATTCATGCCCCTGGTCCCGCCCTTCACTGATTGCTAAGGTCCTCTCTCCCCCTCTCCTGGCTTTTCTACCTCGCCTTAAAACTATGATGGTTCCCGCCCCCCTACTTCATTTTCTAGGCTTTCCACGGTTGACTACCTATGATAAAGAAATACTTCCAACATCCCTTTGATTCTCGAGTCTTCAACTTCCTTGTGCCCTCTTGTGTCTGTGTCCATCTCGGAACATCCCGTCTTTTTCCCCTTGTCTATTCCGCGCAGTATTTTTTATGTCGTTATCATGTTCCCTACCCCCTGGCCCCCAGGTGTCGGCCCCAAATTTTCCCCAACCTTTTTTCGTAGAAATCCCCGTAGCTCTGGGACTAGTCTTGTTGCAAACCTTGCACTTTTTAATTTCTTGATGTGCTTGACAGGGGTGGGTTTCCCAAAATGGGCCTGACGTAAATGGTTTCAGGTCTTG
>NC_069409.1:36314669-36322169 GCF_026875155.1 Cherax quadricarinatus
GCTGCTGCTGCTGCTGCTGCTGCTGCTGCTGTTGTTGTTGCTGTTTCTGCAGCTTTTGTTTACGTTGTCTCTGCTATTGTTGGAAATAAATGGTATAAAATACCGACACAATGGAAATATAAACACAAATGCAGTATAATGTGATCCTTTATTGACAACGTTTCACCCACACAGTGGGCTTTTTCAAGTCACACACGGATCTACCTGGGGTTGGAAGGTACGAGAGTATTTATAGTCAGAATGTTGAGGTCAGGTGGAGAATGCTGCATCTGATGATCTACCGGGTGGGGTTATAGAGTCTTGGGTAGCTTGGCAGGGGTATTGGACAAGTTGTAGACCTTCTGCAGTGTTCTATGTTCTTATGTGGGATAGCGATGAAGAAGTTTCTTGGCGAGTGGTTCAGCTATGTTATAGAAGCCATTGTTCTGGTTGAAATTGTTGGTTATAGAGATAAGCGATGATTCCAGGATTCTTCTGTATTGAGTGTTGTCTTCTGTGGCTATAAGTCTTGAGTTTCTGTAGTTAATTAAATGGTTGTGTGAATTGCGATGTTGTACACAGGCATTCCTTGTATCGTCAGTCCTGCTTGCATATTGGTGTTCTGAAATGCGTGTTTGGAGGTTTCTTGATGTTTCGCCCACATATAATTGGTTGCAGTCATTACAAGGGATTATGTATACCCCTGCAGAGGATGGAGGCTTGTCCTGTCTACTACTGGTGATGTCCTTGATGGTCGTGGTTGTGGAGGTAGATACTTGGAATGATGTTTTGGCAAAGATGTTGGAAACATGTTTGGCAATGGAGTTGTTGGGGAGGACTATGTATCTCTTCTCGGCAGTGTCTTCTCTGGGTGTGTTGAAGATGTTTATATGTGGGCGAAACATCAAGAAACCTCCAAACACAGGCATTCCTTGTATCGCCAGTCTTGCTTGCATATTGGTGTTCTGAAATGCGTGTTTGGAGGTTTCTTGATGTTTCGCCCACATATAAACATCTTCAAACACACCCAGAGAAGACACTGCCGAGAAGAGATACATAGTCCTCCCCAACAACTCCATTGCCAAACATGTTTCCAACATCTTTGCCAAAACATCATTCCAAGTATCTACCTCCACAACCACGACCATCAAGGAAACATCACCAGTAGTAGACAGGACAAGCCTCCATCCTCTGCAGGGGTATATATAATCCCTTGTAATGACTGCAACCAATTATATGTGGGCGAAACATCAAGAAACCTCCAAACACGCATTTCAGAACACCAATATGCAAGCAGGACTGACGATACAAGGAATGCCTGTGTACAACATCGCAATTCACACAACCATTTAATTAACTACAGAAACTCAAGACTTATAGCCACAGAATACAACACTCAATACAGAAGAATCCTGGAATCATCGCTTATCTCTATAACCAACAATTTCAACCAGAACAATGGCTTCTATAACATAGCTGAACCACTCGCCAAGAAACTTCTTCATCGCTATCCCACATAAGAACATAGAACACTGCAGAAGGTCTACAACTTGTCCAATACCCCTGCCAAGCTACCCAAGACTCTATAACCCCACCCGGTAGATCATCAGATGCAGCATTCTCCACCTGACCTCAACATTCTGACTATAAATACTCTCGTACCTTCCAACCCCAGGTAGATCCGTGTGTGACTTGAAAAAGCCCACTGTGTGGGTGAAACGTTGTCAATAAAGGATCACATTATACTGCATTTGTGTTTATATTTCCTCTGCTATTGTTGCTGCTGGGTTCTTTGCCATTGGTCTTAATACTTTTTTTAAACTCTATTTGTCAATTTATTGTCATTATTCTTTTCTCGTAAATTATAGTACATACACACACACACACACACACACACACACACACACACACACACACACACACACACACACACACACACAGAGTAATGGAGGCATGATCCATACACAGCTTTGAGAAGAGGTATGATAAAGCTCACGGAGCAGGAAAGTGACTGGGTAGCAGCCAGGTGAAGAGGCGGGGCCATGAGCTGTGAATCGACCCCCGCAACCACAACTAGGTGAGTACACACACACACACACACACACACACACACACACACGCACGCACACACACACACATTGTGGGTGCAGACGTGGGTGCACAAAGCTCCGAGAACATTGGTGTTTTTAAGGCACGCAGTAACTGCTAGAAGTAATCAGTGGTAGTGACAACGTCAGTGAGCAATCCTACGAGTGATAACTAAAGTTATTAGTTAAAAAAAGTCGAGAGGAAGCCTGAAATCATTAATTTTTCAAAGTGCCAAACCGTTGTGGGTCTACTAGGCACTGTTGCCACACAGATTCAAACATACAAAGATCAAAGTGAGCGTGGAAGCGGGTGATCAAGAATTACCAGCATTTGGTTAACAAGTGAAATGTGGGGCACCATTCAGTGAGAGTGAAAAAGTTAATAAGCAAAAGGAGAAAGGAAAAATAAAATATACAACAAGGGAAGGTGGCAGTAGTAGGCCTGCTGAAGCAGTGACGTCACAACAGTTTGTATGCCATTATACATATTAAGTGTAACACCGAATGTGAAGTGTATTCTGTAATAAGTCAAAAGTGAAATCACTTGAGGAACGCGGGATGCATGAGCATATATGGTTATAAACATCACGGGTGAAGGAGTTACAAAATAGTGATAGAAGGCCTAAGTACGACGACTACGTCATCAGCATCTGGCAACTTGTCATCACACCGCTGTCAGTGCAAGTATTGCTCACCTGTTGAGGTTGCATATTGCAGGGTTGAGTTCTGGTCTTGCATCACTGTTAGATACTGGTCACTCACTCCTGCAAGCTATTACAGAATTAGAGTAGAAATAGCATAGACGAGAGTGCAAGGAGTAAAGCGGTAGTGAGGGATAACGTCAGACAAGCTAAATTTTATAACCTAGCTACTTTCTGTATTTTATAAGTAGAATCGACAAGTGTTAGAAGTATTGGTTTAGAATTACTGGTATTTACCGGTATTTATTAGCAGTATGAATACTTAGAAGTGGGGCACACACACCACAACACACACACACACACACACACACACACACACACACATACACACACACCACACCCCACACACACACACACACACACACACACACACACACACACACACACACATACACACACACACACACACACACAGCATATGAAGCTGAGAGGCTGAACAGGAAGGAAGGAGATATGAATTATGTTAAAGTCATATCAGCTTGCCAAGAAGGGCCAAGGAGTGAAAGGGAAGAACAGCTGGGTGCAGATTGAGAGGGTGATAGGTCGAATGCTGAGGCACTGGAAAAATCAAGGGAGAAAATGACCATATACTGGCAGGATCCAGAGTCACAGAGGGTGAGGGAATGGGAGGAGGAAAGGGCAAAATCAGTGTTTATCCATGGGCTTCAGGAGAGAGAGGAAATGACACACACACTGAAAGGCAACAGGAAGAAAGAAAGGAGATTGAGAAAAATCAGCACGGAAATAGGTGAAGAGATGGACGAGATTGTAAATTTTCAGAGAATAGGGGGGTACTCGAAGGGGAGAAACCGACCGATCAAGCTGATTCTCAGGACGGAAACAATGCGGAACAGTGGGAAGAGTGGCACGAAAGAGTCAAAGAGGCATCACCAGACATCATAGCTCTCACAGAAACCAAGCTTACAGGTATGATAACAGATGCCATCTTTCTAAAGGGATACCAGATACTGAGGAAAGACAGAGGGAACAGGGGGGTGGAGGAGTGGCATTGTTGATCAAAAACCGATGGAATTTTGATGAGCTGGAGAGAGGAGACAGCGGACAAGAAAGTGATTACATAGCGGGAACGCTTCACTCTGAAGATCCCAAGGTGGTAATAGCAGTGATGTATAACCCATCACAGAACAGCAGGAGGCCAAGGCAAGAGTACGACGAGAGCAATAGAGCGATGGTTGACACACTGGCTGCAGTGGCCAGAAGAGTTCATGCATGCAGGGCAAAGCTCCTGATCATGGGTGACTTTAACCACAAGGAGATCGACTGGGAGAACTTGGAGCCACATTGGGGAAAAGATACATGGAGGGCTAAGATGATGGAGGTGGTACTGGAAAACTTCATGTACCAACACGTAAGGGACACTACAAGAGAGAGAGGAGAGGATGAACCAGCAAGGCTGGACTCAGTACTCACCTTGAGTAGTGCAGATATCGAGGACATCACATACGAAAGACCCCTTGGGGCCATCGATCATGTGGTTTTAAGCTTCGAAAACACAGTAGGGCTACAAGTGGAGGGAGAAGCAGGAAGGCCAGGACGAAAGAAGCCAAACTATAAGAAAGGGGACTACATGGGAATGAGGAACTTCCTGAACGGGGTTCGTGGGACAGAGAACTGGCAGGGAAGCCAGTTAATGAGATGATGGAATATGTAGCAACAATATGCAAGGAGGCTGAGGAGAGGTTTGTACCCAAGGGTAACAGGAATAATGAAAAAGCCAGGATGAGCCCATGGTTCACCCAAAGGTGCAGGGAGGCAAAAGTCATAGAGCCAGAAACGAATATGCACAGACAAGAAGGGAGGCCCAAAGACAATATGAAAACGACATAGCAGCAAAAGCCAAATCTGAACCGAAACTGTTATACAGCCACATCAGGAGGAAAACAACAGTCAAGGACCAGGTAATCAGGCTAAGGAAGGAAGGAGGAGAGACAACAAGAAATGACCGTGAAGTATGTGAGGAACTCAACAAGAGATTCAAAGAAGTGTTCACAGAGGAGACAGAAGGGGCTCCAGAAAGACGGAGAGGTGGGGCACACCACCAAGTGTATACCACCAGTGCATACAATCGAGGAAGAAGTGAAGAATCTTCTGAGTGAGCTAGATACCTCAAAGACAATGGGGCCAGATAACATCTCCCCATGGGTCCTGAGAGAGGGAGCAAAGGCGCTATGTGTACCCCTAACAACAATATTCAGTACATCTATCGAAACAGGGAGATTGCCTGAGGCATGGAAGACAGCAAATGTAGCGCCAATCTTTAAAAAAGGAGACAGACATGAAGCACTAAACTACAGACAAGTGTCACTGACATGTATAGTATGCAAAATCATGGAGAAGATTATCAGGTGAAGAGTGGTGGAACACCTAGAAAGGAATGATCTCATCAGCAGCAGCTAACATGGTTTCATGGATGGGAAATCCTGTGTCACAAACCTACTGGAGTTCTATGACATGGTGACAGCAGTAAGACAAGAGAGAGAGAGGGGTGGGTGGATTGCATATTCTTGGACTGCAAGAAGGCGTTTGACACAGTTCCACACAAGAGATTGGTGCAAAAGCTGGAGGACCAAGCATGGATAACAGGGAAGGCACTACAATGGATCAGGGAATACTTGTCAGGAAGACAGCAGCGAGTCATGTACGTGGCGAGGTGTCAGAGTGGGCACCTGTGGCCCAGCGGGGTCCCACAGGGGTCAGTCCTAGGACCAGTGCTGTTTCTGGTATTTGTGAACGACATGACGGAAGGAATAGACTCTGAGGTGTCCCTGTTTGCAGATGACGTGAAGTTGATGAGAAGAATTCACTCGATCGAAGACCAGGCAGAACTACAAAGGGATCTGGACAGGCTGCAGACCTAGTCCAGCAATTGGCTCCTGGAGTTCAATCCCACCAAGTGCAAAGTCATGAAGATTGGGGAAGGGCAAAGAAGACCGCAGACGGAGTACAGTCTAGGGGGCCAGAGACTACAAACCTTACTCAAGGAAAAAGATCTTGGGGTGAGTATAACACCAGGCACATCTCCTGAAGAGCACATCAACCAAATAACTGCTGCAGCATATGGGCGCCTAGCAAACCTCAGAACAGCATTCCGACATCTTAATAAGGAATCGTTCAGAACCCTGTACACCGTGTACGTTAGGCCCATATTGGAGTATGCGGCACCAGTTTGGAACCCACACCTAGCCAAGCACGTAAAGAAACTAGAGAAAGTGCAAAGGTTTGCAACAAGACTAGTCCCAGAGCTAAGAGGTATGTCCTACGAGGAGAGGTTAAGGGAAATCAACCTGACGACACTGGAGGACAGGAGAAATAGGGGGGACATGATAACGACATACAAAATACTGAGAGGAATTGACAAGGTGAACAAAGACAGGGTGTTCCAGAGATTGGACACAGTAACAAGGGGACACAGTTGGAAGTTGAAGACACAGATGAATCACAGGGATGTTAGGAAGTATTTCTTCAGCCACAGAGTAGTCAGTAAGTGGAATAGTTTGGGAAGCGATGTATTGGAGGCAGGATACATTCATAGCTTTAAGCAGAGGTATGATAAAGCTCACGGTTCAGGGAGAGTGACCTAGTAGCGATCAGTGAAGAGGAGGGGCCAGGAGCTCGGACTCGACCCCTGCAACCTCAACTAGGTGAGTACAACTAGGTGAGTACACACACACACACACAGTTTTAAGAAGAGGTATGACAAAGCTCAGGAAGCAGAGAGAGAGAGGATCCAGTAGCGATCAGTGAAGAGGCGGGGCCAGGAACTGAGTCTCGACCCCTGCAACCACAATTAGGTGAGTACAATTAGGTGAGTACATTGAAGATCTGGTCTGACGAGTGACCACTGGAATTTAACCCCAGCAAGTGCAAAAGTTACGAATTCTGGGGAAGGGCAAAGACCTCAGACGGATTAGAGGCTCGGGGAAAGGAAGGGGCAGGTAAAGGCTACAGCCCTTACTCAAGGAGGACCTTGGGGTAGGAACTGTACCGAGCACATCCCTTGAGACGCGCATGAAATGCGCGACTACAGCAAATGCATGTTTGGCAAATCTAAGACTAGCTCTTAGACATATAAGTAAGGAATCATTGACGAGACTGTGTACGTTAGGCCCATGTTGGAGTAAGCAATACCAGTGGAACCCACACCTGGTCAAGCATATCAAGAAATTGGAGAATGTGTAGAGGTTTGCAACGAGATTATTCCCGGAGCTAAGGTTTGTCCTGTGAGGAGAGGTTAAGGGAACCCGACCTGATGATACTGGAGGACAGAAGGACTAGGGATGATATAACAACGTACAGAATTCTGAAAGGAGTTGATAGGATGGACAGAGAAAGATTGTTTGGGAGATGGGAATTAGAATTACGAGGGCACAGCTGGAAACTGAAAACTCAGATGAGTCACAGAGACAATAGGAAATAACAAAAAAAGGCACAATACCGTGACTGGAACGATACACAAATAACCAGCACATAAAAGAGAGAAGCTTACGACGACGTTTCGGTCCGAGTTAGACCATTTACAAAGTCGGACCGAAACGTCGTCGTATGCTTCTCTCTTTTATGTACGGGTTATTTGTGTACAATAGGAGAATGAAAAGGTAAAAGCAAGATCCATACACAGCTTTAAGAAGAAGTACAATAAGGCTCTCGAAGCTAGGAGAGAGTGAATCTAGCAGTGAACCGCGAAGAGGCAGGGCCAGGAGCTGAGACTCGAC
>NC_069409.1:36327169-36329756 GCF_026875155.1 Cherax quadricarinatus
AAATGCTACAAAAATCTCTTTACCCTTATCTAAATATTGTTCACCTATATGTTTCACTGCAAACACTTGGTCTACACACCCCCTACCCTTCATAAAGCCTCCTTGTTCATCTGCTATCCTGTTATCCTTCTTACTCTTAATTCTTTCAAAAATAACTCTACCATACACTTTACCAGGTATACTCAACAGACTTATTCCCCTATAATTTTTACACTCTCTTTTGTCTCCTTTGCCTTTATACAAAGGAACTATGCATGGTCTCTGCCAATCCCTAGGTACCTTACCCTCTTCCATACATTTATTAAATAAAAACACTAACCACTCCAAAACTATATTCCCACCTGCCTTTACCATTTTATCTTTATCCATCAACATCCCAGCTGCTTTACCCCTTTGTATATATATAATATATATATATATATTTATATATATAATTTTATATTATATATATATTAAAGATAAGATAAAATTTCGTTCGGATTTTTAACCCCGGAGGTTAGCCACCCAGGATAACCCAAGAAAGTCAGTGCGTCATCGAGGACTGTCTAACTTATTTCCATTGGGGTCCTTAATCTTGTCCCCCAGGATGCGACCCACACCAGTCGACTAACACCCAGGTACCTATTTGCTGCTAGGTGAACAGGACAACAGGTGTAAGGAAACGTGTAGAAATGTTTCCACCCGCCGGGAATCGAACCCGGGCACTCCGTGTGTGAAGCGGGAGCTTTAGCCACCAGGCCACCTCGAGAACTTTACTGGGGTCCCTCATCCTCAGAGAAGACAATAAATGCACCTCAGGGAAAACTCAAGATTCTCCCCCGAGCTGTTTCAATATTTTTTCTCCTACCACCCACTATAATTTATTATTATATATGTACTTTATTAACAGACAAAATCATTGATAGAAAACACAATCATGAGTCTTATATTTATATTTTTATATTAAAAAAAAAATTATTATTATATAATATATATATATTTATATATATTATCAATAATATTTTATTTTTATTTATATTTATAATTTATATATATATATATATTATATATAAAAATATGTTATTATATATATTTTTATATATATTTAATTATATATATATATTTTATATTTTATATATTATATATTTTAAAATAAATATATATATATATTTATATTATATATTATTATATATATAAAAATTATTTTATATATATATTAATATATTTTCTTTTAGCAAACCAAGGGGGAAAACTATGAAAGTAAAGCACCCAAGGAAGGTTTTAAAAGGGGTCTGGCCAACACCTCCTATTAGATCCAAACAGTTAAACCCCTGCCCCGGTGGGCCCCCAACGGGGACAGGCCCTTCGCAAACCCCCCAACAAACTATTTTCCCAAAAAATTTTAAAAAAATTTTTTATTTGCCCAGTGTTTTTAAATTCTTCCCAAATTCTTTAATTATAAATGGTTAATTTATATAAACGAAGGAAATATTCATATTTTGTCAAAATGTTTTTATAAACAAGATTCAATTATATTCCTGTCGACATGGACTTGTTTGGAGATAGTTTCTAAAAATTTTTTGAAAGTAAGAGATGTTAGAGAAAGAAAGGATTTTAACATCCAATTGATTTTTAAAAGTTGAAAAGTGTATAAGCAAGTCCATGGTCGCGGAAAATATAATTGAATCTTTTTTTTTTTAAAAAAACGTTTTGACAATAATTGAATATTTCCTTTTGGTTTTTATAAATTTGATCCCTTTTTAATTAATTTAATTTTGGGGAAAAATTTAATAAACACAGGACAAAAATAATTTTTTAAAATTTTTTTGGGTAGAATAGTTTGTTGGGGGGTTTGTGCGAGGACCGTTTCCCGTTGGGGGCCCGGGGCCGTCAGGTGTTTTTTGTTGTGGGATCTGATAGTGGGTGTTGGCCCGACTCCTTATATACCTTCCTTGGACTTTACTTTCGTTTTTTCCCCTTTATTAAAGTGAGTGTCACGAAAGCGTTGGAATTTCTCTATTCTTTCACTGGTTGTTTTTGATTTTTTTATATATATATTTTAAAATATTATATATTTATATTATATTATATATTTATATTTTAAAAATATATTATATATATATATATATATTATATATATATATTTATATAATATATATTTAAATATATTTAAAAGTCGGCCGTCTCCCCCCAAGGCAGGGGGCCCAAAAAGGAAGAAAATCCCCCAAAAAAAAAATACTTTCATCATCATTCAAACACTTTCACCTCCTCAAAAAATAATCATGTTTTTGCCCAAAGGGGTTCAGAAAACCCAAAAGTTTTGAAGCTTTACGTATAAAAAAAAACTATATCCCCCCAAACTGTAATATCCCGAACCCCTCCTTTACAGTGCAGGCATTGTACTTCCCCTTTCCGGGTCAAGCCCGGGTTTTTAAAAAAAACCCGGGTTTCCCCGAATCCCTTCACTAAATATTACCCCGTCACATCCAACGACGTCAGGTCCCCAAAAAACCCCTTTGTTCCATTCCTCCTATCGAACACGCTATGCCGCCTATGGAAAATCCCAAACCCTCGCCCCCAAAACCCCCCTTACCCCCTTTCCCTTTCC
>NC_069409.1:36330256-36337756 GCF_026875155.1 Cherax quadricarinatus
GCAAGAAGCCCACGACAGAGTATGGGTAGGGGGCCCAAAGCTCCCAAACCTCATCAAGGAGAAAGTTCTTGGGGTGGTATAAACGAGCATGTCCCCGGAAAGCAACATAAATCAGAAAACTGTGCAGCATATGGGCCCCTGGAAAACCCTGAGACAGCATTCCGATACCTTAGTGGGATCATTCAAGACACTGTACACGTGTAGTGGGGCCCATACTGGAGTATGCGCCCCTGTTTGGGAACCGACTTGATAAAGGGCACGTCAAAACTAGGAAAGTAAAAAGGTTGCAACAAGGTTATTTTCCAAGCAAAGGGGGAATGTCCTATGAAGAAGTTTAAGGAAATGGGCCTGACGCACGGAGGACAGGAGGGTAGGGGAGACATGTTAACGAAAAATAAAATATGCGTGGAATAGACAAGGGTGGACAAGGACAGGTGTTCAGGGGGGGGACACAGAAACAAGGGGCCCAAATTGGAAGTTGAAGACAAAAAATGAGTCAGAGAGATAGTAGGAAGTATTTTTAGTCATAGAGTTGTAAGGCAGGGGAATACCCTAGAAAAATGACGTGTGGGGGCAGGAACCATACCGTTTTAAGACGGGTTTGAAAAAGTCATGGAGCGGGGAGAGAGGGGGCCCCTGTAGCAACGGTGAAGAGGCGGGGCCAGGACTGGGATCGCCCCTGAAACCCCAAAAATGGGAGACAAATAGGTGAGTACCCACATACACAGCCCCATTTTATAGGCCCGGGTGCTGTTTTGGTATTTGTGAACGAAGACGGAAAAATAGACTCCCAAGTGTCCCTATTTGCGATAATGTGAAGTTGTGAGAAGAATTCAATGGACGAGGCCCGGCAGAACAAAAGGGATCTGGACGGCTGCAGACCTGGTCCAGCAAAATTTGGGTTTGGAGTTCAACCCCACAATGCAAAGTCTTTAAAATTGGGGAAAAGGGGAAAGAAGACCGCGACGGAGTACATCTAGGGGGCCCGAGACACAAATCTCACCAAAAAAAGTTTGGGGGTTTAGATAAAACCAGGGGACATTGAAACGCACATAAAAAAATAATGCTGAGCATTGGGCGCCTAGAAACTAAGAAAAATATTCCCCCACTTATAGGGGAAACGTTCAGGACCTGTAACCCTGTACATTAGGCCCATATTGGAGTATGCGGCACCATTTGGAACCCACATCTAGCCCGGACATAAAGAAACTAGGAAAGTGCAAAGGTTTGCAACAAGGCTAGTCCCCGAGCTAAGGGTTGTTCTAGAGGGGAGGTAAAAGGGAAATCACCTGACGACATGGAGGACAGGAGAGTGGGGGGGAAAAAAGATAACGAAATTTTAAAATATGAGGGAATTGACACGGGGACAGAGGGCAGAAAGTTCCAGAGATGGGCACGCAACAAGGGGATACATTTTGGGAAATTGAAGACTCGATGAATCCAGGGATGTTAGGAAGTATTTCTTTTTGTCACAGAGTAGTCAAAAAAGTTGAATAGTTTGGGGAAACGATGTAGTGGGGGCGGATCCCTTATGGCTTTTTTTTTTTTTTTTGGGGATGTAAAACTCACGGTCAGGGGGTGAAGTATCGGGTAGTGAAGAGGCGGGGCCAGGGTGTGGTCGACCCCTGCAACCCAATAGAGAGACACACACACACCACCACACCAAAAACCCCACACCACACACACACACACACCACACACACACACACACACAACAAAACCTTACTGACATATCCTTTAAGTAAACTGTTTACGTGAAGCAAAAAATGCCGTCACCAACAGGCTTGCATCCCCAAACCTTTCCTGATACGCGCAGAGTTCTTCCTGTCAACGTTTGTACTGAAAGGGACTATCTTGGGGGACGTTTATACTATTGGGGCTCTCTTGTGAACGCTCGAACTAGTAAGGATATCTTGTAAATTTTTTTTCAACGCTTAAATTAGTGAGGTCTGTCTTGTGAACGCGAACTAGCGAGAACGGTCCTGTGAAGCCTGAACTGCGAGAACGGCCCTGTGAACACCTAAATAGCTACGATGCCCTCTGAACGTTTGAGCTGGCGATAGTGGCCTGTAAAACCCCCAAAAATACGAAAGGGCGTTACGAAACACTTAATCTAATAAAAAACAATTCTGAAAACCCCTACACTGTTAAGATGAGCTTTCAGGAACGCAAAAATTGCAATTTTTACCCACGGCGCCCCAAATTATGAAGGTTCTCCCCTAAACTAGCATATTACCAAGGGGTTCTCTCTTGAAGGTGATAATTCAAGTTTTTCCCCCCTGAAGGTGAAAATTAGCAAGGGTTTTTCCCCTGAACGTGACAATTAGAAAGGGTTTCTCTTATAAAATGAGAATTAGAAAAAGGGTCTCTCCTAAAGGCGAGAACTAGCAAGGATTCTCTCTGAAGGTGAGAATTAGAAAGGTTCTCTCCTAAAGGGTGAGAATGGAAGAATTATCTTGAAGGTGAAAATTAGAAAGGGTGAAGGTGAAAAAATTAGCGAAAGTTATTTTTTGAAAGAGTTGATTGCGGGGCAACCCAGTAGCGAGAAAAAATTAACGCGATTTTCCCTTAAACGTGAGAACGGGTCGTTTTTTGGCAGCACAGAGAAAGATGAGAACGCTGGGTTGTAATGAGGAGAAACGCGGGTACCTCAGGGAATGGGGAGAACGGAGGTATGGCGAAAAGAGGAAAAACGCGGGTATCACAGAGCTGTGTGGAACGGAAAGGTATGCAGAGTTGTGCGAGAAGCGGGTTATCGCACAGTAATGGGGGAATGTGGGTATGGAATATCGCCATACTATAATAGCTGTTGGGGAACGCTCTAATTCCTGTTTTTGCGTCCTCTGGAATTTGCTGTGAAGGTGTAAGTGTGTATGTGTGTGTTGTGTGTGTGTGTGTGTTGTGTGTGTGGTGTGTGGGGTGTGTGTGTGTGTGTTTTTTTTTTTTCTCTCTAAATTTCGGTTTAGGGGTCAAGTATGCTCCCGTGTGTGTGTGTGTGTGTGTGTGTGTGTGTGTGTGGTGTTTGTGTGTGTTGTGTTGTGTGTGCGTGCGTGGTGTTTGTGTGCGTGTGAGAGTTTGAAAGAAAAGGGGAAAAAGGGGGTTTGAAAAAGGAGAGAGAGAGAGGGGGAAAGGGGAGAGAGAGAGGAGAGAGGAAGGAAGAGGAGAGAGGGGGAGAAGAGAGAGAGAGAAGGGGAGAGAGAGAAGAGAATTATGACCCCGGAGCCCCTTATCATACCCCCTCTCGAGTTCCCGTTGTTCTAGAGATGTGTTTTTTGTGGTTTGTGATGTGTTTATTCTTTGTTGGTGATGTGTGTGGTGCTGTGATGTGTGTTTTGCTGTGATGTGGTTGGTGCGGATGTGTCTTGGGGCTGTGATGTGTGTTGGTGCTTTGGGTGTTATTGGGGCTTGATGTGTGGTGATCCCGTGATGGTGTTGGGCTGTGATGTGTGGTGGGCAAAGATATGTGATGGTGTTGTATGGTGGTGGGGATATGTGGTGGTGTTTTGTGTGTGGTGGTGAATGATATGTGATGGTGCTATGATGGTGGTGGTGATTGTGGTGGTGTTGTGATGTGTAGTGGTGCTGTGTTGGGTTTGGTGCTGTGATGTGTGGTGGTGAATGATTTTGGGTGGTGCTGTGATGGTGGTGGTGCTGTGGGTTGTGTTGGTGCGTGATGTGTGGTGGTGCAGTGATGTGTGGTGGTGCTGTGATGTGTGATGGTGTTTTGATGTGTGGTGGTGCTGTGATGGTGGTGGTGCTGTGTTTTGTGGTGGTGCAATGCAAGATGTGTGGTGGTGTTGTAATAAATGGTGGTGCAGTGATGTGTGGTGGGTTTTATGGTGGGACGTGATGTGTGGTGGGGCTTTATTGTGGAGGTGTACGATGTGTGGTGATGCTGTGAGTGGGTGGTGTGTGATGTGTGTTGGTGGTGATGTGTGTTGGTGCTGGATGTTATTGGTGCTGTGGTGTGTATTGGTGCTGTGTGTGCGGTGTGTGTGATGTGTGTTGGGGCTGTGATGTGTGGTGGGGCAATGGGTATGTGGTAGGTTGTGATGTGTGGGGGTGCCCTTTAATGTGTTTTGGGGCTGTGATGTGTGGTGGTGCAGAATGTGTGGTGGTGCTGTGATGTGTGATGATGCGTGATTGTGGTGGTGCTGTGATGTGTGGCGGTGCTGTGATGTGTGGCGGGTTTTTTTTGTGTGTGGTGCTGCTGTGAGTGTGTTGGTGCTGGATGGTGGTGGGGCAATGATGTGTGGTGGTGTGTGATGTGTGGTGGTGCTGTGATGTGTGGTGGTGCAATGCAATGATGTGTGGTGGTGTTGTAAAAAGTGGTGGTGCGTGATGTGTGGTGGTGTTGTATAAGTGGTGGTTTGATGGTACTGGATGTGTGTGGTTTCTGATGTGTGGAGGTGCCGTGATGTGTGGTGATGTTGTGATGTGTGGGGGGCAGTGATGGGGGGTGGTGTGTGACGTGGATGGTGCAATGAAAGAGTGTGGTGGTGTTGTAAAAGTGGTGGGGGTATGATGGGACTGTGATGTGTGGGGGGTGCAATGATGTGTGGGGGGCTGTGATGTGTGGTGATGTTTTGTGATTTTGGGGGTGCTGTGTGTGTGGTGGTGCTGTGATGTGTGGGTGGTGATGTGTGGTGGTGCTGTGATGTGTGGTGGTGCGTGATTGTGGTGGGTTTCTGTGATGTGTGATGGTGCTGTAGTGTGGTGGTGCTGTGATGTGTGGTGGTGCTGTGAGTGTGGTGATGCTGGATGTGTGGTGGTACTGTGTGTGTGGGGTGCTGGATGTGTGGTGGTGCTGTGATGTGTGTGGTGCTGTGAGTGTGGTGGGCTGTGAGTGTGGTGGTGCTGTGTGTGTGGGGATGCTGTGATGTGGGTGGTACTGTGATGTGTGGTGGTGCTGTATGTTGATGGGGTGTGATATGTGGGGGCTGGATGTGTGGGGGTGCTGTGATGTGTGATGATGCTGGATGTGTGGTTTTGGTTTCTGTGATGTGGGTGGTGCTGGTGTGTGATGGTGCTGTGTGTGTGGTGGTGCTGTGATGTGTGATGGGCTGTGTGTGTGGGGGTGCGTGAGTGTGGTGGTCTGTGATGTGTGATGGTGCTGTGTGTGTGGTTTGGGGCTGTGATGTTGGTGGTGCTTGATGTGTGGTGAGCTGTGTGTTGGTTGGGACTGTGATGTGTGGTGGGGCTGGTGTGTGGTGGTGGTGATGTGGGTGGTGCTGTGATATGTGGTGGTTTCTGTGATGTGTGGTGGGCAATGATGTGTGGGGGCCCGTGAGTGTGGTGTGCGTGATGGTGGTGGTGCTGTGTGTGTGGTGGTGCGTGATGTGTGATGATGCTGTGATGTGTGGGGTGCTGTGATGTGTGGTGGTGCAATGCAAAGTATGTTGAGGTGCTGTGATGTGTGGGGGTGCTGTGATGTGTGTTGGCTGTGATGTTGGGGGGTGCTGGATGTTGGTGGTGCTGTGATGTGTGGTGGTTTTGTGTGTGTGGTGGTGCTGTGAGTGTGGTGGTGCTTGTGTGTGGTGGGGCTGTGATGTGTGGGGGTGCTTGGTGTGGTGGTGGTGTGGTGGTGGTGCAAAGTGTGTGGGGTGTTTTGTGTGTGGTGGTGCTGTGATGTGTGGTGGTGCAAAGATTGTGGTTTGGTGCTGTGATGTGTGGTGGTGCTGTGATGTGGGGGTGGTACAATGATGGTGGGGTGCTGTGATGTGTGGTGGTGCTGTGTTTTTTATGGTGGTGCTTGATGTGTGATGGGGCTGTGATTTTTGGCTAGTTTGTTCGTCACTCAGAGATTCTTAACACAGAGCCGGACGAAGATTGTTTGTGTAGGGGGGGACCAAGATGGAGGGCCCGGGAGAGGACCGGAAATGAAGACCAGGACGAGGAAAACCCGGCGATGGAAAAAGTGTATCCCCTCCCCTCAAATGTAATTCACACTGCAAATGGACTCACCTAACAAGTGTAACTCACACAAGAAAAAGTTTTCAAATTTTATACCAATTACCCTTAGAGAGACGAGGCTCAAGGGCTGGAATTCGTCCAACTAAAACGTAATTCCTTGCTTTTGATGTTTGTGGATGAAATAAAGCAAATGAACGTAAAATGGTTGACTACAAAAGAAAGCGTCAAGAGGACTTGGACCAGTAAGTTCAGTAAGTGGTTATTGATGTTCAGAGATAACAAGTTCCAAGAGGTGAGGATGGAAGGTAGATTATAATTATTAAAGGAGCTCGAAGATCATCCACCACCTCTTGGTAAGTTCTGGGTATTTAGGTTGGTAGCGCACTCAGCTTACATACTGAAGTCCGTGGTTCGATCCCCGGTACGGGTCAAAACATTAGGACATATTTCCTTAAGACACTTGCTGACCCTTTTCACCTAGCAGTAAATAGGTACCTGGTGTTAGCCGACTGGTGTGGGTCTCATCCCTGTGGACAAAATTGACATAATTTGCCGAAATGCTCTGAATAGCCAGGGGCTTTCTATATAGTATGTCACTGAGTCAGCTAGGTCTGTTTACGTTGTACATGCATTGTTTCCTGGGGGTTATTTCCGGGGTTATTCCGGGGGTCAAGCCCCCCGGGCCCCGGGCCCTGACCAGGTTGTAGAAAATAATAATTAAATAATAATAATATTTTAATTATTATTTTTTATTGTTAATTAGTCTGCCCCAAAAAGTGAGAGTTGCCCCACGGTGTAAATACTGTCTTGTCGGTAAAATATACCTTATGGGATCAGTGAGATGTGGAGAAATGATGTGCCCAAAAGAAATAAATAACCCTTTAAGGAAAAAGATATTAAAAACCAGGAAAAAGGTTTTTGGGTGACACAACACCCAAAAGTATTCCCGGGCCTATTTCCCCACAAACCGGGGCAATGGACACCATAAGGGAAAGGGTTTGCAAAAATTATGACCCTGGTCAGACCTTGAACACTGTTCAGGGGGTCGCCTTCACGCACGCGTGAAAAAGCAGATAGATTTTTGCATTTGCTTTTTTAGGTATTTTTGAGTTCATTTTTGTGAAAATTTTATTGCCAGACTTTATGCGGTGTAGTGTTGTGTGTTTGTGTGTGTGTTTGTTTTGTGTGGTGTGTGTGGTGTGGTGTTGTGTGTGGGGTGTGTGTGGTGTTGTTTTGGTGCATGTGAATGTGTTTGTGTGTGTTTATTGTGTGTCTGTGTGTGTTTGTGTGTGTGTGTGTGTGTGTGTGTGTGTGTGTGTTGTGTCTGTGTGTGTGTGTGTGTGTGTGTGTTGTTTGCATCTATATATATAATATATATATATATATTATATATATATATATATAATATATTATATATAGTATATATATTATATATATATATATATATATATATATATATATATGCAAAACAACCACTCTGAAAGAATAGAGAAATTCCAAGCGCTTCCTGACTACTCACATTATCAAGGAACTATGAAAGTAAAGCATCCAAGGAAGTATATAAGGGGGTCTGGCCAACACCTCACT
>NC_069409.1:36342756-36355134 GCF_026875155.1 Cherax quadricarinatus
AGTTAGTGGTCGTCTCATTCTGTACTCTCTCTCTGTCTCTCTTTCCCATGTGTTGTTCTTCCATCCTTCTTTACTAAGTCTTGAATCAAATCCTCTATCCCCATCCACTCCCTTTCTCCTCCCTCCTTCCCTCTCTCCGTGATAACTCCTTCGTAACAGTGTCTCCAGCTCTCCTGGAACGAAACCTCTGAAAGTCTCGTAGTTACTCAACCTACAGCGGAATACTTGACGATATGTTCACGTATCTAGTGAAATATCCCAGATTTCATTGCTTAACGCATGTAGCCCATTCAATACGATGGAATATAACAGGAAAACAAAGTTATCTTTTGTTCCCTCAGTGTAACTATCATGTACAGTAAGAGATCAGCACACCGCCAATGTCCACAAATCTGTGGAGGTATGATCAACATTTGCTACTTTATGTGGAGTCTACCTGCCATTCTGCCCGGTATTTACATGCCATTGTACCTGGTGTTTACCTGCCACTCTACTTGGTGTCTACCTGCCACTCTACCTGGTGACTACCTGCCACTCTACTGGTGTCTACCTGACACTCTACCTGGTGTCTACCTGCTACTCTACCTGGTGTCTACCTAGGAATGGTTTCAGGGAAACTCTCCATTTGGCTTTGTTTCTGATCGGAACTAAGACATTCTCTCTACTAAAGTTTTATAAACGTTGCAATATAGAAAAATAAATACAAATATAGCAATGGTTATTATGAAAACTTTTCCCGAGCAAAAATCCTTAACGAAAGCTTCAATCCCCTAATACCTGATCAACACTGCATCAGGGTAATCGTTTCAAAATCGTTTGAACTCGGTAATGTTTTATGACCGTTTAAATTTTGGTAATTTTGCGTCCCCTGCCAAGAATGCTATAATCTCTATAATAAGGATAACGGAAAAACTCTCTGGGGACTATGCACTAAGGGACACCTCTCGGTAGCATGCATTTATGCCTTAAGTTTTAAAAGTAGTGTTCAGTGTGGAAAACTTACGTGTTTTAGTTTGTTCTGTAAATATTTTTACAGATCATGTTTTAAAAAACAAAGCAAACAGTGAATTAACTCTCTGGGTATGTCTCAATACAGCATTTTAATGTGAACATTCGGAAGTTAGTTTTGAAAAAAATGTTACAATTCAATTAATTTTATAAAACGTTTTTACCTACACTGGAACTCACTCCAATAATGCACGTGCGTTGATTTGTGTCATTGTTAGGCAACACTTCATGGTGAAGCCTCGAAATTCTCACGAAAACACAATAGGGTTTCCCACTTTCCCACATTAACCTTTTGCCCTTAATAAAATTCCACAAAAAGGTTTAATTATAAAAAATTATTGCCTTTGAGCCGAAACAGAATTAGAAAGGGATACTCAGTCATGGCAGCTTTATTTGATCTAATTTTTTGGGTATCACATACACCTGTTTGGATAAAGAACTTGATAGCCAATTTTTTTTTCATCAAAATGTCAGTAATGATTCGCTATGTAGTGAAAGTGAAAATATCTACTTGATTTAAAATGTGCATAAATTCGTAGATATGCAATACTGGGAAAATGAAATTGTCGTGGATATATATATATATTTATATATATATTATATATATATATATATATATTATTATATATATATTTTTATATTATATATATATATTTTTGTATGCAAGACAACCACTTTGAAAGAGTAGTGAATTTTCCCAATCGCTTTCGTGATACTCCTTGACAAAGTGAGTAGTCACGAAAGCGCTTGGAATTTCACTACTCTTTCACAGTGGTTGCTTTGCATATTTTAAAATCACCTGTTTACTGTGATCTTATTGCATATATATATATATATTATATATTTATATATATATATATATATTATATATTATATATATATAATATATATATATATATATATTTATTCTAGTAGGTTGGTAGACAGCAACCGCCCAGGGAGGTACTACCGTCCTGCCAAGTGAGTGTAAAACGAAAGCCTGTAATTGTTTTACATGATGGTAGGATTGCTGGTGTCCTTTTTTTCTGTCTCATAACATGCAAGATTTCAGGTATGTCTTTGTACTTCTACTTAAACTTAGGTCACACTACACATACATGTACAAGCATATATTTGTATTGTATATATACACATCCCTCTGGGTTTTCTTCTATTTTCTTTCTAGTTCTTGTTGTTGTTTATTTCCTCTTATCTCCATGGGGAAGTGGAAACAGAATTCTTCCTCCGTAAGCCATGCGTGTTGTAAGAGGCGACTAAAATGCCAGGAGCAAGGGGCTAGTAAACCCTTTCTCCCGTATAAATTACTAAATTTAAAAAGAGAAACTTTCGTTTTTTTTTTTTGGGGCCACCCTGCCTTGGTGGGATACGGCCGGTTTGTTGAAAAAAAAAAAAAAAAAAATATATATATATATATATCCCTGTGCTATTATGATTCAAAAATTTCTGAGTCAATATGCAATTATGTCGGTAATTTCCAGGCTAAAATATAATTATAATTTCAGGGTAATGTTGGTATGGAGAGACAAGGGTTGCTGATGGGAGAAACACAAGGCCAGATTAATAGCACTGGGGTAATATGTAATTGCTATATATATATAATGGAATGTACTATACGTTAGAGAAACTGTGATCTGAGCCCCGAATACAAGGTTAACTGAAACGTTTGTTTTCCCCTTGAGAATGCAAGACTACAGGGAAACAGGGGTATGATTATATATATATTTTTATATATATATATATATTTTTATATATAATATTATATTTATATATATATATATTATATTTTATATATTATATTTTTACATACATACATATATATATATGCCTTAACTTATTACTAATTAGTTTTTGCATTATTTTATTATCATTAGTATTATTTTTATTATTGTTGTATTCACGTACTGCTGTAAGCTACTGTGACAAGTGTAATATAATTCTGAACCAAGATGTTGAGATCAGCTACAAGTGATGCTGCTGACGGATGCCAGTGTGCTCTGGCATCCAGTAAGCAGCATATTGTTCATCTCAGATACTGTTCATTCACAGATTCCATTAGAATACTGTAAATTAATAAACATGCACAGATACGGGTTCACTACAGATACTGTTCATCACACAGTTTAGAACAACACTTTTATATAATACATATACTGTTCTTTACGGATATGTAGACTACAAATTACGTTTATTTCGGATTATGTTCATTACAAACGGTGCTTATTAAAGATGCTGTTTATTAAGGGACACTTCCGACATCATAGTCTCCATCTTTTAAAAAACTGATACGTGGAGAGAAATTTTGGGTATGTGTATTTTTTGTATAAATAAATAAATAAATAAAAAATAAATATATATATATATATATATATATATTATATATATATTATATATATATATTTATATATATACACACACATATATATGGTCTTATGTAAAATACATCACTGCTTAATGTGTTGGTACTTGTAATGCGGAACTGCTACTTATGACAGTGTAAATCATGTTTTGTTTTTACAACCTTTTATTAAGGTCGATTATCGTCATCGTTATCAACACAAGAGTTGGTAATAGTTTCTGGGTCAGTGTAAAGGGGCAAGTTCTTAGCCTTCACTTGCAATGGTTTGGCTAAACTCCCCCCTCTTTCCCTTTAACATAACACAATTTCCATGGTGACAACTTTCTTTATCATCACACAAACCTCTCTATAAGATCTCTTTTTTTGGGTAAGCTGGTTTCATTTTTGGTATACTAACTTGGCTTTATTTATATTTTCCCAGTAATGTTTTTTGGGAAAGGTAGAGTCCGTATGAAAAAATTTGGGTTTTTAATTTTCCACTGCAAATTCACTCACTCGTTACGTGGTAATAGACTCATGGCCTATAGAGGCCCAGAGCGCTAAAAGTGGTCCCACAAACACTCCCCCCCCACACTGTGATGTCAATATGCACACTGAAGCCCAGTGCTTCCAGTCGGACCATAGTCCCCTCAACCAGCACGTGGTGGGAAACATATCGTGCTCTGAGGGGACTTATTCGGTTTCTCCCCTCGTAACCCTTCATATTAGGCGCAAACTCATCAAACCAAAAATTTTTAATTCGGAATTTTAGCGTCTATGATCACATATTTTTACGTGAGATGCGGTAACGAGTTGAAATAGAAGCGGGAGAGGTTTAATTTTTTTTCCAGGATGATTCGTGCGGGTGGCCAGCGGGGGGCGTGCGCATGCGCAGCGTGGCTGGTCTGGGTGTCGGGGACCGTCAGCCTCGACGTCTCACAGCGCTCCCTCTCACCGACGGGGGCGGGTCGTAAACGTCTTCCATATTTTTCTGCCCACAGATAACTTACTGGTTTTTGGAAGCAAAATAATTTTTTTTCCTATGAGGAGCAAGGAAAAATTCAAAAAGATTCCAAGAGGAGAATTTATGGCAGGGAGCACACGGAAACTGGAAATACTGAGAGAAATACCTGCACGCACGCACACCACATGCACACACACACACACACACCACCACACACACACACACACACACACACACCACACACACCACACACACACACAAAACAAACACACACACGCACACACACACACGCAGACACACATGCACACACACACACACACGCACACATGCGCACACAGTGAAGAGGCTGGGCCAGGAGCTGTGACTCGACCTCTTCAACCACAACTAGGTGACTACCACACACACACACACACACACACACACACACACACACACCACACACACACACACACACACCACACACACATACACCACACCACCACAACACACACACCACCCCACACACACACCACACACACACACACCACACACCACACCACACACACACACACACACACACCACACAAAACACAGAAAACACACACACACCATTTCGCACACACGCACGCACGCACACACACACACACACACACACACACACACACACACACACACACACACACACACACACACCACACACACACACACACACAACAAACTAGGTGTACTAGAGAATGGAAAAGGTACAGAAGACAGAACTCAGGAAAATAAAGAAATCAGCCGAAGAGCAGAAACGAATAGCACAGATAAGAAGGGAGGCTCAGAGACAATATGACCCAAAGACCCTAGCATCAAAAGTAAAGACTGACCGAAGCTGTTGTACAGCCACATTTAGGAGGAAAACAACAGTCAAGGACCAGGTAATCAGACTGAGGAAGGGTGATGGGGAATTCACAGAAACGACCAAGAGGTATGTCAGGAGCTCAACACAAGATTTAAAGAGGTATTTACAGGGGAAAAACCAGTAGGACTCCAGGAAATCAGAACAGGGGGGGCACACCAGCAAGTGCTGGATGAGGTACATATAACCAAGGAGGAGGTAAAGAAGCTGCTATGCAAACTTGACACCTCAAAGGCGTTGGGACCAGACAAACTCTCCAGGGGTCCTTAAAGAGGGAAGCAGAGATTTTTGTGTGAGCCATTAACAAAGATCTTCAAAAACATCATTTGAAACTGGGCAACTCCCTGAGGTATGGAAAATGGCAAATGTAGTCCCAATTTTAAAAAGGGAGCAGACAATGAGGCACTAAACTGCAGACCTGTATCACTAACGTGTATAGTATGCAAGGTCATGGAGAAGATCATCAGGAGGAGAGTGGTGGGGCACCTGGAAAGAAGCAAGTGTATAATTGACAACCAGCACGGTTTCAGGGAAGAAAAATCCTGTGTCACAAACCTACTAGAGTTTTATGACAAGGTGACAGAAGTAAGACAAGAGAGAGAGGGGTGGATCGACTGCATATTTTTGGACTGCAAGAAGGCCTTCGACACAGTTCCTCACAAGAGGTTACTGCAAAAGCTAGAGGATCAGGTACACATAACAGGAAAGGCACTGCAATGGATCAGAGAATACCTGACAGGGAGGCAACAACGAGTCAGGGTTTACGCGACGAGGTGTCAAGTGGGCGCCTGTGACAGCGGAGTTCCACAGGGGTCAGTCCTAGGACCTGTGCTGTTCTTGGTATATGTGAACGACTAACGGAAGGGATAGACTCAGAAGTGTCCTTGTTTGCAGATGATGCGAAGTTAATGAGAAGAATCAAATCGGATGAGGATCAGGCGGGGGATTTACAAAGAAACCTGGACAGGCTACAAGCCTGGTCCAGCAACTGGCTCCTTAAATTTTAAACCCCTGCCAAATGCAAAGTCATGAAGATTGGGGAAGGGCAAAGAAGACCGCAGACACAATATAGTTTAGATGGCCAAAGACTGCAAACCTCACTAAAGGGAAAAAGATCTGGGGGTGAGTTAAACACGGAGCATACCCTGAGGCGCACATCAATCAGAAAAACTGCTGCAGCATACGGGCGCCTGGCAAACCTACGGATAGCGTTCCGATACCTTAGTAAGGATTCGTTTAAGACTCCGTATACCATTTACGTCAGGCCCATACTGGAGTATGCAGCACCAGTTTGGAATCCACACCTAGTCAAGCACGTCAAGAAATTAGAGAAAGTGCAAAGGTTTGCAACAAGACTAGTCCCAGAGCTACGGGGATTGTCCTACGAAGAAAGGTTGAGGGAAATCGGCCTGACGACACTGGAGGACAGGAGGGTCAGGGGAGACATGATAACGACATATAAAATACTGCGCGGAATAGACAAGGTGGACAAAGACGGGATGTTCCTGAGAAGGGACACAGAGACAAGAGGTCACAATTGGAAGTTGAAGACTCGGATGAATCAAAGGGATGTTAGGAAGTATTTCTTCAGTCATAGAGTAGTCAGGCCGTGGAATACCCTAGAAAATGACGTAGTGGAGGCGGGAACCATACATAGTTTTAAGGCGAGGTATGATAGAGCTCATGGGGCAGGGAGAGAGAGGACCTAGTAGCAATCAACGAAGAGGCGGGGCCAGGAGCTGTGACTCGGCCCTTGCAACCACAAATAGGTGAGTACAAATAGGTGAGTACACACACACACACACACACACACACACACACACACAAGGGCAAAGATAGGCAAAGAAGACCGCAGGCTGAATGCAGTCTAGGGGGCCAGAGACTGCAAACCTCACTCAAGGAAAAAGATCTTGGGGTGAGTATAACACGAGGCACATCTGAAGCGCACATCAACCAAATAACTGCTGCAGCATATGGGTGCTTAGCAAACCTCAGAACAGCATTCCGACATCTTAATAAGGAATCGTTCAGGACCCTGTACACCGTGTACGTTAGGCCCATATTGGAGTATGCGGCACCAGTCTGGAACCCACACCTAGCCAAGCACGTAAAGAAACTAGAGAAAGTGCAAAGGTTTGCAACAAGACTAGTCCCAGAGCTAAGAGGTATGTACTACGAGGAGAGGTTAAGGGAATCAACCTGACGACACTGGAGGAAAAGAAGAGATAGGGGGGGCATGATAACGGACATACAAAATACTGAGAGGAATTGACAAGGTGGAAAAAAGACAGGATGTTTCCGGAGATGGGACACAGCAACAAGGGACACAGTTGGAAGTTGAAGACACAGATGAATCACAGGGATATTAGGGGAAATACTTCTTTAGCCACAGAGTAGTCAGGGAAATGGAATAGTTTGGGAAGCGATGTAGTGGAGGGAGGATCCATACATAGCTTTAAGCAGAGGTTGATTTAAAACTAACGGTTCAGGGAGGTGACCTAGTACGACCAGTGAAGAGGCGGGGCCAGGAGCTTGGACTCGACCCTGCAACCTCAACTAGGTGAGTACACACCTACACATAGGTGAGTATAACAAGTATATTTAGGTGAGCGCGCGCAAAACACACACACACACACACACACACACACACACACACACACACCACACACACACACACACACACACACCCACTCACAGTTGGTCACAGTTGGAAGTTGAAGAGTCAAATGAATCAGAGGGATGTTAGGAAGTATTTCTTCAGTCAGAGAGTCGTCAGGAAGTGGAATAGTCTGGGTAGTGATGTAGTGGAGGCAGAATCCATACATGGGGTTTTAGAAGAGGTATTTATAACGCTCATGGAGCGGTAAGAGTGACTGAGTAGCGGCAAGTTGAAGAGCTGTGAGTCGACTCCTGCAACCAAACTAGGTGAGTACACACACACCACTGGAACCACAACTAGGTGAGTACACACACACCACTGCAACCACAATTAGGCGAGTACAATTAGGTGACTACACCACACACACCCTGCAATCACAAACACACACAAAACACTCAAACTAGAGAAACGCAGAATTTTTCTCTCTGCACTTAAATCATCTGACGCGCAGCAAAAGACTGGCAGCATCACCAACACACCGGCAGTAACTCCTCTACTATCAACACCAAAAAAATTACCGGTACAAAAACATTGCCTCAGCACTGAAAAAGGCCATCACGTGTTAATAAATGAATAAAAGCTAAGTACAATTGACCACTTTTAAAAAAAACTAACTTTTTTTATCACTGCGGAAATTATTATTCAAATGAAATATGTTAATTTCCCTCTTTTTTTTTTTTACCTACGACTGAGCTGATCAAGAGAATTATGAATCGGCACACAGCTAGATTTTTCCTCACATTTAAATAAAATATTAATTTAATAGTGGAAAGTTTTTATTAAGGACCCCGGGGAGGGGCAGCAAGGAACTGCTGGCTACCTGCTTAACTCTCTACTGTCTCTCTCTCTCTCTCTCTTTTTTTCTTGTTTTTTTTACACAGGGTTTAAAGGTTTGGTTAAGGATCCCAAGCTTTTTGACAAGCTATTTACAGGTTAAGGATCCTAACTTTATTGACAAGCTAAGAGCTGTTACCTACATCAGCTCATTTGAAAGCATTTTTATTGTTATTAGACATACAAGTAGGGAACGCAATGAAGTTGGAGCCATCTGTGGGCCAACCCTTTTCTTTGATCAACTGACTTTATCTCGTTGACATCACAGTGCGGTACGAATGTGCTCCAAACACTAGACCTTATCTTCACAAATAATGAGGACCTGATGAGAGACATAAGAATATCAAAAACAACTAATTCTGATCACAACCTAATCGAAGTCCAGACGTACATGCATAGGGATCCTGATAAGCAGAATGCATGTACCTGTGAAGGTGTCTTCACAAAATACAACTTCAGCAACAAGAACATCAACTGGGACTAGGTAAACCATGTCCTAAATGAAACATGTTGGGAAGATATCTTAAATGACATGGATCCAAACCAGTGCCTTGAAAGGATCAACTTTCTGGCAGAAGAAGCATGTTCTAGGTATATTCTCCTAAGTAAAAAGAAGAGCATGAGTAAACTGGAGAGAGAAAGACGCTCCTTCTACAGAAGACGACGAAGAGTCACTGATGTCCTCAGGAGTGCTACAATATCTGATACACGAAAGGAGGCGCTGACCAGGGAAGTGGAAACTATCGAACTTAAGTTAAACGACTCTTACAGGAACCAGGAGAGACAGGAGGAGCTTGAAGCTATTAGTGAAATTGAAAGAAATTCGAAATATTTCTTTTCATATGCCAAAAACAAGGCAAGTACCACATCTAGTATCGGGCCCTTACTCAGACAGGATGGGACTTACACAGATGACAACAAGGAAATGAGTGAAATACTGAAATCCCAGTACGACTCTGTGTTTAGTGAGCCACTAATCAGTCTGAGGATCGACGACCAAAATGATTTCTTCACGAATAAGCCTCATA
Organism: Cherax quadricarinatus; assembly: GCF_026875155.1. NCBI lineage: Eukaryota > Metazoa > Arthropoda > Malacostraca > Decapoda > Parastacidae > Cherax > Cherax quadricarinatus. The sequence goes on from NC_069409.1 coordinate 36,352,465, forward strand.
ACTCCATAAATGTATGCCAGGTTTCCGACATTACTCTAACTCCGATAGACTTCGTAAAAGCCATCACAACATGCCCATGCACTCAGCCCGGGCCCAGACTCGTGGAACTCTGTTTTCATTAAGAACTGCAAGAAACCTCTCTCGCGTGCCCTAAGTACACTATGGAGGAGGAGATTGGACATGGTGAAATTCCACAGTCACTTAAAACACGGATATAGCCCCACTCCATAAAGGTGGCAGCAAAGCATTAGCTAAGAAACTATAGACCAATAGCTCTGACGTCCCACATCATAAAAATCTTTGAAAGAGTGCTAAGAAGCAGGATTGCAAAATCACCTGGATTCCCAAATCTGCACAATCCAGGGCAAACATGGGTTCAGTGCAGGTCGCTCCTTCCTGTCACAACTACTGGATCACTATGATATGGCCTTGGATGCACTGGAAGAAAATCAGAATGCAGATGTAATATACACAGGACTTTGCAAAAGCGTTTGACAAATGCGATCATGGCGTATAGGCGCACAAAATACGTGCTTAAGGAATAACTGGGAAAGTAGGGAGATGGATCTTCAACTTCCTAACAAATCGAACACAAAAAGTATTGGTCAACAGAGTTAAATCAGAGGCTGCCATAGTGAAGAGCTCTGTTCCACAAGCACAGTACTCGCCCCATCTTATTCCTCATCCTCATATCAGACATAGACAGAGATATACACCACAGCACCGTAGCATCCTTTGCGGATGATACTAGGATCTGCATGAGGCTGTCAACTGCTGAGGACGCGGTTAACCTCCAAGAAGATATAAACAAAGTTCTCCAGTGGGCAACGTTAAACAATATGATGTCCAATGGAGACAAATTCCAACTACTCCGTTATGGAAAACTGGAGGAGATAATAACTAGAACAGAGTATACTACAGACTCTATCCATACAATAGAGTGGAAAAATAATGTAAGGGACCTGGGAGTAGTAATGTCTGAGGATCTCACTTTCAAGGATCACAACAGTGCCACGATCACAAATCAAAGAAATGATGGGATGGATAATGAGAACGTTCAAAACGAGAGATGCCAAGCCAATGATGATCCTTTTCAAATCACTTGTTCTCTCTAGGCTGGAATACTGCTGTACATTAACATCTCCATTCAAAGCAGGTGAAATTGCAGATCTACAGAGCGTACAGAGGTCCTTTACTGCACGTATAAGTTCTGTCAAGCACCTTAACTACTGGGAATGCTTGGAAGCACTTGACTTGTACTCGTTGGAACGCAGGAGAGATATATCATAATCTACACTTGGAAAATCCTGGAAGGAATGGTCCGAATCTGCACACACAAATCACTCCCTACGAAAGTAAAAGACTGGGCAGGCGATGCAAATTAGCCCCAATTAGAAGTAGGGGCGCCATTGGTACACTAAGAGAAAACACCATAAGTGTCCGGGGCCCAAGACTGTTCAACAGTCTCCAATCAAGCATTAGGGGAATTACCAATAAACCCCTGGCTGCCTTCAAGAGAGAGCTGGACAGATACATAAAGTCAGTGCCGGATCAGCCAGGCTGTGGCTCGTACGTTGGACTGCGTGCGGCCAGCAGTAATAGCTTGGTTGATCAGGCCTGATCCACCGGGAGGCCTGGTCATGGACCGGGCCGCGGGGCGTTGATCCCCGGAATAACTTCCAGGTAACCTCCAGGTAATTCGAGTCATTCTGGGGATAAATGATCTCAGATGAAGTGATGTTTGGAGAATGGTACAGCCGGAGTGAAGTTGCTATTTTCTGCCGTCTTGTGGTATAGAAGCTTGCTTCTCTCTCTCTCTCTCTCTCTCTCTCTCTCCTCTCTCTCTCTCTCTCTCTCTCTCTCTCTCTCTCTCTCTCTCTCTCTCTCTCTCTCTTCTCTTTCTATCTCACTCTTTCTCTCACTATATATATATATATATATATATATATATATATATATATATATATATATATATATATATATATATATTTATATATATATATATATATATATATATATATATATATATATATATGTGTGTGTGTCGTGCCGAATATGTAAAACTGGTCAAATTAGCAAGAACTCATTTAAAATTAAGTTCTTTCTAAAATTTTCTCTTATACGTTTAAAGATATATTTTTTTCATTAATGTTGATGTAAAAATTTGTAATTTTGCACCAAAGAATCTTAGAAAACTTACCTAACCTTATTATAACAAGAACAATTTATTTTAGCCTAACCCGACTAAATATATTTTATATTTCTTTACAATAATTTAATGCTAAACAAACACAGTGAAATATATTTTTTTCGTTAGGTTCAGAATGATTTTGGCGAAATTATTGCATACACAAATTTTCGTTTGTCCTATATGGCAAGATGAGCGTTGCTATTTAAGCCAAGATCGCAAGTTCTGCCTATTCGGCACGACATATATATATATATATATATATATATATATATAATATATATATATATATTATATATATATATATATATATATATATATATATATACATATATATATATATATATATATATATATATATATATATATATATATATATATATTAATTTTATATATTTTATTTTATATTTTTATAAAAATTTTTTTTTTTTTTTTAAGGATGGGGTCCCCCTCTGGTGTAAATTGTGGGACCCTAGCCCGGA
>NC_069409.1:36355634-36375634 GCF_026875155.1 Cherax quadricarinatus
TTTTTTTAAAATATTTTATTATTTTTTTTTAAAATAATAACCCACTTTTTATATAAACAAAGGGCGTTTTGGGGGTTTTATTATTTATATTATTATTATATTATATATTTTTTATATATTTATAAAATTTAATATTTTAATAATTTATATAAAAATTATATAATAATTGTCGTCCGTAGGTAAAAAACTTTTGTGGGGCGTGTTGTTGTGTTTTGTTTTGTGTTTTGTGTGTGTGTGTGTGTGTGTGTGTGTGTTGGTGTTGTGTGTGTGTGTGTGTTTACGTGCTTCTTGCCGAATAAGGAAAGCGAAAAAATTTGTGCATGCAATAATTTCGCAAAAATCATTCTCACCCTAGGGAAAAAAAATATATTTCATTGTGTTTGTTTATTATTAAATTATTGTAAACATATCTAAAATATATTTAGTTTGATTAGGCTAAATTACATTGCGCTTGTTATAATGAGGTTAGGTAAGTTTTCTAAGATTCTTTTGCTACTGTGGAAAATACTGTATATATTTTCCAGAAATACAATACTTATATGTAAATAGATGGCCATACTGTATTTAATAAAAATTATGTTATCGAAAATGGGAAACTGCGCCTGCGCAGAAGAGTCGCCATTGCTTGTTTGAATTGAGAGTAACAGACGTTGTGAATATTGGGAAGAATTTTCGTGCTGTAGAGGTAAAATTGGGATGACACCTCTCAAATAGGAGGCGAAATTGTTGGATGTGCATTCCTGCATAACTTGAGATATCAGGCGACTGGACAAGACAGCTCCAGGAACCTCAGATAAGTCTGTTATGTTTAACTCTGGCCAGTGTTATTTTCATGGATAGACAGTGAGGTTTCTGAGTATGATACACATTAATCTCCAGTCAAATTGGTGAGTGATTTTAAGATATTCTCCTTCTGTTATGTATATGTGTATATATATAATCACTTATTATTTTTAATATACAGTCCTCAAATTTATATATTTACCAGCATTCCTGCTGATGTATATTTCATTTGTAATTAATAGATCCAGAGCAACTTGTGGATATGACAGTGGTAGGTAACGAAAGGGGACATTTTTTGCGACCTAGGTGTCCCAAATTCCTACTTGTCTAACTGATAAATAATAATTATCTTTGTTCATTTACTGTTATGTACATAATGATACATTCAGATAAATGCAATTTTCCACAGGTACAAAATAATTACTTTTTACATTAACTTAAGTGAAAAAATATATTTTTAAAGGTATAAGAGAAAATTTTAGAAATGACTTAATTTTAAAGGAGTTCTTGTTATTTGATCAATTTTACCTCTTCGGCACACACACACACACACACACACATACACACATACACACATACACACACACACACACACACACACACACACACACACACACACACACACACACACACACACACACAGACACAAGAGGTCACAATTGGAAGTTGAAGACTCAGATGAATCAAAGGGATGTTAGGAAGTATTTCTTCAGTCATAGAGTAGTCAAGCCGTGGAATAGCCTAGAAAGTGAAGTAGTGGAGGCGGGAACCATACATAGTTTTAAGGCGAGGTATGATAAAGCTCATGGAGCAGGGAGAGAGAGGACCTAGTAGCAATCAGTGAAGAGGCGGGGCCAGGAGCTATGAATCGACCCCTGCAACCACAAATAGGTAAGTACAAATAGGTGAGTACACACACACACACACACACACACACACATTCATACGGTCGAAGACCAGGCAGAACTACAAAGGGATCTGGACAGGCTGCAGATTTGGTCCAGCAACTGGCTCCTGGAGTTCAACCACACAAAGTGCAAAGTCATGAAGATTGGGGAAGGGCAAAGAAGACCGCAGACGGAGCACAGTCAAGGGGGCCAGAGACTACAAACCTCACTCAAGGAAAAATATATAGGGGTGAGTATAACTCCAGGTACATCTGAGGTGCACATCAACCAAATAACTGCTGCAGCACATGGACGCCTAGCAAACCTCAGAACAGCATTCCGACATCTTAATAAGGAATCGTTCAGGACCCTGTACACCGTCTACGTTAGGCTCATATTGGAGTATGCGGCACCAGTTTGGAACCCACACCTAGCCAAGCACGTAAAGAAACTAGAGAAAGTGCAAAGGTTTGCAACAAGACTAGTCTCAGAGCTAAGAGGTATGTCCTACGAGGAGAGGTTAAGGGAAATCGACCTGACGACAATGGAGGAAAAGAGAGATGGGGGAACATGATAACGACATACAAAATACTGAGAGGAATTGACTAGGTGGACAAAGACAGGATGTTCCAGAGATGGGACAAAAAAACAAGGGGACACAGTTGGAACTTGAAGAACGATGAATCAAAAGGGGATTTTAAGAAATGTATTTCTTCACCCAAAGATTTATTTCGGAAGGGGAATATTTTGGGAAGCGATGTAGTGGGGGCAGGACCCATACATAGTTTTTAAGCAGGGTATGAAAAAAAGCTCAGGTTTCAGCTGAGATTTACCAAAGTAGCAAACCAGGGGAAGAGGGGGGGGCCGGGGAGCTGGGGCTCCTGCAACCTAAAAGTAGGGGGAAGTACACACACACACAAACACATAATATATTTTATATTTTATATTTTATATTTTTATATAGATTATATATATAAAAATTTTATATTTATTATATTTTTATATATATATATATTTTATATATTATATATATATTATATATTTATTTTTATATATATATATATTTTAATTTTTTATATTTTTTAAAAAAATTTTATATATGGGGCCAGGGGGCGGGCATGGCAAGACGTGTGGGGGGCTAGTGGGGATTTTCAATTTTTAAACCGGGAAACAACGGGGCCCTAAACCGGGTTTAAGACTAAAACGGGGCTTATTGTGAATATTTGGTTGATTCCAGTAAAGGAATGAAGAATTTCAGTGTTTCCTTTTCAAGGAAAAATTGGGTGGAAGTTTTGTGAAAGTTTGTAAAGGGTTGGTAGAGGGGTTTGGTAGTGGGGAAAGACGGCCGTGGAGGGGTGGGGGAGTACGGGCCCTACCTGTTTTATGAGTCCCGGGCCCAAAGATTATCGTACATATAAACTCAAAAAGCTCTTAAAAAAAACATGTATATCCAGCCCCCATGCCCCCAATGTTTCCCCATTTAATTTGGGAAAATTGATTGGGGCGATGCAGGGAAATTTTTAGAGGCATATTTTCCCTTTAAAAAAACCAATTTAAAAAATTAATTTTAACGGGGGGGTGACCAGCAGTGCATCCCCCCCACGTCCCCGGGGGTGGGGGGAAAGGGGGGGAAATGTGGTAATTTGTTGGTGAGTAAAACCATTGGTTCAGCGTGCCCATACCCACTTTGGGTTCATAGTGTACAGGGGAAAAAACAAAAAAAAAGTTATGTGATTGTAAGACAGTGTGAAAATATTTTGGGCTGTCCTTGTATTGTACCCCCGGGAAAAACCCCTTCAAAAAACCTGCGCCCCCCCCAAACCAAACCCCCGGGGGGAATTTTCCCCCTTCCCCCTTTCCCGGGCCCCTAAAAACTCCCCAGGCCACACGGTAAAGTTCACTACCTTCCACGAAACCATACCCCCCCAAAGCATTATATTCCACTCTATTTTTTTGCCCAAAGCAGTTTGGGATGCCAACCAGGGGGGAAGCAACGGGGGGGAAAATTTGGCCGGTTGGCAATACTAGGAGAGGAAATTTTTCGGTCATGCTTCCCGTTCGTTGTCTCAACTCGAATGGTTTCCCCCGCAAACACGGTAGTTGCCCGGTCGGATGTCCCCCTGGGGAAAGTGTTTGTTTCCAGGGGCCCCTCGGGCCCAACCTAAAACCCTCCCCAAACAGATTTCATCTCATCAGACAATCTCTTGGAAGAAAATTAAAGAAACAGGTCCCAGGACCCCTCACACATTTTCCCCAAAAGCAGCCGTCCACACGCAGCTGGGAAAAAATTACAGACCCCCTTTAAAAAAAAGGAAAACGTGGTTCCACTATTTTAAAATGTCCCCCAAACCTTCGGGCCTGGCACAATTTTGTTCTTTTTGGAAAATGCCCTGCTTAGCGTCCCGGAAAAAAAGGGGGAAAAAAAAGGGAAAGCCTAAATTTGATTTTTAAAAAACCCTTTAAAGAGATTTTCCTAGAGTGTTTAACCTCTTTTCCCCTTTCCCCCCGTAAAACAAAAAAAAAGGGGAGGCAAAAACCCCCACTCATTTCTACGGGACAGTGAAAAACGGGTTTCCGGGTTTTAGCAAAAAAATTTTGAAGGGGGAAACCCAAAAGTGGGGGCAATAGAATTTTTACCAGTGAAGATACAGTTGCCCCCCAGGGATGCTGCCCGGGGGCTGAAGAAACTTAGGGGAAAGACCCTGCCGGGAAACCATTTGGCACCAAATTTCCCAAAAAACCTTGCCCCCATATGGAACCTTGATTGGGGAAAGGACTCAGACTTTTAAAAAGCAATTTGTCTTTTCCCCTTCTGGCTTTTCCCGGGGGGTTTAACTGGAATAAAAAAACAGCTTTTAAAAGGGAAAAGGGTTAATCCAGTTAGGGGGGAAAATTGCGAGACATTTGTTTAGAGATCACAAGGTTTTTTCAAAAATTCCCTTTGGTGGCTGCCCCCTGTAAAAATTTAGCCCTTTTTTTTTTTGGTGAACCTTTGTCCCTTTTTAAAAAAGAAGGAGGGAAAGGAATTGGGCCCAAATTTGCAGTAGGAAAAACCCTTTCGCCGCCTCGTACCCAAAGCTGCTGTCCGAAGAAATTCGTGCACGGCACCCATGATGCTTAAACCCAAAACCCAAGCTTGGTTTTTGGGGTCTCTAAAGGGAAGTAAAAAGAAACCCGGTTTCATGCAAAAAGGGCGTATTCAACAACCTCCCTGGGGGGACAATGCAGTATTTAAAATTTTGGGATTTCAGAATTCTTTTTCAATCTCCTAAAAAGGACGTCTTATTGCGGCAGTACAAAAAATTTTTTCCCGGGTTTTTCCCCTTTTTTTTTCACCCGGGGATTTGCAAGGAATAAATTTGCTTCTTTTTTGGGAGGGGCAGGAAATTACACATCGGAGGGTGTCCCAACAAGGAGCCCTCTTGCACCATTTTCTTCTGTATAGCAGTTAGGGAAATCACAGTCAGACTGCCCCGGGGGCAAAAATTTGGGTTTCCCCTTGATGGGGCACCTAGCAGGTAAAAAGGTCCCCCCTACGGGCCCTTACATAGGAAATTGACAGGGGGGACGGGGAAATGGGTTTCATCCTGAATCCTCCAAATTTTTGAAATTCAGTCAGTAAAAACAATTGATAAATGCAAGTGGAGATAAAAAACTCCCAGGAGCAGCATTTCATTGCCCCCAAAAATTTTGTTTTGCTAGGGCCTTGGGAAAGGCCAATCCCTTTTGCACAATTCTCAGGAAGAAATTGGAAGATTTTTAAGGAAAATGGAAAAACGAATGGGAAATTGGACCCCAAACCGTTTCCTTTTTCCTTCTAAATTAAAGTGCTTGAGTCTGCCCAGGTTGACTTTTTCCAAAGATGTGCACCTTCATATGAAACCCCTTTACTGACGAATAGGGCAGATTCTAAAGGCGATTTTTACAAAAGTACTTAAACCTTTTCTCTGGGAAAGGAGGGCGTGGAAAACCAAAGGTCCCAATTCCCGTCAGACTGGGGGCCCATTGGTGCCGCAAGTCATCCGGGTTGCGTTACCTGTTTTCTGTCCTCGTGTTTGCTTTAAAAGAGAGCTTTTTGCAGCGTTCTCCCTGAAAAAAATCTTGGGAAAAGATAGGAGTCCAGGCCCAAAAAATTTTCCCTTGAGGATAAATTTTTTTGGGGTAATCAAAGGGGGCTTTGGGAGCCAGACCTGTTTCCCCCAACAACTCCCAAACAATCGCACTGGGATGGTCCAATAGTGGAAAATATTCCCTAACAATGCTTCAGAGGTTTTCAGGGAAGGAAAAGACCCCTGCCTCCGGGCAGGGAGGCCCCTTTGCTGGGGACTTTTGTTGGCTTTTCCCCAACTCCACCCTTTGGCAAAGTCTCGACCCACAGCCATCCGAATCGGTGTTCCCCTTGACTTCGCCCCTATTCTCGCCAAACACGGTGTTTTTGTGGCAGTAAAAGCAGCAGCCCGACCCGGGACCATGGTTTGTGTGCCTTTAACCGAGGGAAAGATTCCCAAAGACATGAGGAGGTTAATAAATTATCAAGAGGAGCCTAAAAACCCAGCTGGATGCCAGCAGAAAGGGGAGCCCCCCCCAACTATGCAGATTTTGATGGCACCCCAAAAGCGCCCAAAATGGAAATCCCCCTTCAACCCCTGGACAGATGGGATGCAGGTGGGGGGGATATACTGTGTTTACTTGGTTTTTTCCCTATCCCCAATTACACCGGGGGAGGAAGGGGGGGGCCAGTGCCAGCTTCAAAAAAGCCCAAAAAGTCTGGGAAAATATGGGAACTTGCCCATCTTTTATGTTTTTTCCCCAAAAGGTCGAGCCCTTGGGGTTCATGGGGAAAGAGTGCATCTAATTTCCCTTAAGGAGCGGGGGAAAAAAAAGATATAGGGGAAAATAGGGACCCCAGGGCAGTGTTTTCTTTTTAAAGGGCTAGTGCGGTGTTAAAAGGGGAAATCCCTGCTGTATTTTGGGCACGCCCCCCCAGCTCTGGGGAGTGGATGAGTTTTTGCTTGTAGTGGGTGATGCCACGTAACAAAAAGGAAACCGTATTTGCCACCTTTTTATAAATTTAATGTTTCTTTTAAAATTCTTCTTTTCCCCTTATTTTGTAATAAAATATTCTATTAGTAAAAAAAAAAAAATTTATGAAAAGATGGGGGGTAGGGGAAAGGGGAAATTATTCAAAGGGGCTTCAGGAAGAAATAAAATTTTTTTTCCCTTAAACCCTTTTTTTATCCACTTTTCCGAGGCTAGGGGGTCCCCCAATTTAAACCAGAGGTGGCCCCCATAAAATTAACATATATTTATTTATTATATTTATATATATATTTATATACTATATATTTATTTTATATTTTTAAAATATAAAATACATTTTAAAATTTTATAATTTTTTATATATATATATTATATTTTTAATTTTTTTAAAATATATATATATATTTTTAATTTTATTTTATAAATATATTTTATATATTATATATATATTAATTATATATATTTTTTTATATATATATATTAAAAGATAGATGATAGATAGTTAATTTTTCACATGAAACAAAAAAAAATTTAAACTTTTTTTAATTTATATATTAATTAAAGTTTTTCATGTTTTTGTTCCCACCGCTTTAAATTTTCTTATAAAATTGACCGAAAAAAAAAAACTGTTTGAACTCTTTTGGGAAATTATAGTAATTTTCCCTTTTGGCAAAAAAAAAGATTACCTAATTTTCCCTGATTTGCAATTATTTTTAAAAAAATGTAATAAATATAAATGCATATGCTTTGTATATATATGTACTTTTTTATATTTATATAATTTTATATTTTAATTTATATATATATTTTTTAATATATATTTTTAAATTTTTTATATATATTATTTTTTATATAAATTTTTCAGTAAAATTAAAGACTTGGGGAAAGCCGGGCCCTTTTTTTTAAACCCCAAAAAATTGTAAAAATGGGTTTTACCAATAAACCAATGATCCGAATATTGGGGCCGTTTTCCCGGGAAAGCACAAAGCCTTTGACCCAGCCAATAGCACTTTTCCCTTGGTGCTCCTCTTGGGTCAATGCCCTAAATTCTGACCCTAAAAAAAATTTAAAAACCCCCGGACGAGGGAAAAGCAGGATGAAAGACATTGAAAAACCCCGATGCCTTCACCAAACTAAACCGGGTTTGCCTGTCAACCCCCAAAAACTTCCCTACTTTTGAGTTGCTCCCCAGCCTTCAGCAGCCCAAAAACCAAGGGAAAATATGACTCTCTCCTGAAAAAACCATGTTTAGAGATTTGGTTTTGAATTTTTCCCCTTGACGAGGGGAAACAGTGGTTGAAGCCTCACTTCGGTCAGGCTTGGGGGGGGCTGGTTTGTACGCAGATCCCCCCAGATTCCCTTTTACCGTTTTCCCTTTCCCCCTTTCCCATACCCTTTAAAGGGTTGATAAGACAAATTTTTCCCCGTTCCCTCATTTGGACTAAAGCAGGAAATAAAAGCCCCTGCTTTTCCCGTGCCATCCCCAATTGGGGACTCTTGCGGCCCCGGGCCCCAAAAACCCTAGTCCCAGCACTGGCTCCCAAAAGTCAAGTTGGGAGGGGCCCGATTGTGAAAAGGTGCTTCCCAACATGCCCCGGGCGGGAAAACATAGATAGGGAGATTGCCCGTTTCCGGGTTTGTGTTTGGCACTTTCACCCCGGGGATTTCCCTCTAAACAGTTCCCCAATCGGAAAGGGGGGAAAGCAAATCGACCCAAAGGGACCCCCCGTTTCGGGGCTTTGGCCTTGCTGCCCTAATTCCCCCAAAATTTTTCGGGTTTTTGCGGCAAAGTGCAAGCGGGGCCCAATACGGTCTACATGGTTTTAAAATGTTCCAAAAAAGGGCTTGAAAGGGCATGACACAATGAGGAAAAACAAATCATTAAGAAAAACCCCTTTGGCTACAGTGGATGCCTGCCGAGGGGTCCACGTTCATTTAGCACCCAAAAAATTTCCCACAACCCGAAAACTGCCCAGAGGGGATCAAAATTTTTCCCTTTGGGAAAGAAGGGGCAATTTTTAAATTTTGTGTGTGCACACTGGCTGACACTATATCCTAAACCAGTGTGGGGGGACAGGGGGAGCTGTGACCAAGGGAGGAGTACAAATCAGCAAGTACGGGACTTTAGCCAAACAGTACCCAATTTGTCCCAGGGGTTTCAGGCCCTTGGGATCATGGGGAAAAAAATTTCCCACCGTTTACTTAAAGAATTGGGTTCCGGATTTCTCGCCCAACCCAGGGCCCCAAGGACAGCCACTTTTCATTTTCCGCGCCTCAGCATAGCCATCCAGAGGGGAAATGTTTTTGCTGCATACTTGGTTTCGCGTCCGGGCCTCGGAGGAGCTGGGGGAAAATTCCTTGATCTTTGTACTTGTGCCATGGAATTTATGTTTTTTTTTTTTTCTTTTTTAATTAAAAAATTTTGGTTTTTTTATAAATTTCAATTTTTAAATTTTTATATAAATTATAAATTATATTTATATATAAAATTAAAAATATATATATTTTTAAATATACAATTAAATAACTAAAAAATTATTTGTTTATAAAAAAAACCCATTAAAAAATAAGAAACCAAGGGTTTTGGGGAATATCAAAACAACCAAATTTGAAAGAAAGGGGAAAAATTTTCCCAGGTTTTTTTGATTAAAATTTTTTAAAATTTGTAAATTAAATTTATAAAATTAATTTCTTATTTTTAATTTTTTTTTAACATTATATATTTTATATATATTTTTATATATATTTATATATATATTTTTTATTATATATATATTTATATATATAAAATATATTATATATTTACTTTTGAATTTTCTTCGTTTTGTAAAAAAAATGAAAACTGAGTTAGGGGTTTTTTTTTCTCAAAAGGAAAAAAACCGGGGGGAAGGGAAAAAAGGGATAAAAAAAAAAAGAAGGTTTAAAAAACCATTTGGGAAAATTTTTTTTTTTTTTATAGAAACTCTGAACAAAAATTAGTTTTTTGGAGCGAACCCAAAAATTAAATTAATTACACTGGGGGTATGTGTTTTTAAAAACTGTATATTTTATTTTTTCCGATTTATTTGATTGGGAATTTTCCCCGAAAGCGGGAAAATATCGGGAAACAGACGCTTTGTATGAAAAAAAATAATGGCTGAAACGGGAAAAATTTCCTTTAAAGGGGGGGAAAGTGTTTGGAACAAAAATTTAAAACTTAAAGAGGGGGAATGCATGGAACAAGAGAAAACAAAGATGGGCCCTAAGGGAAACCCAAAATAGGTTAAAAAAGGGAATCCCCGGGAAAACGGGAAATGTGCTTGAAGAGGGGAAATGCTGTTTCACGGGTTTGTACTACCTGCCACTTTTTCACTATTAGTTATGCATTTTAAATTTGTTTTGCAATCAGCCTATTTAAAACGCTCTAAGATTTCCCTAAGCTCTCCCTTGTGCGTCACTGTAACTTTCTACCCCCCCATATTTTTTTCCACTACTAGTGTTTATCTTTTTTTTTGTGTAATTAATTTTTTTTACACTCTGTTTGTTTACACTAGTTGTTGTACACTTGCTAGTTGTACACTCTGCTGTTTTTAACTCCTGCTATTTGTACACTCAGCTAGTTGTACCTCTGTAGTTGTACATCTGCTAGTTTTACACTCGGGTTGTTGTACACTCGGGCTAGTTGTACACTCTGCTGTTTTTACACTCTGCTAGTTGTCCCTCTGCTGTTGTACACTCAGCTAGTTTTTACACTCTGTATTTGTACACTTTTTTGTTGTAACTTGTAGTTGTAAAACTCTGCTAGTTGTACATAAAGTAGTTGTCCCAATCAGTTTAGTTGTACACTAGCTAGTTGTACCTTGCTGGGTTGTACGCTTGCTGGGTTGAAACATTTGGGTAGTTGTTAAAATTGCTGTTGTACACTCTGTAGTTGTACACTCTGCTATTTTTCCCACTCTGTAGTTTTTCCTAGCTGGGTTTTTCACTCTGTTGGGTTATACACTCAGTTTGTTGTACCAACCTGTTTGTTGTACATTCTGCTAGTTTTTACACTCAGCTATTTGTACACTTGCTAGTTGTACATCGTAGTTGTACCTCTGTTAGTTTTTCACTCTGTTTTTTGGAAAACTTGCTAGTTGTACACTCAGCTAGTTTTTTCATTTGGGCTAGTTTTTACACTCGTAGTTGTAACTTGCTGGGTTGTCCCATCGGCTGTTGTACACTTGCTATTTTTACATCAGGTAGTTGTCCCATCTGCTATTTGTACACTCAGGTATTTGGTCACTCTGCTATTTTGTACCTCTGCTAGTTGTACACTCTGCTAGTTTGTACACTCTGATTGTTTGTAAACTCAGCTAGTTGTACATTGCTAGTTTTTCCTTTTCAGCTAGTTGTACACTCTGTAGGGGTACACTCAGCTAGTTGTACACTTGTGTTGGTACACTCTGCTGTTGTACACTCTGTTGTTCACTCTGCTTTTTGTACACTCAGCTAGTTGTACCTCGGGAGTTGTCCCCACTCAGTTTTGGTCCCACTCTGCTAGTTGTAAACTCGCAGTTTTTTCACTCTGCTTATTTGTACCTCTTTTATTCTCCCTTTTAAATTTTTCTGTTTCCCCTGCATTTTGTTTCAGTTATCATTGTTTTAATACCCCACAAAACCTAAATTTGCATTGGTCATGGCCCCCAGCCCCGGGTTCCCCCCCTTTAGATCATTTTTTTTGGGCATTACTGGTTTTGGCCCTCTTTTTCTTCTTTTTCCCATTTTTTTAAAAGCTGGGTTTTAAAATTTTTTCCCCTTCCCAAACTTCATACATTTCAAAAAGATTAAAAACCTTCAGTTTCCAAAATTTGGGTTTTAAATTTGATCCAGCCTCTTAATTAAGCAGTCGGTCATATATGCCTTTTCATTTCCCTCTTACGATTTTTTCTATGTCGTTATCATGTTTTTTTTTGGTTCTTCTCTCCCTTGAGGGCTTTCGGGTTTCAGTCCCTTTTCAACCTTTTTTTTTCATTGCATTCCTTCATTTTTAGGCCAATCGGGTTTCACATCTTTGGATCTTCTCGAGCTTCTGTATTTGGGCATGCAAGTGGGGTCTTCACCTTAAACTTTTGAACTTTTAATTGGGTTAACATATTTAGAATAAAAAGATAAAAAATTTTTTTTGTATGTGTGTGCGGGGTGTGTGTGTGGGTGTGTTGGGGTGTGTGTGTGTGTGTGTGGGGGGTGTGTGTGTGTGTGTGGTGTTTTGTGTGTGGTGTTGTTGGTTGTGTTTTCTCTCGGCTTCCAAAGCCCCCCCATTAAAAAAGGGGGTGTTCCGATCAAAATTCCGGGGGGCAGTGTTATTTTTGTGGGCCCCCGCCCCATGATTTATGCCCGACTTTCCCCCCGTTCTGCTTTTCCAAAAAAAAAAGGCAGTGTTAAAATTTTATACATAAAATTTCCCTTTGGGGCTGTTTGAGGGAGGGGTTTTGGAGGGGAAAAAATAAAAAATGTTACCCCGTCAGTGTTTTAGGGGATGTTTTTTTTTTAGCTTGTCTTATGCCAGGGGTAGAAACAAGAGCTATGGCCTTTAAGTTTCGCCCATTCTGAGTTACTTTAAACTTCCCCGAGACAGTTAAGATAAGATAAGATTTAAAATTTTTGTTGGATTTTTAACCCCGGGAGGGTTAGCCCCCCCAGGATAACCAAGGGAAAATCAGTTTTTTCATCGAGGACTGGGTTAAAAATTATTTTTCCCTTGGGGTCCTTAATCTTGTCCCCCCGGGTGGACCCACCCCCCGTCGACTAAACCCAGGGACCTATTTGCTGTAGGTGGAAAAGGGGGCAAAAAGGTGTAAGGAAAAGTGTCGGTTTCCACCCCCCGGGGAAAACGAACCCCGGGGCCCCCCTGTGTAAAACGGGGCTTTAGCCCCCAGACCACCGGGCCGTTTTTCGTCTAGTGTCTGGGTTCCCATTTTCTATTTTGTTTTAGAAATTACCTTCTTTAGTCAGCGAGAAATTAATTTTTTTTCTTTCGGGTTTGTATTATTTTTCCCAAATTTTCCCCCTTTCACTGATTTTATTTTTCCTTTTGTTTATCTCCCCGTATATTTAGGTTTTCTTTTTTCCCTTTATCTTTTGTGGGCGATTTTCCCTTTTCCCTTAGCGTTTCACTTCAAACCCTTTCCCGGCGCCAAAATTTACTTTTTATAAGCAATATTACACCGTTATTCCCCCCCCATTTTAAAAACCCGAGAAAGGGAAAGTTTTTAAGTGCTTTTATGTTATTATTTAAATTGCTTTTTGTTTGCAGCCACCTTTAAAAACCCCCCAACCCCGCTGGCCCGGGGGTATCGCGCCATAAGAAAACCCTTTTTTTATGGGAAAATTTTTACATTTTTTTTTCTTGTTTTTTACTCTGCCCTTTTTTTTTTACTTTGGGGGGAAAAAAAAAGTCCCCTATTTGAGGCTTTTCCCCAATTAGTGTTGGGGGGCAGCAGGTGAGGGAAAACCTGGGCGGGTTTATTTGGAAATTTTGGGATTAAAATTTTTAAAAAATATATCTGTTTTTAATTATTTTATCACCGGGTGACAAAGAGTTTAAAAAGGGGGGCAGGGGTTTTCTAAGGAGATATCAAAGCTGTTTTTCATTTTTGGGGCAGAATATTTCATTTTACTGTATTTTTTTTTTGGGGGGGTTTGGGGGGAAAAAATAATTTAAAGTAGTATTGGGGTACTGTGGCAGAATCTTAAAGGGTGTATTGTATTTTGGGAAAAAAATATTAACGCTCTGTTTATTTTGAGGGGAAGGGAAAGCTAATGCCCCCCCATTGAATGTATAAAGGGGTAAGAAAAATTTTCGTGGGATGTATTCCCGGGGAAAAAATAAATACTGTATTGTACACTGCAAAAATGTCAAGGTCCTCCTAGGATTTTTAGAGAAGAAAAATTTAAATTCCAGGTTAGGCACGAGAAAGGAGCTTTATCGAGGGAAAAGGCAGCTACTTAAATTTCTTCAGTAAATTAAAAAAAAAATCGAGTGAGCTCTTTAAAAAAAAACTGGAAAACCCGAAGAGAGAGGGGAAAAGAGGGGAGAGGAGAAAGACGGAGGGAGGAGAGAGAGAGGGAAGAGAGATAGAGAAGAGAGAGAGGGGGAGAGGGGGGGAGGGGAGAGAGAGAGGGGGAAGGGATGGGGGGGGAGAGTGTTAAATAAAAAATAATAAAATTTAAAAATTAATAAAAATAAAAATAATAAAAATAATATCTTTAATTTTTAAAAAGAAAATGTTTTTTTAAATTTTACAGGCCCAGCTGACATCAGTTGGGCAAAAACTGTAGTGTAAAAAAGCCCCTTTTTAAAGCAGAAAAATTTTTGGGTAAATTAGGGCCGTTTTTTCCCCCGGATGTGACCCACACCAGTTTTTAAAAAACACCCAGGTACCATTTTACATTAAAGAAAGGGAAAAAGGGACAGCAGGGGTCTTGTGGGGAAAAAATCCTAATGTTTTTCCATCTGTAAGGGGATTCGAACTCAGGCCCCCCGGGTGAGTGAGTGCACTAACGACCGCCGGGTAGGGGAAAAGTAGCAATTTTATACTTCCCCACCTCTTTCGGCAAAGGGTTTGTAGGAGTTACCGCCACTGACAGCCCTGAGTTTTTCCCCTCCCCCAGAGTACAAGTAGGGGGACCCAAAAAAAAAAGTTTTTTGGATAAAGAAAATACCTGGAGGGGTTTCTGGAGGTTATTCCGGGGGGTCAACGCCCCGCGGCCCCGGGCCACGACCAAAGGGTCCCGGGTGGGTCAGGGCCTGATCAATAGGGGTGGGAAGTGGGCCCCAGTGGACAAATAACAAATTCGTTGGGGAAAAACACCCTGTATTTTGGGGCAAAAGGGGCAATGCATGCTGGGCACAGAAAAGTTTTTGGACAAAAAAGTATAGTATAAATCAAAGGGCACGAGTAGATGAACAAAGAAAAAAACTTTTGGACAAGCATGGTATTGGCACATACAAATAAGGGACCAAAAACAAAAAAAAACGCGAAAAAAGACACAAAAAAAAATAGACCCCAAAAAACCCTAAAAAAATGTTGGGGGGGAGATACATGTTTTGGTCACCCAAAAATGCCTTTCAGAAAAAAGCTTCGTTTTAAAAAAAAGTTATAAAATGCATAAACCTTATTCAAACAAAAAATTACCCGGGCGTTTCCCTAGTTTTAAAAGGAAAAGGTTTTTTTTTTTTAACCCTTTTTACTTTGAGCGGTAAAAAAAATTGTTTTAGGCCCCAAAGTGTTTGGTTTTTATTTAGTGTGTTTGGGGTTTTAAATTTTTAGTTTTTTTTTTTAAATTTTCAGTAATAGAATAAAAATTTGATCCCCTTTGGTATCTATGTATCCAAGGGCTATCAGTATCCCCCAGGGTCTCGTGTTCCCCCGGCTAAAAGGTAAACCCCAGGTTTTTTATCCCCCTTGTATTTCCCCCTTTAAAGGGTGTAGTGTTTTCCCCGTTTCTAATAATGGGGATCCCCGGGCTAATAATTTTATCCCTGTGTAAAAAAGTATCCCCCGGGGTATAATCTCTGCCGGATCTTGTCCCCCTGCATTTCAAAAAATCTTGTGGGGGGAAATTTTGGGGTTTTTGGAAAACTACCTACTTTTCCACTTTTATAATTTTTTAAAAGTTATTATTATTATTATTATTTTTATTTTATTTTTATTATTATTATTATTTTTATTTTTATTTTTAGTAGGAGTAGTTGTAGTAGTAGTGTAGTGGTTGGGGTAGTAGCACTTAATAGGGGGGGGGGGGGTGTAGATTGGGGTTTTAGTAGTAGTAGTAGCACTAGTAGGGGTAGGAGTAGTAGTTTTAGTAGGAGTAGTTTAAAAAAGTTTGTTTTTAGTAGTAGTAGGGAGTGGCCGCAGCAAAACAGCAGCAGCCGGGGCAGTAGGGAGTGGCAGCGGGGAAATAGTAGTAAAAGGGAAATTTTTGTTAAATTATGTATATTTTTTTAAAAAAGAAATTCAGAAAAAATTAAAAAAAGAAAAACATTCTCAGTCGTTGTCCTTAGTTTTTTTTTCCGGATTTGAAAAACATCAGCTTCCCAAAGATGAAGATTAAAATCTTTTTGTTGGAAAATGAAATATTTAAATTTGGGGCAAAAAAAATGGAAGATGCAAAAACCCACAGGAGAAGGGGCCGGCCAAATTTTCGGCTCATCAAGCCCTAATGGGTCCCCCACACGACCCTGAGCTTAATGCTAAAAGCCAGCGTCACACTCAACTTTAGACTCGGGCGTTTCTAAAAACCCCAGGGGGGCCGGTTTTGGTTTGTGTGTTACGGATTTTCGCTATCTGCTGTGTGTATTTGGGATGTATGAAAAGGTTTTTAATTTTTTCCCACAAAAAAGAAAAAAACATCACGGAAATTTTTTTTTTTGGGGAAATGGGAAAAAAAAAACAGACTAATTTTGTTTGTGGATGGTTTAAATTTGATTTGTTTACAAATATAGTTTTTTGGATTTAAAAAAAAAATCGCAATGAACGATTGCTATTTGTTGAAGGAAAGATGGGGGTGAGTCGGAGGCCAAAAAAGTGTGTTTTTCCCGCCCCCTTTCCCCTGTTTCGGGGATCCCACAAAAAATTTTACAAAACCTTTTTTTAGGGTTTGCCGCCCGATGCCCCTTGCTGTCCCCTTTTAGGGGAAAAAGTACATACCTCACCAGAAAATTTTGGGTTTCGGCTAGGGGGTAGGGTGGGAATGCAGGATCGTACAAGGTAGGGCCTTTGCGTTCCAAACCCAAACTGGAAAAAACCCGGAAGGGCCCCCGGGGATAACGCCCCCCGGGGGCCCCGGGGCCCCGACCAGGCTTTCCGGTGGAAACAAGGGGGTTTATAAGAGGGGTGTTAAATTTCTGGCCGCCGTTAGGCCAAAAATTTCGAAAACCCCAGCCCCGGTGATCCCGGGATGACTTTTGGTATCTGTCCAGCTCCCTCTTGAAGTTAAACCCGGGGTCTATTGGTAATTCCCCCAGGGGTGGTGGGGGACTTTTGAACAGTTTTGGGCCCCCGGGCCTTTTGGGGGTTTTTCTTGGGGGCCCGTTTGGGGCCCCTATGTTCCCCTGGCGGGGTTTTGTTGCATTTGCCTGCCAAGTCTTTTTCTTTCGTAGGGAAAGATTTTTGTTGCGATTAGGAACCCGTCCCCCAGAAATTTTCCCGGTGTAGATTTGATTTATCTCTCTCGCCTGGGTCCCGTGAGTTCCCAAATGCTTCCCAAAGCCACACTTTTTAAAAAAAAAAATGGATTCTTAAAACCGAAAATGTTGGCCGAGTGAAAAATTGGGCTTTCTTTAAGTTAAGGGACGCATCAAAAAATCGATTTACAAACATATCTAAGTTCATCTTTTTTGTTTTGCAAATTTTTGGGGCCCTAAATTTAAAAAAATTTATTCTTTTTTTACACATTTATTATCCCAAAGGGAAATGGAAATTCGTCCTCTTCCCTGGATCCCAAAATTGATTACCTTGGGGATTTAGGCTTTTTCTGCCCTTAAATTTTGGGTTATTACATTATTATTTTCTTTTAAATTTTCTACTTTTCCAAAAAACCTTACGTTTTTAGAAATAAACCCGCGGTTTTTTTCATTAAACTGTTACTGCAAAATTAAAAGGGGGAAACCCCTTCAAATGCCTTTCTATGGGCCCCGTTTTTGATTATTGTTTAAATGTTTCTTTTGTATGGTTTTTTTGTTCGTGTTTTCCCGCTGCATTTTAAGGGAATGAGTAATTTAATGGAGTTGTGTTTGTTTGGTTTAAATTTGTGGGGGGGGTTAAAGTTGTTGTGGTGGTGATTTTTTGGGGATGGTGGTGGTGGTGGGGGGGGTGGTTTTGGGGGTTTTTGGTGGGGGCGGGGGGGGGTGGTATTGGTGGTGGGAAAACCTTTCTTAATGGGGTTCCTTTGGGGGTTTTCTTTTGGGGGTTTTCCCTGGGGGTGGTTTTGGGGGGGCCGGGGCCCGGGGGGGGGGTTATGGTGGGGGTTTAGGCCCGGGGGGTCCCCCGTGGTTTGGGGTTTCTGGCCTTGGGATGGTTATAAAGGCCTTCCTATTTAAAAACCTTTTGGGGCCCCCTTTTACCATTTTCTTTCTTCTTTCTAATTCTTTTTCCGGGGGTTTTTTGGGCTTGGGGCCTTGGTTAAATTATTTAAAAAAAAATTTTTTCAGGGGGGGCCCTTTTTATTTTAACTCCTTTTCTTCTTGGGAAACCCCAATTTTCCTCACTGGAAATTTTTTTTAAAACCTTTTTTAATTTTTCTGTTTAAAAACCAAAAACCTTCCAATCCCCCTCCCCTTCTCTGATCCTTTAAACCCAGGGTTTCCCCCTTTCATTAAATTTTGGTTTAAAGTCCTTTTTCGTATAATTTTGAAAAAATTTTTCTTTAAAGCTCTTAACCTTTTTCCCCGTCCAATTTTCCCAAGGGCCCCGGGAACAATTCCGCCCTTGAAAATTTAAAAATCTAAAAATTTCTTTTACCTCCCTCCTCCCAAAAAACCAAGGAAACATTAAGTCTCCCTCCTGAAATTTTTTTAAAAACCACTTTTAACATTCCCTCCTCCTCCTTTTCTTTTTTCCTCATTTATTTCTTTTCTTTTTTTTTAAAACAATGGGGAAGGGGGTTTTTAGGTTTTTTTGCAAAAGAAAGACCGGGGGGGGGTTTTAAAAAATTTCCCCCGGTTGGGTTTTTAAAATTTAAAATTTTTTAAATTAATTTTTTAAAAATTTAATATAATTATATACATACATATTAGTCCCGGTTCCATGAAAAATGAAAGGTTGGAAACCTTGTTTTATTTGGGGGAAAAAGGGTTTTAGTGGTTTCAAATTAAGCCTTCGAAAACATTTTCCTTGGGGGAAAAATTATTAAAATTTTTATTTAAACCCTTTTTTTGGGTGGGTTTTAAAAATAGGTGGAAAAGAATTTTTGAGGGAAAAAGGGGGGGTTGGAGCGTGGGAAAAAATCTTTTTCCTTGGGAAAAAGGGGGGTGTTGGGTAATTTTTAAAAATGGGGAAAAATTGTAAGTTTTTCGGAGGGAAGGAGGGGCGGGGATTACCAAAATGTTGGGGTTTAAAAAGGGGGAGAAAGGGTTTTGGGTTGGGGGGTGGGGTTTTTCCCCGGGAAAGGGTTTTGGGGCGGACTTTGGGGGAAGGGGGAAACAAAATTTACTTCAAAAGTGTATCAGTCTGTAGTGGAAGGAAAAGGGGGGGGGTAGGGGTCGGCCCAGGGAAAAGGGTTTGGGGGGGGGGGTTTAAAGGAGTTTTGTGTGGGAGGTGCTGGACTTACCAGCAGCATTGGTGTAGCGTGTTTGATAGGAGTGATGGAGACAAATGGTTATTTAATACTTGACGTGCTGTAGTGAGTGATGAGCAAGTAAACATTTATGAAGAGGTCAGGGAAACGGCAGGCGGAACTTGAGTCCTGTGATGGGAAGTACAGTGCCTGCACTGTACTTAAAACTGTAGTGTAAAAGCACCCTATCTGGCAAGAAAGTGATGGAGGAATGAGGGTGAAAGTTTTTTTTTTCGGGCACCTGCCTTGGTCGGATCGGCAGTGTGATAATAAAATAATAAAGATTATATATATAATAACATATATTTATATATATATATATATGATATACTATAGTATATATATATGCAAAACAACCATCTGAAAGAATAGAGAAATCCGAGCGCTTCGTGACTACTCACATTATCAGAAACATGAAAGTGAAGCATCAAAAAGCTATAAAGGTCCGGCAGCACCTCACTATCGAGATCCACACGGTTACACGTGACGCGCGCTGATGCCACTTGGGATAGGTCCCTTGCACAACTCACCCCCAAGCTATTATTTGTAAAGGGTTATAAAAAAATTTTCCAAATTTATTAATATATAAATGGATCTTATTTATATATAACCAAAGAAATATTATATTATTTCAAAACTGCTTTTTATGAAACAAGATTCAATTATATTCCTGATCGACCAGACTTGCATGGATACTACTTTCTCAACTTTGAAAATGCATATTGGATGTTAAAATCTCTTACATGATAAATAGAGCTTGGAATCTTTCCAGTTTAATGCTATTATTATGTTGTTTTTAATTTAGTTCGGATTTTCCATGCGAGAGCATGCGAAATATACACAAACACTGATCTCTGGCTGATCTCTGGTGTGGGTAGATTGGTAAAGCACTGCGTACCTTGTCCTAAGGTTCGTAGGTTCGAGTCTCCTTCAGCCAGAGATCAGTGTTTGTGTATATTTCGCATGCTCTCGCGAATTCTTGCATTGTCAAAT
>NC_069409.1:36378134-36391459 GCF_026875155.1 Cherax quadricarinatus
TATATAATATATATATATATATATATATATATATATATATATATATATATATATATATATATATATATATATATATATAACATATATATAATTTATGTTTCACAGATACAACCATATCTGAGATATTTGCTTATATTATTCCTAATGCTAGACGCAGACACACTTAAGTAATATTCTGCGTCTGGCTTTAAGGTACTTAATTTATCAACTTTATAATGAAGGAGCAGTCCAGTGTGTTAATGGAATCCATAATAACTGTACATTAAGTATCTCCAGCGAGCATGCTGTTAGAATCACTATGTAAGTAATAGCCTTCAATGATGACATGGAATCAGTAATAATCTCAGAGTTAAGCTCAGTGTCATAGGTTAACTTTAGGGCCATTAGAATAGCAAACAATTCAGTTTGCAGTGTAGACGCCCATTGCTTATTCTTATGCCTAACTCAACGTATTATTATCTAGGGAGTGGCGAACATCTTCCATGAAGGAGTTAAATGTTCATGTTGTCTATAGTGATACAGTTCGTGCAGGTTATAAAACTTAATATAAATGCAGTTTCACAACCCATTTAGATTTATGTGTATTTATTTCTAGTCATTTAGTAAGATTTGTAGTGACTGGTTCATTTCTTAACATTCTAATACCAAGTACAGTGTTACTCTCAATTATCCTGTCAATGATACTAAAAACCCAGGCTCCTTCCTCATATAAGAACTTGGGTAGGTTTAGGGCAGCCAAGAATAATTCTGATGGCTTCATTTTGCATTATCACAGGTCAGGTGTGAATTTTCCTTTACTAATTAATATTAACATGGCGCAAACATAAATTAAGGATCTAATATAGGCTATGTACATCATTCTCACTATTCTCACATTAGCATCAGTTAAGGTTGTAGTCAGCAACAGCTTTGAGAACATTTAGCCTATCTTCGCACCTATTTATTTATCAATATCTTTGTTTCAGATGAAGATACGATGAAGCCTAATCGATTACAAATTACTTGAACCTCGTTAAGATTGGTCCTCATCTTCTTATGTCCTGTTGTGTGGATCATGATGTCATCGGCATAGCTTATAGCTATATGTTTACGTGAGGTAGGTAAAGCATTTAGGAGAGCATTAATCAGAACATTAAATAGCATGGAACTGAGAACTCCTTATGGTGTACCTAGGGACATTTCTCTAGACTTGCTTCTAAAGCCTTGGTAGAGGCAGATGACCTATTATCCAGCTAAGTTACCACCAATATTCACTTTTGTTAGTTCATGTAGTATAACGACTCTGTTTGCCATATTAAAATTAGATTCTAAATCTAGAAACGTGGTTAATCTAGAAGAAGCGTATGCAGTGAGAAAGGTTGAAATACAATTCCGCACACTTGTTTTTTCATGAAACCATAGAGATGAGACGAAAGTTGGTATCTGATTCTATAGTATAGTCTGTTAAGTATCATTCTTTCAAATGATTTAAAAAGACAACTAGTTAAGGAGATCAATCTAAATGTATCAGGCTGTTATGGCTTAAGGATAGGCACAATGAGACTACAAGTCTAGGAAGTAGGAAACAACACCTTCGATGTAACTGAGATTATTACAGTGCTAACAAAAGGTTATCAGTGACCTGCTCTAGAGTTCTGAGTATATCATAAGTTATACCATCCTCTCACATTGCATGTTGGAACAACTTGCAAGTTGGAGCAACTTGTAACGTGAAAGACTGATGAGTGATGTTGTAGTGACCAGGCTTAGGCTTGGTTACAAGTACATACTTCTGGCAGTTTGGGAGACACGCAGATGATGATCAAACTAAATGTAAATTATGTGGTCAGGCATATGGTTACTGTCTGAACACTATGTGCTTAATTGTCCACTTATTGAGGAATACAGAGATAAACAGTATAATAACTTATGAAACAAACCATACCCCGGCCGGGATTGAACCCGCGGTCAGAGAGTCTCAAAACTCCAGCCGTCGCGTTAGCCACTAGACCAGCTAGCCACAATAAGATTCGTTCAACTAGGTATATTTCTACACCATAGGAAGGTTAGCACAGGCACCACTGTGACCACAAATGCAAGTTTTTACAGACGAATCTCCAGCTAACGTGGCCGTGACGAACTCTAGCTCAAGTCCCTTCACTGCCGTCAATATGACTCACGAAACAAACCATACTCCGTCGTGAGTCATGTTGACGGCAGTGAAGGGACTTGAGCTAGAGTTCGTCACGGCCACGCTAGCTGGAGATTCGTCTGTAAAAACTTGCATTTGTGGTCACAGTGGTGCCTGTGCTAACCTTCCTATGGTGTAGAAATATACCTAGTTGGACGAATCTTATTGTGGCTAGCTGGTCTAGTGGCTAACGCGACGGGCTGGAGTTTTGACTCTCTGACCGCGGGTTCAATCCCGGCCGGGGTATGGTTTGTTTGCAATCGTGTCATTACGATTTCGTGAGTCATAATAACTTATGTGACATGTCAAGATATCTTATTTATGAAAATGAGATACCAGATATACTATACAAATTTCCTAAATTTGCTTGTAACAGATAAGTGAACTGTAGATATAAATCCAAATGTACACCAAAAACCTTTTGGGGCCTAGTTCCTAGGCCTTTTGTATACCCATATGCTCTTGCGCTACCGTCCACAGGATAGATATGGGGTGCACAATAAATAGCCACTTCGGTGGCAAAATCTAATCTCTCCAGGTGCCGCTGATTGAAGTTTATGTAATGCATTATCTAATTCATACTCACTTAAGAGGCAATCACTCTCATCAATATTTTGGCTCATAAAATTAATCAGTTCAACCTTCCTTCAAAAGTACTCTCCATTTATTTTAATATAAGATGAGAGATTTTCATGCCTGGATGTTTTGGACCAGTTATTTATGAGGTCATTTGTTTTTTCAAGAGGAAAGGGATGAGCAACTTACCACCCCTTTTTCCTGCTTTTTTATTTAAACCTTTCCAGGCTAAACTAACAATGGATCCTAGTTCCTGTTGCCTAAGTTCTTCTTTTCTTGTTCTTGCATTTGTTAGTGCAGCTAGGAATGCTATTAGTAAGTCTGGGGTCCTACATTCACGATACGCTTTACTGATACCTTCTAGGTGTGCGAGTGTCTTATCATCACACCTGTAAGAAAATCTATTGAAGATACTCTTTTAAGGCACTTCTTCTCTGCACTGGAACACTTATACACCCACCGCCCCATTTAAGGCTAGCGAGATTGTTGATCTGAAGAATGTAGAAAGAACTTGCAGTCTCAACATCTACTGAAACTTTTAATTTATTTGGACGTGCAAAGCCCCTCATACTGAACTTTCTATAGAACAATAAAAAAACGAGAATCATCATACTTTACACCTGTAAAATACTAGATTTACTGGATTCAAATTTACAAACAGACACCCTTTTACCTGAGCAGCTGACATGGTAAACAGTGAAAAATTAAATTAAATGAAAAGTAGAGGTGAAAATAAGACTTCGTTTTATGACACTAAGGATGACTTGATAAGAGAAACAATGATAATGAAAGTTAAGCTAAATAATTAGGTAATTACAAGATAAGCAATGATACTGATTATATAAAGGAAGTGATGCTGATGCTGATGATATTAGCGATCTGTAGAGAATAATGATATAAGCGAGATAATCATGACAATGTTACAAGTCAAATAATGATAATATTGAAATATTAGAGAAATGACAATAACTTACACAAAAGCAAAAATGATGATAAGGACGAAAGGAATGATGACAACTATATAAACGAAATAACGAAATAAAATAGAGAGACCAAAATATGTCTGCGAATTCCACTAATTTTAACCACGAATTAAAAAAAATAAAAATGAAAGTCACTTAACAAATAAAACCCTCTCAACAAACTTCAATAATCATTAAACGAGACATGAAAATAAAACACAGAGGTAAAAAATAAATGAAAACGGCGAATTCGGAAAAGCGCAAGAAATACTGGGAAGGATTTAGGAAGGCGGAGGAGGAACGAGAGGGGTGATAACGTACAGATTATGGAGGGTAAAGAGAGATGAGAAAGAGGGAGAGGAGCCATTCCCGGAGAGCAGGAATCAGGGAGGCGATATTAGAAGATATAGACTAGGGGAGTATAAGAGCCAGGTGGAGAGGGAGTGACAGCAAGGGGAAAGGGAAACGGGTACATGGAAGGGGGCGGAGGGAAAAGTGGGGTCGAATTGGAAGGTGGGTTTATGGCAGTCATGGAAATTTAGGTCAATGGGTCATGCGGAAGAGTTTATGGGGTCGTGGAGGTAGAGGTTGAAAGTGCCGTTCGGAAGTCATAAAGGAGATCAGAGATCGCACGAAGGTGAGAGATTCTGGAGGAAGAGTTCAGCAGTAAGAGTCCAGAGGATGACCCGTGGATAAGAGTCTAGAAGAAGAAGAGCCTCGTGGATAAGAGTCTAGAAGAAGAGCTCGTGGATAAGAGTCTAGACGAAGAGCTCGTGGATAAGAGTCTAGACGAAGAGCTCGTGGATAAGAGTCTAGACGAAGAGCTTGTGGATAAGAGTCTAGACGAAGAGCTCGTGGATAAGAGTCTAGAAAAAGAGCTCATGGGCAAGAGTCTAGAAGAAGAGCTAGAGGAAAAGCCGTGCATAAAAGTTAAGGAAGAGCTCATGGAAAAGAATCTAGAGGAAGTGCTCGTGGATAAGACTCTAGAAAAGTGGTTCCCAACCTTTTAACCACCAAGGACTCCTTTATTTAAATAAATGTTCCCACGGATCCCAGATTTTTGAAGAGTCTGTCTACCCAAGAAGCCGATTTTATTAACTAATAACAAACTCGTTTTCCCAGTTTTATCTCTCGCTTGAAAGACATGCGTAAGTGAGTATGCAATTAAATGAATGGCAGTATTATATAAAAAAAAAGCTTACTTACTTAACGAGAAGGTTGATGATGCTTTGTTGACACTATGTTCCGAATTTCAGGTTTAATGGCTGGCAGTTTTAAGCGTAGATCAGGTCCACATTCATGCTGTTTCTGTATTTTTTTTTAAATAAAACAGCAGGTAGAAAGCCTGCTCACATAAATATGTAGTGGGGAATGGCATTAAATATCTCAGTGCTTTGGATGCCAGTTCTGGCTACTCATGACTCACATGCAACAGAAAGTCTGATAAGTTGTACTGAAAGAACTTTACGATTGTTCGATGGAGGTTTGGAATTTTCGATTTCCCAGCCCATAAAATAAGACCAGCAGTTTAAAATAGCGTCCAAAAAAAAAAAAACGACTATTTCTGCCGATTTGGAAACGGCTTTGAAATACTGAAACTTTATCTTTATTAGACTTATCGTGAATAATTATACACTTTACACTGCAGCTTCTTGATATTTTGAACTTAGTTCAAGGGCCCCCAGGGTCCGCGGACCCAATTTGAGATCGCTGCCCTACAGGATAAGCTCGTAGATTAGAGAGTCTTAACTAAGAGTTCGTGGGTAAATTAAGAGTCTTTAATGAAGGAGCTTAAATGTCATGAAACCATTATTATTATTATTATCATCATTGCAAGGAGTAATAAGAATTATATATACATTTGGAAGTGCTAAACCAGTAAGGAGAATCAGGGCTGACCTAAAACAGAGGTCAAAAAGAGGTCCGAGATCACAATAGGTGGGTATAGTAGTATAGACGAGACCTTTCGGTCCGTATGGAGGTTATGACTGTAGGACCCGTGGGGGTTTAGAGCTTATTTTCTCCTATAGTCATATAAGAACCTTCCTTTTATTCTCCCTCCTCCTTTTTCCTCCACCTACTAATCTCCTCTCCTCTTCCAGTTCGTCTTCCTCCTCTTCCTCTCCTTTTCCTTCGATCCTCTTCCCGTACCCGTCTCTCCCCCTTCCCCTTGTTCCTTCTCTTCTTGTTCCTCATCTTCTTACTTCTCTTTATTCTCTTACTGCTATTCCTCTCTTCCTCTGCTTTCTATTCGTCGTCGTCCTCTCCTCGTCTCCTCCGCCGGGACCAGTTATCAAGAAACACACAAACTTGATCTCACTTTGCCTCGTTTAGCATTTTCTTAACTCTGCAGGAATGTGATTAAGCCTCTCATGTGATCGAGTTACATTACCGGCCTTGTTAATTCTATTATCCAGGCTGGAAAGGCCACCACCTGGAATAGTGCCACCACCGGAATAGTGCCAAAACTGATAATAGTGCCACCACCTAGAATGTCATTACTTTAATAGTGCCCACCACCTGGAATTAATGCTAAAGTAAGAATAGTGCCACCACCGGGAATAGTGCCATAACTTGGAATAGTGCCACCACCATGAAGAGTCCCCACAACTTGAAATAGTGCCGCCAACTGGAATAGTGCCACAACCTGAAATAGTGTCATCACTTGTAATAGTGCAACAATATGAAATAGTGCCACAACCTGAAATAGTGCAACCACCAGGAATATGCCACAAAGTGGAAAAATGAAACCTCCGAGAGTATAAGTATTAACTGTAATAGTGCCACCCTAGCGAATAGTGCCACCATCTGGAACTATGATAACCGGTAACAGTGCCACTACTTGGCACTGTCTGCAATAATTGCCCCACCTAGAACAGCAGTGTCATGTTCAATATTAGCAGTCCCTGGAATAGTATCATCACCACCTGGAATAGTATCGCCACTGGGATAATATCATCTCCTCCTGAAATAGTATCACCACCTGGAAAGTATCACCACCTGGAATAGTAACATCGCCACCTGGATAAAAATCACCACTGGAATAGAATCATCACCTGGAATGGTATTACCACATGGAATAGTATCGTCACCGGGAATAGCATCACACTTGGAATAGTAACATCACCACCTGGAATAAGTAATCACCACCTGGAATAGTAACGTCACCACCTGGAATACTAACATCATCACCTGAAACATAACGTCGCCACCTGGGATGGTAACATCATCACCTGTAATTGTAACATTGCCACCCGGAATAGTAACGTCACCACCTGGAATAGTAACGTCACCACCTGGAATAGTAACATACCACATGGAACAGTAACATCACCAACTGGAAAAGTAACGTCGCAACTTGGAATAGTAACATCATCAGCTGGAATAGTAATGTCACCACCTGGAATAGCAACATCACCACCTGGAATAGTAACATCATTACTTGGAATAGTAACGTCGGCACCTGGAATAGTAACATCACCAGATGGAACAGCAACATCACCACCTAGAATAGTAACGTCGCCACCTGGAATAGTAACATCATCACCTGGAACAGTTACGTCGCCACCTGGGATGGTAACATCACCACCTGTAATTGTAACATTGCCACCCGGAATAGTAACGTCACCACCTGGAATAGTAACATCACAACCTGGTATAGTAACATCACTACTTGGAATAGTAACATATCCACCTGGAATAGTGACGTCACCACCTGGAATAGCAACATCAACACCTGGAAAAGTATCATCACCTGGAATAGTAACGTCATTATCTGGAACAGTAACGTCACCACCTGGAACAGTAATGTCACCTCCAGGAATAGTTACATCGCCAACTGGAACGGTAACATAACCACCTGGAATAGTAACGTCACCACCTGGAATAGTAACGTCACCACCTAGAATAGTAACGTCACAACCTGGAATAGTAACATCACCACCTGGAATAGTAACGTCACAACCTGGAATAGTAACATCCCCACCTGGAATAGTAGCATCGCCAACTGAAATAGTAACATCATCACCTGGAATAGTAACGTCGCCACCTGGAATAGTATCATCACCATCTGGAATAGTAACATCACCACCTGGAATAGTAACGCCAACACTTGGAACAGTAAAGTCACAATCTGGAATAGTAACATCACCACCTGGAATAGTAACATCCCCACCTGGAATAGTAGCATCGCCAACTGGAATAGTAACATCACCACCTGGAATAGTAACATCACAACCTGGAATAGTAACATCTCCACCTGGAAAAGTAACATCTTCACCTGGAATAGTAACGTCGCCACCTGGAATAGTAACACAACCAACTGGAATAGTGACATCACCACCTAGAACAGTAACATCACCACCTGGAATAGTAACATCCACATCTGGAATAGTAACGTCACCACCTGTAATAGTAACACCACCAACTGGAATAGTGACATCACCATCTAGAACAGTAACATCACCACCTGGAATAGTAACATCCACACCTGGAATAGTAACGTCACCACCTAGAACAGAACGTCACAACCTGGAATAGTAACGTCACCACCTGGAATAGTAACGTCACAACCTGGAATAGTAACCTCCCCACCTGGAATAGTAGCATCGCCAACTGGAATAGTAACATCACCACCTGGAATAGTAACATCACAACCTGGAATAGTAACATCCCCACCTGGAATAGTAACATCTTCACCTGGAATAGTAACGTCGCCACCTGGAATAGTGACATCATCACCTGGAATAGTAACGTCGATACGTGGAATAGTATCATCACCACCTGGAATAGTAACATCACCACCTGGAATAGTAACGCCAACACTTGGAACAGAAAAGTCACAATCTGGAATAGTAACATCAACACCTGGAATAGTAACGTCACCACTGGAATAGTAACATCACCACATGGAATAGTAACGTCGCCACCTGCAACAGTAATTTCACCACCTGGAATAGTAACATCACATGGGATAGTAACATCACCACCTGGAATAGTAACATCACAACCTGGAATAGTAACATCCCCACCTGGAATAGAAACGTCACCACCTAGAAAAGTGACGTCACTCCTGGAATAGTAACATCACTACCAGGAATAGGAACGTCGCTACCTGGAATAGTGACATCACCACCTGGAATAGTAACATCATCACCTGAAATAGTAACGTCACCACCAGGAATAGTAACATCATCCCCAAGAATAGTAACTTCGCCGCCTGGAATAGTAACAACACCACCTGGAATAGTAAAGTCACCACTGGAATAGTTACGTCTTCACATGGAATAGCAACATCACCACCTGGAATAGTAACGTCACCACCTGGAATAGTAACGTCACCACCTGGAATAGTAACGTTACCACCTGGAAAAATAACGTCACCACATGGAATAGTAACGTCACCACCTAGAATAGTAACGTCACCACCTGGAATAGTAACGTTACCACCTGGAATAGTAACGTCGCCACCTGGAATAGTAACATCACCACCTGGAATAGTAACAACACCAACTTGAATAGTAACAACCCCACCTGGAATAGTAATATCACCACCTAGAATAGTAACGTCGCCACCTGGAATAGTAACATCATCACCTGGAATAGTAACGTCGCTACCTGGAACAGCAACATCCCCACCTGGAATAGTAACGTCACCACTGGGAATAGTAACGTCACCACTAGAATAGTAACATCACCACCTGGAATAGTAGCATCACTAACTGGAATAGTAACATCACCACCTGGAATAGTATCATCACAACCTGGAATAGTAACATCCCCACCTGGAATAGTAGCATCACTAACTGGAATAGTAACCCCACCAACTGTAATAGTAACATCACAACCTGGAATAGTAACATCCCCTCCTGGAATAGTAACATCTTCACCTGGAATAGTAACGTCGCCACCTGGAATAGTAACATCATCACCTGGAATAGTAACGTCGCCACCTGGAATAGTATCATAACCACCTGGAATAGTATCATCACAACCTGGAATAGTAACATCACCACCTGGGATAGTAACGTCGCTACCTGGAACAGCAACATCACCAACTGGAATAGTAACATCACAACCTGGAATGGTAACATCAAAACCTGGAATAATAACATCCCCACCTGGAATAGTAACGTCACCACTTGGAATAGTAACGTCACCACTACAATAGTAACATCACCACCTGGAATAGTAGCATCACCAACTGGAATAGTAACATCACCACCTGGAATAGTATCATCACAACCTGGAATAGTAATATCCCCACCTGGAATAGTAGCATCACCAACTGGAATAGTAACCCCACCAACTGGAATAGTAACATCACAGCCTGGAATAGTAACATCCCCTCCTGGAATAGTAACATCTTCACCTGGAATAGTAACATCACCACCTGGAATAGTAACGCCAACACTTGGAACAGTAAAGTCACAATCTGGAATAGTAACATCACCACCTGGAATAGTAACGTCACCACTGGAATAGTAACATCACCACCAGGAATGTTAACGTCGCTACGTGGAATAGTAACGCCGTCACCTGGAACAGTAACGTCACCACCTGGAATAGTAACGTCACCACCGGGAACAGTAATGTCACCACCTGGAATAGTAACATCACATGGGATAGTAACATCACCACCTGGAATAGTAACATCACAACCTGGAATAGTAACATCCCCACCTGGAATAGAAACGTCACCACCTAGAAAAGTGACGTCACCACCTGGAATAATAACATCACTACCAGGAATAGGAACGTCGCTACCTGGAATAGTAACATCACCACCTGGAATAGTACCATCACCACCTGAAATAGTTACGTCACCACCAGGAATAGTAACATCATCACCTAGAATAGTAACTTCGCCACCTGGAATAGTAACAACACCAGCTGGAATAGTAAAGTCACCACCTGGAATAGTAACGTCACCACCTGGAATAGTAACGTCACCACCTGGAATAGTAACGTCACCACATGGAATAGTAACGTCACCACCTGGAATAGTAATGTCACCACCTGGAATAGTAACGTTACCACCTGGAATAGTAACTTCGCCACCTGGAATAGTAACATCACCACCTGGAATAGTAACATCACCATCTGGAATAGTAACATCACCACCTGGAATAGAAACGTAGCCACCTAGAATGGTAACATCACCACCTGGAATAGTAACATCACCAACTGGAATAGTAACATCACCAGCTGGAACCGTAACGTCACCACCTGGAATAGTAACATCACCACCTGGAATAATAACGTCACCACCTGGAAGAGTAACGTCACCACTTGGAATAGTAACATCACCAAACGGAACAGTAACATCTCCACCTGGAATAGAAACATCACAACCTGGAATAGCAACAACCCCACCTGGAATAGTAATATCACCACCTAGAATAGTAACGTCGCCACCTGGAATAGTAACATCATCATCTGGAATAGTAACGTCGCCACCTGGAATAGTATCATCACAACCTGGAATAGTAACACACCACCTGGGATAGTAACGTCGCCACCTGGAACAGCAACATCACCAACTGGAATAGTAACATCACAACCTGGAATGGTAACGTCACAACCTGGAATAATAACATTCCCACCTGGAATAGTAACGTCACCACTTGGAATAGTAACGTCACCACTAGAATAGTAACATCACCACCTGGAATAGTAGCATCACCAACTGGAATAGTAACATCACCACCTGGAATAGTAACATCACAACCTGGAATAGTAACATCCCCACCTGGAATAGTAGCATCACCAACTGGAATAGTAACACCACCACCTGGAAAAGTAACATCACAACCTGAAATAGTCACATCCCCACCTGGAATAGTAACATCACAACCTGGAATAGTAACGTCGCTACATGGTATAGTAACGCCGCCACCTGGAACAGTAACGTCACCACCTGGAATAGTAACGTCACCACCTGGAACAGTAACGTCACCACCTGGAATAGTAACATCACATGGGATAGTAACATCCCCACCTGGAATAGAAACGTCACCACCTAGAAAAGTGACGTCACCACCTGGAATAGTAACATCACTACCAGGATTAGGAACGTCGCTACCTGGAATAGTAACATCACCACCTGAAATAGTAACGTCACCACCAGGTATAGTAACATCATCAACTAGAATAGTAACTTCGCCACCTGGAATAGTAACAACACCTTGAATAGTAAAGTCACCACCTGGAATAGTAACGTCTCCACATGGAATAGCAACATCACCACCTGGAATAGTAACGTCACCACCTGGATTAGTAACGTCACCACCTGGAATAGTAACGTTACCACCTGGAATAGTGAATTCACCACATGGAATAGTAACGTCACCACCTGGAATAGTAACGTCACCACCTGGAATAGTAACGTTACCACCTGGAATAGTAACGTCGCCACCTGGAATAGTAACATCACGACCTGGAATAGTAACATCAGCACCTGGAATAGTAACATCACCACCTGGAATAGTAACGTCGCCACCTAGAATAGTAACATCACCACCTGGAATAGTAACATCACCAACTGGAATAGTAACATCACCAGCTGGAACCGTAACGTCATCACCTGGAATAGTAGCATCACCACCTGGAATAGTAACGTCACCACCTGGAATAGTAACATCACCAAACGGAATAGTAACATCTCCAACTGGAATAGTAACATCCCAACCTGGAATAGTAACAACCCCACCTGGAATAGTAATATCAACACCTAGAATAGTAACGTCGCCACCTGGAATAGTAACATCATCACCTGGAATAGTAACGTCGCCTCCTGGGAATAGTATCATC
Organism: Cherax quadricarinatus; assembly: GCF_026875155.1. NCBI lineage: Eukaryota > Metazoa > Arthropoda > Malacostraca > Decapoda > Parastacidae > Cherax > Cherax quadricarinatus. The sequence continues at coordinate 36,390,654 of NC_069409.1, forward strand.
ACAACCTGGAATAGTAACATCACCACCTGGAATAGTAACGTTGCCACCTGGAACAGCAACATCACCAACTGGAGTAGTAACATCACAACCTGGAATGGTAACGTCACAACCTGGAATAGTAACATCTCCACCTGGAATAGTAACGTCACCACTTGGAATAGTAACGTCACCACTAGAATAGTAACATCACCACCTGGAATAGCAACATCACCACCTGGAATAGTAACGTCACCACCTGGAATAGTATCATCACCACCTGGAATAGTAACAACCCCACCTGGAATAGTAATATCACCACATAGAATAGTAACGTCGCCACCTGGAATAGTAACATCATCACCTGGAATAGTAACGTCGCATCCTGGAATAGTATTATCACCACCTGGAACAGTAACATCACCAACTGGAGTAGTAACATCACAACCTGGAATAGTAACGTCACCACCTGGAATAGTAACGTCACGTGGAATAGTAATAATCACCACCTGAAATAGATCATTCCTACCTGGAATATTTAACGCCACCACCTGGAATAGAAACGTCACCATCTGGAATAGAAACGTCACCACCTGGAAAATTGACGTCACCACCTGGAATAGTAACATCACTACCTGGAACAGCAACGTCGCTGCCTGGAATAGTAACATCACCTCCTGAAATAGTAACTTTCACCACCTGGTTATAGAAAACGTCACCACCTGGAATAGAAAAACATCATCACCTAGAATAGAAACGCGCCACCTGGAATGAAACAACCCCACCGGGAATAGAAAAACGTCACCCCCTGGAATAAAAAACGTCACCAC
>NC_069409.1:36391959-36409459 GCF_026875155.1 Cherax quadricarinatus
AAATTTTTATTAATTTATATATATATTTTATTTTATTATATTTAATATAATATATATATATATATATATATATATATATATATATATTAATGGGGCCACGCGGCTGGCAAACGTGTGGGGGGCTACTGCGGGATTTTCAATTATAATCCGGATCAAGAGGTACCGGTTAAGACAAAGGACTTATTGTGAATTTCTGGTTAGATTCCATAAAGCGAAAATTTCAGTGCCCTTTCAAGTAAATTGTGGAAGTTTTGTGCAGTTTGTAATTTTGGGGTGGGGTTGTGGGGAAAGGGGGGCCCGGGGGGGGGGGGAGTAAAAGGGCCCTACACTTGTATGATACCGGGCCCAAGATTATCGTACATTAAACCTCGAAAAGCTCTTATAAAAACTTTAACCAGCACCTGCCCCATGCTTCCAGTTAACTTAAAAAGATTGTGTCGATCAGGACTATTTAGAGGCAATTTTAGGGAAAAACAATTGAAATTAATTTTAAACGAGGAGGCCAGCAGTGCACCCACCCCCACGCCCGGGGGGTGGGTGGAGAGGCGGGTGTGTAATAGATGGTAAATGAACACTTTTTTTCACAGTCCCCATACCCACATGTTCATAGTGTACAGGGAAACAATAAAGTTTTTTGTTTGTAAGAAAGTGTGAAAAATTTTTTAAAGTGAGAAAGCCCATGTGTTTTGTATTTTCCCGGGAAAACCCCCCAAAAACCTCCCCTCCCCCACCTAATTCCGGGGGAATTTTCCCTTCCCCCTCCCAGCCCCTAAAAACCCCACAGCCCCCACGGTCAAGTTCATATTTTCCCGCACCTACCCACCCGCATGTATATTCCCTCCATTGTCGTCAGAGTGTCCCAAACCGGGAGGAAGAAAAGCGCCGGGGAAAGGGCCGGGTTTGGCAATCTAGGGGGGGAAAGGTCGGTCATTTTTACAGTTCGTTGTTCAACTCAATGGTTTCCCCGCAAACACGGTAGTTGCCCGGGTTCAGGATTTTCCCCTTTGTAAGTGAGACCCAAGGCCCCCAGGCCCCTAACCCTCCCCAACAGATTTCATCTCTTTTCCAATCTCTTGGAAGCTTAAAAAACGGTTTCCGGGCACTCACAATACCCAAAAGCAGCCCGTCCACCCACGGGGAACTTACGACCCCCTGAAAAAATAAAGAGGTTTCCCACTATCTAAATCTCCACCAACCATAAGGCAGGGCACAACTGCTACTTTTTGGCAATGTCGCTTGCTGTGCCGGAAAGAAGGGGGAAAAAGGGTAGCCTAATATAAAAATCCTTAAAGATTTTCCTAGAGTTGATAAAAACCCCATTCGCCTTCCCCGTCAACCAAAAAAGGGAAGGCGAACCCCCACTCCTCTACTGACAGTGAAAAGTCATGTCCCGGGGAGCAAAAAAATTGAAAGGCAAAAACAGTGGGGGGGAATAAGAATTTTTCCGTGAAGAAAAAGTTGCTCCCGGGATGCTGACACGGGTGAAGCACTTAAGGAAAGCCCCTGCCAGGGAAAACCCGGGCCAACTTTCCAACCCCTCTGTCCCCACTATGGGAAACCTTGATTTTGGGGAAAACTCGACATTTACAAAACAATAATGTCGTTCCCCCTTTGGGTCGCGGGGGGGTTCATGGAATAAGGCCACAGCATTAAAGGAAATGGTTAATCCAGTTATTGGGGAAATTGCAGAGACATGCTTTCTAGAGATCACAAGGTTCGTCAACAATTCCTTGGCTGGTCTGATCCCTGATGAAATTAGACCTTTCTTTTTGGTGCAACACTTTGTGCACTTAAAAAGAAGGATGGAGGAATTCGGCCAATTGCAGTAGGCAACACCTTACGCCGCCTCGTATCCAAGCTGCTGTCCGAAGTATTCGTGCACAGGCAAGCCATGATGCTTCAACCAAACCAGCTTGGCTTTGGGGTCTCTCAAGGAAGTGAAGCAGCGGTTCATGCAACAAGGGCGTATATCAACAACCTGCCTGAGGACAATGCAGTAGTAAAATTAGATTTCAAGAATGCGTTCAATCTCCTGAAAAGAGACGTCTTATTAGCAGCAGTACAAGAACATTTCCCTGGTCTCTTCCCTTTTGTTTCAGCCGGGTATAGCAAGGAATCAATGCTTCTCTTTGGAGGCATGAAATTACATCATCGGAGGGTGTCCAACAAGGAGATCCTCTTGCACCATTTCTCTTCTGTATAGCAGTTAGGGAAATCACAGTCAGACTGACCAGCGAGCTAAACATCTGGTTCCTAGATGATGGCACACTAGCAGGTACAAAAGAGTCCCTCCTACATGACCTTACATAGGTAATGACACGGGGACAGGAAATGGGTCTCATCCTGAATCCATCCAAATGTGAAATCATCTCAGTCAGTCAACAAGTGATAAATGCAGTGAGATCAAAACTACCAGAGCAGCAGTCATGCCCCCACAAATAGTGTCTTGCTAGGAGCACCTCTGGGAAGCAATGCCATTGACACAATTCTCGGGAAGAAATTGAAGAGTTAAGGAGAATGGAACAACGAATAGGCAATCTGGACACCCACGATTCCTTGTACCTTCTCATAAAGTGCTTGAGTCTGCCCAGGTTGACATATTTCCTAAGATGTGCACCTTCATATGATAACCCTATACTGCACGATATGACAGTATTCTGAGGCAGATTTTTACGAAAGTACTTAACCTTACTCTAGAAGACGGGCAGTGGAACCAAGCTACACTTCCAGTCAGACTAGGAGGCATTGGTGTCCGCAAGTCATCACAGATTGCGTTACCTGCTTTTCTGTCCTCGTGTATTGCATCCAGAGAGCTTGTAGCAGCGATTCTCCCTGAACATCTTAGGACAAGATAGGAGTCCAGGACCAAAAATTCATTGACGGATCAATGATCTGGGATAATCTAACGGCTCTGGAGCCAGACCTGCTCCCCCAACAACTACAAACAATCGCACTGGGATGGTCCAATAGTGGAAAATATTGCCTCAACAATGCTTCAGAGTGTGTCAGGGAAGGATAGAGCCGCCTCCTGGCAGTGAGAGCCCCTCATGCTGGGGACTTTCTGTTGGCTGTTCCCAACTCCAGCCTTGGCACACGTCTCGACCCACAGACCATCCGCATCGGTGTTGCCCTTCGACTTGCCGCCCCTATTCTCGCCGAACACAGGTGTATTTGTGGCAGTGAGCAGCAGACCGATTCGGGTACCATGGTCTTGTGTGCCGTAAATCCGAGGGAAAGATTGCAAGACATGAGGAGGTTAATAACATTATCAAGAGGAGCCTCACAACAGCTGGATGCCCAGCAGTAAGGGAGCCACCCCAACTATGCAGATCTGATGGCAGCCAGAAGCGTCCAGATGGTATCACCCTTCAAGCCTGGACAGATGGAAGCAGGTGGTGTGGGACTATACATGTGCATCTACCTTGGCTGATACCTATCTCCAATACACCAGGGAGGAAGGAGGGGCAGCTGCCAGCTTCAGGGAGTCCCAAAAGTCTAGAAAATATGGAGAACTTGCCCATCATTATATGTTTGTTCCCATAGGCTCAGAGACCCTTGGTTCATGGGGAAAGAGTGCATCTAAGTTCCTTAAGGAGCTGGGAAAAAGACTCATCAGGGTAACTAGGGATCCCAGGGCAGCTAGTTTTCTGTTCCAGCGGCTCAGTGCGGCTGTTCAAAGGGGTAATGCCTGCTGTATTTTGGGCACGCGCCCCAGCTCTGGGGAGCTGGATGAGATTTTCGCCTTGTAGTCGGTGATGCACACGTAACAACATGTACCGTATATGCCACCTTTATATCAATAATGTATCTCTTAAATCTTCTGTACCATATTATGTAATAAAATATCCTATTAGTAAAAAAAAATAATAGAAAAAGAGGGGGTGGTTAGAGGAAGTGGAATATTCAAACGGCTTCAGGAAGAAATCCAAATATTTTTCCTTGAAGCCTTTTTAATCCACTTCTCCGGGGCTAGGGGTCCCACAATTTACACCAGAGGTGGCCCCATATATACATATATATATAATATAATAATATATATTTTATATATATATAATTTTATATATATATATATATTATATTATATATATATATATAAAATTTTTAAACATATATATATATATATATTTTATATATATAAAATATATATATATAATATATAAAAAATATATATTTTAATATAAAAATAATTTTATATATAAAATAAATATTATATATATATATATATATATAAAAATATATTATATATATTTTATAATTAGAAGATAGATAGATAGATAGATAATTTTCACATGTAACAAAATAATAACACTTTTTTTAATTTATATATTCTTTAAAAGATTTTATGTATTAGTTCCCACCGCGTTAATTATCATAAAATAAGGGCACTGAAAAAAATGAACTGATTGCACCATTTGAAATTATAGTAATATTCGATTTGGCACTAAAAAGATTACCTAATTTTCCCTGATTTTGCAAATTTGTTAAACAACGTGTAATAAATATAAATGCATAGCATTGTATAATAATGTACATATAATATATATATATTAATATATATATATATATAATATATTATATATATATATATATAATTTTATTATATATAATATATATATATATATAAAATAAACCCGTAAAAATTAAAGACATGGAGAAAGCCTGGGCCTTTATTAAACCCCACCAAATGTGAAAAGTTTCTACCAATCAACAGATGAACCGAAAAATTTAGTGCCGTTTTAAAACCCGGAGCACGAGCCATTGATCCAGCCAATAGCACTCTCCTTGGTGCTCCTCTTGGGTCCAATGCCATCAATCTGATCCTAGAAAAAAGTCTCAAACCTCCGGACGATGGAAAGCAGGATGAAAGACATTGAAACACACGATGCCTTCTACCTACTCACCAGGTGCCTGTCAATCCCAAAACTTACCTACTTTCTGAGATGCTCCCCAGCCTTCAGCAGTCCAAAACTCAAGGAATATGACTCTCTCCTGAAGACCATGCTAGAGAGTGTATTGAATCTTTCCCTTGACGATGGACAGTGGTTGCAAGCCTCACTTCCGGTCAGGCTTGGAGGGCTAGGTGTACGCAGATCCTCCCAGATTGCTCTACCAGCTTTCCTATCCTCTTCCATAGCATCAAACGGGTTGATAAGACAAATTCTTCCCGATTCCCTCAGTGACTCAGCAGGAATAGAAGACCCTAGCTATGCCAGTGCCATCACCGAATGGGGGACTCTTGCGGCCCCAGCACCAAACCCTAGTGCAGCACTGGCTCACAAAGAGTCAAGTTGGGATGGCCCGATTGCTGAAAAGGTGCTTGCCAACATGCTCAGGGCTGCAACATCAGATAGGGAGATTGCCCGTCTCCAGGCTGTGATTGCACATCACTCCGGGGACTTCCTCTAAACAGTTCCCATATCGGCAATGGGAACGCGACTCGACCCTAAGACCCTCCGTATTGCAGTGGCTCTGCGCCTTGCTGCCCTAATTCACACATAATATACGTGTATTTGCGGCAAAGTGCAAGCAGACCAATACGGTCTACATGGTCTTAACTGTTCCAAAAGCAAGGGCTTGCAAGCAAGACACAATGAGGTCAACGACATCATTAAGAGAACCCTTGCTACAGCTGGATGCCCTGCCGAGAGGGAGCCCCGATCACTAGCAGCCAACAATACCCACAACCCAGCAAACTGCCCAGACGGGATCACCATCTATCCTTGGAAGAATGGCAAGCTCTTATCTTGTGTGTGCACACTGGCTGACACCTATATCCATCACAGTGTGGGGCGACAGGGAGGAGCTGCTGACCACAGGGAGGAGTACAAGATCAGCAAGTACAGGGACATTAGCCAACAGTATCAATTTGTCCCAGTGGGATCAGAGACCTTGGGATCATGGGGAAAAAATGCCACACGTTTACTTAAAGAATTGGGTTCCAGACTCATCGACACCACCAGGGACCCAAGGACAGCCACTTTCATGTTCCAGCGCCTCAGCATAGCCATCCAGAGGGGAAATGCTTGCTGCATACTTGGTTCGCGTCCAGCCTCGGAGGAGCTGGAGGAAATTCATGATCTTTGATACATTGTGCCATGGTATTAATGTTTATGTTTTTTTCTGTAAATATATTCTGTTTATTAATAAATGTTCACATAGAATATAAAATATAAATATATATATATATATATATATATATATATATATTTTATATATATATATATATATATATATATATTATATATAATATATATATACATATATGCAATAAGATCACAGTAAACAGGTGATTTCAGAATATGCAAAACAACCACTCTGAAAGAATAGAGAAATTCCAAGCGCTTTCGTGACTACTCACATTATCAAGTTCCTTGATAATGTGAGTAGTCACGAAAGCGCTTGGAATTTCTCTATTCTTTCAGAGTGGTTGTTTTGCATATACATAATATTTATATATATATTATATATATATATATATAAAATTATATATATATATATATTATATTTTAAATATATTATATAATATATATATATATATATATATATTTTAGAATTTTGCTTCGTATGTAAAAGAAATGAAAACTGAGTTAGTGGTTTTTTTTCTCTAAGGAATAAACCGGGAATGACTAAAGATAACAAGAAAAGAAGGATAAATACCAGTTGGAAATTTTTTTGTTTATAGCAACTCTGAACGAAATAGTTTTTTGGAGCGACATCAAGAATCACTAATTACACTACGGTATGTGTATATACTGTATATTCTTACTTTTCCGATTTATTTGATTGGGAATATTCACGTAGACGGGAATATCTGGAACAGACGCATGTATGAAAAAAAATAATGGCTGAAACAGGAATATTCCTTAAAAGGGAAGTGTTTGGAACAACAATTAACTTCAAGATGGGAATGCATGGAACAAGAGTAAACGAAGATGGGACCTCATGGAACCAAAATAGGTATAACAACGGGAATGCCTGGAACAGGAATGTGCTTGAAGATGGGAATGCTGTTTCACTGGTTGTACTACCTGCCACTTATACACTATTAGTTATGCATCTTACTAGTTATGCAATCAGCTATTTCAACGCTCTAAGAGTTCTAAGCTCTACTTGTGCGTCACTGTACACTTTCTACACTCCCACTAGTTTTTCACTCACTAGTGTTACTCTTATTATTTGTGTAATTTAATTGTTTTACACTCTGCTAGTTGTACACTCAGCTAGTTGTACACTCTGCTAGTTGTACACTCTGCTAGTTGTACACTCTGCTAGTTGTACACTCAGCTAGTTGTACACTCTGCTAGTTGTACACTCTGCTAGTTGTACACTCAGCTAGTTGTACACTCTGCTAGTTGTACACTCTGCTAGTTGTACACTCTGCTAGTTGTACACTCTGCTAGTTGTACACTCAGCTAGTTGTACACTCTGCTAGTTGTACACTCTGCTAGTTGTACACTCTGCTAGTTGTACACTCTGCTAGTTGTACACTCAGCTAGTTGTACACTCAGCTAGTTGTACACTCAGCTAGTTGTACACTCTGCTAGTTGTACGCTCTGCTAGTTGTACACTCTGCTAGTTGTACACTCTGCTAGTTGTACACTCTGCTAGTTGTACACTCTGCTAGTTTTACACTCTGCTAGTTGTACACTCAGCTAGTTGTACACTCTGTTAGTTATACACTCAGCTAGTTGTACACTCTGCTAGTTGTACACTCTGCTAGTTGTACACTCAGCTAGTTGTACACTCTGCTAGTTGTACACTCAGCTAGTTGTACACTCTGCTAGTTGTACACTCTGCTAGTTGTACACTCTGCTAGTTGTACACTCAGCTAGTTGTACACTCTGCTAGTTGTACACTCAGCTAGTTGTACACTCTGCTAGTTGTACACTCTGCTAGTTGTACACTCTGCTAGTTGTACACTCAGGTAGTTGTACACTCTGCTAGTTGTACACTCAGGTAGTTGTACACTCTGCTAGTTGTACACTCTGCTAGTTGTACACTCTGCTAGTTGTACACTCTGCTAGTTGTACACTCAGCTAGTTGTACACTCTGCTAGTTGTACACTCAGCTAGTTGTACACTCTGCTAGTTGTACACTCAGCTAGTTGTACACTCTGCTAGTTGTACACTCTGCTAGTTGTACACTCAGCTAGTTGTACACTCTGCTAGTTGTACACTCAGCTAGTTGTACACTCTGCTAGTTGTACACTCAGCTAGTTGTACACTCTGCTAGTTGTACACTCAGCTAGTTGTACACTCTGCTAGTTGTACACTCTTCTTATTCTACATTTTAATTTTCTGCTTCTGCATATGTTTCAGTTATCATTGCTTAATACTGCACAGAACTACATTTGCATTGGTCATGGCTCAGCTCCTGGTCCCGCCCTTTAGATCATTTTTATCGGCATTACTGGTTTCTGGCCTCTTTATCTTCATTATACCTTTTCTTAAAGCTGGGTATTAAATTTTCCATCACCACTTCATACAATTCTAGAAAGATTGAAACCTTCAGCTCCTAACTTTGTCTCATTGATCCTAGCTCTCTTAATTCAAGCAGTCTGTCACTATATGCCTTTTCAGTTCCTCTTACGATCTTCTATGTCGTTATCATGTTTTTCTTGGTTCTTCTCTCCCTTAGAGGGCGTCAGGTTCAGTACCTTCAACCTTTTATTACATTGCATTCCTCTCAGTTTCAGGACTAATCTGGTTTCACATCTTTGGATCTTCTCGAGCTTCTGTACTTGCATGACCAAGTGGGATCTTCACCTTAAGACTATATGCACTCTAATGGATCTAACATATTTTGAGAATAAAATGATAAAGAGTTTTTCATGTATGTGTGTGCGTGTGTGTGTGTGTGTGTGTGTGTGTGTGTGTGTGTGTGTGTGTGTGTGTTGTGTGTGTGTGTGTGTGTGTGTGTGTGTGTGTGTGTGTGTGTGTGTTGCTCTCAGGCTTCCACAGCTCCGCCATAAAGTGGGCAGTTCCGATCAAATTCCGGAGGCAGTGTTATTTCGTGGCCGCCGCCCCATGATTTATGCAGACTTGCCCACGTTCTGCTTTTCAAAAAACAGGCAGTGTAAACTTCATACATATTCCAATGGAGCTGTTTGACGGGAGGGATTTTGGAGGGGAAGAAATAAAATATGTTACCTGTCAGTGTTGAGGCATGATTTTTATTTAGCTTGTCTTATGCCAGGCTAGAAACAAGATGCTACTGGCCATCAAGTTTCGCCTATTCTGAGTTACTTTATCTTCCAAGAGACAGTTAAGATAAGATAAGATAAGATTTCGTTCGGATTTTTAACCCCGGAGGGTTAGCCACCCAGGATAACCCAAGAAAGTCAGTTCGTCATCGAGGACTGTCTAACTTATTTCCATTGGGGTCCTTAATCTTGTCCCCCAGGATGCGACCCACACCAGTCGACTAACACCCAGGTACCTATTTGCTGCTAGGTGAACAGGACAATAGGTGTAAGGAAACGTGTCGGAATTTCCACCCGCCGGGAATCGAACCCGGGCCCTCCGTGTGTGAAGCGGGAGCTTTAGCCACCAGACCACCGGGCCAGTTTATCGTCTAGTGCTGCTGCTTCCCATCTTCTATTAGTATTAGAATTACCTTCTATAGTCAGCGAGACTTAATTTTTTACTACAGTTAGTATTATTTTCCAATCTTCCACCTTTCACTGATTTTATTTACCATTAGTATTACTCTCCACGTATCATCAGAGTTACTTTCTTCCCTTCATCTTTAGTGACGATTTCCATTTTCCATTAGCGTTTCACTTCATCTTCCAGGCGACCAAACTTTGACTTTTTATATGCACATATATCACACCGTATTCCCCCCCCCATTAAAACCAGAGAAAGGAACGTGTAAGTGCATTTTATGTATATTATGAAAATTGCATTGTGTTTGCAGCCCACGTTAAACACGGCACAATTCGCCCGCTGGCCTGAGGTATCGCGCCATACGAAGCAATTTATATGGTAATTTCTACATTTTTACTTGTTTTTTACTCTGCCTTTTATTTTTACCTGGAGGAAAAAAAAAGACCCGATATTTGAGGCTGTCACAATTAGTGTGGGAGCAGCAGGTGAGGGATACCTGGGCGGTGTCATTTGGAATTTGGCAATACAATTAACTGATATATCTGTATATTAATTTAGTTGATCACCTGCTGACAAAGCAGATTTAAATGTTTGCAGGTATACTAAGTAGTATATCAACGCTGTATTGCATTTTGGAGCAGAATATTTACATTGTACTGTATTTTTTTTAGGGGGGTTAGGGGAAAGAATATTAACGTAGTATTGGATACTGTGGCAGAATCTTAACGCTGTATTGTATTTTGGGAAAGAATATTAACGCTCTGTTGTATTTTGAGGAAGAATGCTAATGCTCTATTGTACTGTATAATGAGTAAGAATATTTACGCTGTATTGTATTCCGGGGAAAATATAAATACTGTATTGTACACTGCAACATGTCAAGGCCTCCTAGACTATTAGAGAAGAAAATCAAGATTCCAGGTCTAGGCACGAGAATGGAGCTCTATACGAGGGACAGCTACTTAAATTTCTTCAGTAAATTAAAAGAAAATCGAGTGAGCTCTTCAAAAAAAACTGGAAAACCAGAGAGAGAGAGAGAGAGAGAGAGAGAGAGAGAGAGAGAGAGAGAGAGAGAGAGAGAGAGAGAGAGAGAGAGAGAGAGAGAGAGAGAGAGAGAGAGAGGAGGGAGGGAGAGAGTGTTAAATAATAATAATAATAATAATAATAATAATAATAATAATAATAATAATAATATCTTTATTTCTACAAGTACATGTACAAGGTATACAGGCCTAGCTGACATCAGTGACATAATACTGTAGTGTATAGAAAGCCGCTTTTAATGCAGAACATTTCGGGTAAATTAGGTCAGTTTTTCCCCAGGATGTGACCCACACCAGTTAACTAACACCCAGGTACCCATTTTACATTAATGAGTGAACAGGGACAGCAGGTGTCTTGTGGAAACAAATCCTAATGTTTACCATCTGTACCGGAGATTCGAACTCAGGACCCCAGTGTGTGAGCTGAGTGCACTAGCGACCGAGCTACGGGACACCGTAGCAATATATACTCCTACACACTCCTACGAGCAATGCTCGTAGGAGTTACCCGCCACTGACAGCACTGAGTTTACACTCTCCAGAGATACAAGTATGTGGACAAAGACAAGTATGTGGATAAAGACACATACCTGGAGGTTACCTGGAGGTTATTCCGGGGATCAACGCCCCCGCGGCCCGGTCCACGACCAGGCCTCCCGATGGATCAGGGCCTGATCAACTAGGCTGTTACTGCTGGCCGCAGTGGACAAATAACAAATACGTAGGCAAAGACACATGTATTTTGTGGACAAAGACACATGCATGCTGACACAGAGATAAGAATGTGGACAAAAAGTATAGTATACAATCAAAGACACGAGTAGATGAACAAAGAAACAAACATGTGGACACAGACATGTGTATGTGGACACATACAAATAAGTGGACAAAGACAAAATAACGCGAAAAAAGACACAAATATATAGACAAAAGACGTAAGAATGTGGGCTCAGATACATGTATGTGGTCACCAACACATGCCTGCAGAACAAGTCTTCGATTAACAGAAAGTTATATATGCATATCTCTTATTCAACAAACCATTAGCCGGACGTTTCCCTAGATCTAGGGAGAGTTTTTTCTCCAACTCTACTTTGAGCGAAGAATTGTCCAGTCAAAAGTGTTTGTTCTATATACGTGTGTTGGTGTTTACATGTGAGCTTTTTTTTTAAATACAGTAACTAGAATAAATTCGATCGCTTTGGTATCTATGTATCCAAGGGCTATCAGTGTATCCCCAGGCTCTCAGTGTATCCCCAGGCTAACGGTTATCCCCAGGTTATCATTGTATCCCCTAAGGCTGTCAGTGTATCCCAGTGCTAATAATGTATCCCTGGGCTAATAATGTATCCCTGTGCTAACAATGTATCCCCGGGCTATAATCTCTGCCGGATCTCTGTCCCGCTGCATTTCAAGAAACTCTTGTGGGAATTAGTCTTATATCTACCTACTTCTACCACTTTCATAATTATAAAAGTCTATTATTATTATTATTATTATTATTATTATATTATTATTATTATTATTATTATTATTATTAGTAGTAGTAGTAGTAGTAGTAGTAGTAGTAGTGGTAGTAGTAGTAGCACTAGTAGTAGTAGTAGTAGCACTAGTAGTAGTAGTAGTAGTAGTAGCACTAGTAGTAGTAGGAGTAGTAGTAGTAGTAGTAGTAGTAGTAGTAGTAGTAGTAGTAGTAGTAGTGGCAGCAGCAGCAGCAGCAGCAGCAGCAGCAGCAGTAGTAGCAGTGGCAGCAGAAGTAGTAGTAACAGAATTGTTGTTAGAATTATGTATATTTTAAAACAAGACATTCAGAATAATTAAAAAACGAAAACACATTCTCAGTCAGTTGTCCTCTAGTTGTTTTTTCCAGGATTAGAAAGACATCACGCTCCAATGATGAAGATAATATCAGTGTTGTTAGGACAATGAAATATAATCTGGGACAGAAATGGAAGATGCAAACCACACTGGAGAAGGACCGGCCATTTGCGGCTCATCAAGCCGTAATGGGTCACCACACTGACCATGAGCTTAATGCTAATGCCAGCGATCACACTCAACTTTAGTACTCGACGTTACTAAACCACAGTGTGCCGGTTATGGTTACGTAGTGTTACGGATATTTCGCTATCTGCTGTGTGCCTATTGGTATGTATGAAAAGGTTTCTAATTTTTCCGACAAAATGAAAACTACATCACGACATTTTTTTATTTGGCAGTACTGGAAAAAAAATACAGACTAATTTAGTTTGTGGATGGATAAATTCTGATAGTTTACAAATATAGTTATCTGCATCAGAAAAATCGCAATGAACGATTGCTATTTGTTGAAGGAAAGATCGGGGTGTGAGTCGGAGGCCAAACGTGTGCTTGTCCTGCCCTCTACCACTGTGCTGTGATCGCCACAAAACATTTGACAACCATTTTTCAGGTGTTGTCCGCAGATGCCAACTTGCTGTCCCATTCAGGGGAACGTACATACATCACCAGAAAAATGGTTGCGGCTAGCGAGGGTAGGGTGGTGGAATGCAGGATCAGTACAAGCGTAGCCTCGCGTTCCAACCTATCTGGAATCTACCTGGAAGGCACTCCGGGGATCAACGCCCCCGGAGCCCGGTCCACGACCAGGCTTTCCGGTGGATCAGGGCTTGATCAACGAGGCTGTTATTGCTGGCCGCACGTAGACCAACTTACGAACCACAGCCCGGCTGATCCGGCACTGACTTTAGGTATCTGTCCAGCTCCCTCTTGAAGATAACCAGGGGTCTATTGGTAATTCCCCTTATGGCTGGTGGGAGACTACTGAACAGTCTTGGGCCCCGGACACTTATTGTGTTTTCTCTTGGTGTCCCAGTGGCGCCCCTACTGTTCACTGGGGTTATGTTGCATCGCCTGCCAAGTCTTTTACTTTCGTAGGGAATGATTTCTGTGTGCAATCTAGGCCATCTTCTCCAGTAATTTCAGGTTTAGATTATGATTTTATCTCTCTCGCTAGTCGGTCCAGTGATCAGTGACATAATGCTTCCACTGCCAATTTGAATAATATCAAATGATACTATCCATATGTTCACGAGTGATAATCTGACTTTCATGTATTAAGGGTACCATCAATTAATTTAATAATCAATTCATCTGTTTTGTTTTGTTTGTGCTAATTAAATATTTATTTTTTTTCACTATTTATAGGAGTGGAACTACGTCATCTTCCGTGGATCAACTTGTTACTGTATATCGTAGGCTCTGCTGCCGTAATGTTAGGGTGTTGACTGATGGTGTGTGTGGTGTGGTGTGTGCTGGCGTTGCGGATGTGAGTGGTGGTGGTGGCGGTGGACGGTGAGTGGTGTAGTGGGGTGTGATGCTGTGGAACGTGTGTGATGCCGATGGTAGGTAGTGCGTGACGGTGGATGGTCGTATGAGGCACGTGTGGCGGTGATGTGATGCGTGATGGTTGGGCTTGTATGATGTAGTTGTTGCGTGTTACAGCTGGCATTTGAAGTGGAGTGGATGATTGCGTGGGAGTGGGTGTGTGGCGGGTCGTGTAGTGAGGTGGTGTGCGGTGTGTGGTGGTGGTGATGAGTGATTGTGATGGTGGTGGTGGTGGGGGGGAGGGGTGAGTATGTGCTGGAGAGGGAGGGGGGGTTGTGCATGCGTGTGTGTGAATTCTAATATCTACACTGTGAATTCTCTGCATAATATTCACATCAATCATTGTTCTCAAACACAACATGTGACTGCTTCCAGTCGCCGCCGCCGCCTTCTCCATGCATCGTTGAAAGCCACAGAGTCACACCTACATAAAAGTGTTGGTTCTACTGTCTCTCGTTCGTTCATAATTTTGCCTCCATATATAAACTTCTTTCTTTCCATAGACCCTCAATCCTCCACCTATTATTCTCCCTTCTTCTCTTCTATTATTTTTCCAAGTCTTTCACAGGACAATCTGCCGACACTTCCGCTCTCAAATATCTAAAAATATATCCTTCCTTCACGCTCCCTCTCTCTATTTTAATATCCAGTCATTCTTGGCCAACACCTTAAGTTACTCCGTCACTGAGCTTTTTCCTACATTTGCTTATAATTTCCTCCTGTTACACACACTTCCAATCTCCTCCATCAACAATTCATCTGTTTATTCACTGACAGTCGTTCATTACGATTAACTTTTGGTTTAAAGTCTATATGGCGTTGAGGGTTTTGAGAACAGATGTGTCATGAAAGCTGCGGGGAAGCGGGTTGAAACAACGTCACAGTTGGTGGCAGATGATACAGGATTGTAACAAGTTCTGCTTGTAAATTCACCATCTAGAACCCTTGTGGCAGAGTGGTACTACGCTGGACCTGCCACTAGCATGGACACTATTCAAGTCTCCGTCCATGAAGTGCCTAAAGGCACTTCCCAGGCATGCCTCCTGCCTCCTCTCTCCCTCACTCTTGGACCTACTCCTCTTTTCTGCAACACTGCAAGTTCCTGATGTGTTGATTGCAACATGAAAGACCTCGAACTATCATTCAACTCTCCTCGTGGTTGTTTGTTTATATATATATATATATATATATATATATATATATATATATATATACATACATATATATGTCAGCGGATGGGTCTATGAAAGATGAGGTGAATCATAGAATTGATGAGGAGAAAAGGGTGAGTGGTGCACTTAGGAGTCTGTGGAGACAAAGAACTTTGTCCTTGGAGGCAAAGAGGGGAATGTATGAGAGTATAGTTTTACCAACGCTCTTATATGGGTGTGAAGCATAGGTGATGAATGTTGCAGCGAGGAGAAGGTTGGAGGCAGTGGAGATGTCATGTCTGAGGGCAATGTGTGGTGTGAATATAATGCAGAGAATTCGTAGTTTTGAAGTTAGGAGGAGGTGCGGGATTACCAAAACTGTTGTCCAGAGGGCTGAGAAAGGGTTCTTGAGGTGGTTCGGACATGTAGGGAGAATGGAGCGAAACAGAATGACTTCAAGAGTGTATCAGTCTGTAGTGGAAGGAAGGCGGGGTAGGGGTCGGCCTAGGAAAGGTTGGAGGGAGGGGGTAAAGGAGGTTTTGTGTCCGAGGTGCTTGGACTTCCAGCAGGCATGCGTGAGCGTGTTTGATAGGAGTGAATGGAGACAAATGGTTTTTAATACTTGACGTGCTGTAGGAGTGTGAGCAAAGTAACATTTATGAAGAGGTTCAGGGAAACCGGCAGGCCGGACTTGAGTCCTGGTGATGGGAAGTACAGTGCCTGCACTGTACTTTAAAAACTGTAGTGTAAAGCACCCTTCTGGCAAGACAGTGATGGAGTGAATGATGGTGAAAGTTTTTCTTTTTCGGGCCACCCTGCCTTGGTGGGAATCGGCCAGTGTGATAATAAAAAATAATATATATATATATATATATATATATATATATATATATATATATATATATATATATATATATATATATATATATATATATATATATATATATATACAAACACGATCTCTGGCTGAAGGAGACTCGAACCTACGAACCTTAGGACAAGGTAAGCAGTGCTTTACCAATCTACCCACACTGGACCAATACCTTGGCGTGTAGCATGAGCTACACGTTTGATCCAAGGCAGCCAGCTTTCAGGAGAAGGCTTACAGCTTTTCATCTCATTCCCCTGCATGCATCAGCCTTACTAGGATTTGAACAATGCAGAATTCGCGAGAGCATGCGAAATATACACAAACATGATCTCTGGCTATTCTGGTGTGGTAGATTGGTAAAGCACTGCGTACCTTGTCCTAAGGTTCGTAGGTTCGAGTCTCCTTTAGCCAGAGATCAGTGTTTGTGTATATTTCGCATGCTCTCGCGAATTCCTTGCATTGTTCAAATCTCTAGTAAGGCTGATGCATGCAGGGTATGAGATGAAAAACTGTAAGCCTTCTCCCTGAAAACTGGCTGCCTTGGATCAAACGTGTAGCTCATGCTACACGCCAAGGTATTGGTCCAGTGTGGGTAGATTGGTAAAGCACTGCGTACCTTGTCCTAAGGTTTGTAGGTTCGAGTCTCCTTCAGCCAGAGATCAGTGTTTGTGTATATTTCGCATGCTCTCGCGAATTCCTTGCATATATATATATATATATATATATATATATATATATATATATATATATATATATATATATATATATATATATATATATATAATTGAAATGTTTTGATCTATTTTAGCCATTCTATAAAAAAAACTGGCCTTTTGGCAGTAATAAAATTATGGAATTTGAAATTTAGTGGTATTCAATTTTTTTTTGTGTTCAGGCATGTGGTGGTAGAGACGGCTTACAAAATTTAGATTACACATCACAAACAAAATATTCATTGTTTGCATTATACATTCATGTTATTCACAACATATGCAACACGTTGATTAAATGCTTTGTGGAGGCAAAATTGGATTCCCGTGTCTATTATACTAAGAATTAACCCCGACCATATATTTTTTTTTTATTTTTTATTGCCTGTTCTTCAGATTGTTTTGTGTTAGATTTTTCTCTTGGTATTTGTTTTGGAGTGTAAACAAAATTGGTGAAAAATGAAAATTTCTCTTCCGACGAAACTTTAGACGATGTTTCACTCTGTCCTGGGCCTTCATTAAGTGCCAAGTGACTTGATGCTATTTTAGGAAGAACTGAACGTAATCTAATATATTCTCACCTAATTTTGGGTAGCTGTAAACGAGAAAGGGGCGTTCGTATGTACAATGCTCATTAAATCCAAGTATAACTGACTCACGAAATCGTAATGACACGATTGCTAACAAACCATACCACGGGTGGGGTTAGAACCCGAGATCAGATCGCGGGTTCTAACCCCTCCCGTGGTAT
>NC_069409.1:36411959-36426959 GCF_026875155.1 Cherax quadricarinatus
ATCTTTGTTTGATACGATGAAGCCTAGTCGATTACAAATTACTTGAACCTCGTTAAGATTGGTCCTCATCTTCTTATGTCCTGTTGTGTGGATCATGATGTCATCGGCATAGCTTATAGCTATATGTTTACGTGAGGTTGGTAAAGCATTTAGGAGAGCATTAATCAGAACATTAAATAGCATGGAACTGAGAACTCCTTATGGTGTACCTAGGGACATTTCTCTAGACTTGCTTCTAAAGCCTTGGTAGAGGTAGATGACCTATTATCCAGCTAAGTTACCACCAATATTCACTTTTGTTAGTTCATGTAGTATAACGACTCTGTTTGCCATATTAAAATTAGATTCTAAATCTAGAAACGTGGTTAATCTAGAAGAAGCGTATGCAGTGAGAAAGGTTGAAATACAATTCCGCACACTTGTTTTTTCATGAAACCATAGAGATGAGACGAAAGTTGGTATCTGATTCTATAGTATAGTCTGTTAAGTATCATTCTTTCAAATGATTTAAAAAGACAACTAGTTAAGGAGATCAATCTAAATGTATCAGGCTGTTATGGCTTAAGGATAGGCACAATGAGACTACAAGTCTAGGAAGTAGGAACAACACCTTCGATGTAACTGAGATTATACAGTGCTAACAAAAGGTTATCAGTGACCTGCTCTAGAGTTCTGAGTATATCATAAGTTATACCATCCTCTCACATTGCATGTTGGAACAACTTGCAAGTTGGAGCAACTTGTAACGTGAACAGACTGAGTGATGTTGTAGTGACCAGGCTTAGGCTTGGTTACAAGTACATACTTCTGGCAGTTTGGGAGACACGCAGATGATGATCAAACTAAATGTAAATTATGTGGTCAGGCATATGGTTACTGTCTTGAACACTATGTGCTTAATTGTCCACTTATTGAGGAATACAGAGATAAACAGTATAATAACTTATGTAAACAAACCATACCCCGGCCGGGATTGAACCCGCGGTCAGAGAGTCTCAAAACTCCAGCCCGTCGCGTTAGCCACTAGACCAGCTAGCCACAATAAGATTCGTTCAACTAGGTATATTTCTACACCATAGGAAGGTTAGCACAGGCACCACTGTGACCACAAATGCAAGTTTTTACAGACGAATCTCCAGCTAACGTGGCCGTGACGAACTCTAGCTCAAGTCCCTTCACTGCCGTCAACATGACTCACGAAACAAACCATACTCCGTCGTGAGTCATGTTGACGGCAGTGAAGGGACTTGAGCTAGAGTTCGTCACGGCCACGCTAGCTGGAGATTCGTCTGTAAAAACTTGCATTTGTGGTCACAGTGGTGCCTGTGCTAACCTTCCTATGGTGTAGAAATATACCTAGTTGGACGAATCTTATTGTGGCTAGCTGGTCTAGTGGCTAACGCGACGGGCTGGAGTTTTGAGACTCTCTGACCGCGGGTTCAATCCCGGCCGGGGTATGGTTTGTTTGCAATCGTGTCATTACGATTTCGTGAGTCATAATAACTTATGTGACATGTCAAGATATCTTATTTATGAAAATGAGATACCAGATATACTATGCAAATTTCCTAAATTTGCTTGTAACAGATAAGTGAACTGTAGATATAAATCCAAATGTACACCAAAAACCCTTTTGGGGCCTAGTTCCTAGGCCTTTTGTATACCCATATGCTCTTGCGCTACCGTCCACAGGATAGATATGGGGTGCACAATAAACTAGCCACTTCGGTGGCAAAATCTAATCTCTCCAGGTGCCGCTGATTGAAGTTTATGTAATGCATTATCTAATTCATACTCACTTAAGAGGCAATCACTCTCATCAATATTTTGGCTCATAAAATTAATCAGTTTCAACCTTCCTTCAAAAGTACTCTCCATTTTTTTTAATATAAGATGAGAGATTTTCATGCCTGGATGTTTTGGACCAGTTATTTATGAGGTCATTTGTTTTTTCAAGAGGAAAGGGATGAGCAACATTACCACCCTTTTTCCTGCTTATTTTATTTAAACCTTTCCAGGCTAAACTAACAAATGGATCCTGTTCCTGTTGCCTAAGTTCTTCTTTTCTTGTTCTTGCATTTGTTAGTGCAGCTAGGAATGCTATTAGTAAGTCTGGGGTCCTACATTCACGATACGCTTTACTGATACCTTCTAGGTGTACGAGTGTCTTACCATCACACCTGTAAGAAAATCTATTGATGATACTCTTTAAGGCACTTCTTCTCTGCACTGGAACACTTATACACCCACCGCCCCATTTAAGGCTAGCGAGATTGTTGATCTGAAGAATGTAGAAAGAACTTGCAGTCTCAACATCTACTGAAACTTTTAATTTATTTGGACGTGCAAAGCCCCTCATACTGAACTTTCTATAGAACAATAAAAAAAAACGAGAATCACCATACTTTACACCTGTAAAATACTAGATTTACTGGATTCAAATTTACAAACTGACACCCTTTTACCTGAGCAGCTGACATGGTAAACAGTGAAAAATTAAATTAAATGAAAAGTAGAGGTGAAAATAAGACTTCGTTTTATGACACAAAGGATGACTTGATAAGAGAAACAATGATAATGAAAGTTAAGCTAAATAATTAGGCAATTACAAGATAAGCAATGATACTGAGTATATAAAGGAAATGATGCTGATGCTGATGATATTAGCGATCTGTAGAGAATGATGATATAAGCGAGATAATCATGACAATGTTACAAGTCAAATAATGATAATATTGAAATATTAGAGAAATGACAATAACTTACACAAAAGCAAAAATGATGATAAGGACGAAAGGAATGATGACAACTATATAAACAAAATAACGAAATAAAATAGAGACCAAAATATGTCTGCGAATTCCACTAATTTTAACCACGAATTAAAAAAAAATAAAAATGAAAGTCACTTAACAAATAAAACCCTCTCAACAAACTTCAATAATCATTAAACGAGACATGAAAATAAAACACAGAGGTAAGAAAAATAAATGAAAACGGCGAATTCGGAAAAGCGCAAGAAATACTGGGAAGGATTTAGGAAGGCGGAGGAGGAACGAGAGGGGTGATAACGTACAGATTATGGAGGGTAAAGAGAGATGAGAAAGAGGGAGAGGAGCCATTCCCGGAGAGCAGGAATCAGGGAGGCGATATTAGAAGATATAGACTAGGGGAGTATAAGAGCCAGGTGGAGAGGGAGTGACAGCAAGGGGAAAGGGAAACGGGTACATGGAAGGGGGCGGAGGGAAGAAGTGGGGTCGAATTGGAAGGTGGGTTTATGGCAGTCATGGAAATTTAGGTCAATGGGTCATGCGGAAGAGTTTATGGGGTCGTGGAGGTAAGAGGTTGAAAGTGCCGTTCGGAAGTCATAAAGGAGATCAGAGATCGCACGAAAGGTGAGAGATTCTGGAGGAAGAGTTCAGCAGTAAGAGTCCAGAGGATGACCCCGTGGATAAGAGTCTAGAAGAAGAAGAGCTCGTGGATAAGAGTCTAGAAGAAGAGCTCGTGGATAAGAGTCTAGACGAAGAGCTCGTGGATAAGAGTCTAGACGAAGAGCTCGTGGATAAGAGTCTAGACGAAGAGCTTGTGGATAAGAGTCTAGACGAAGAGCTCGTGGATAAGAGTCTAGAAAAAGAGCTCATGGGCAAGAGTCTAGAAGAAGAGCCTAGAGGAAAAGCCCGTGCATAAAAGTTTAAGGAAGAGCTCATGGAAAAGAATCTAGAGGAAGTGCTCGTGGATAAGACTCTAGAAAAGTGGTTCCCAACCTTTTAACCACCAAGGACTCCTTTATTTAAATAAATGTTCCCACGGATCCCAGATTTTTGAAGAGTCTGTCTACCCAAGAAGCCGATTTTATTAACTAATAACAAACTCGTTTTCCCAGTTTTATCTCTCGCTTGAAAGACATGCGTAAGTGAGTATGCAATTAAATGAATGGCAGTATTATATAAAAAAAAAGCTTACTTACTTAACGAGAAGGTTGATGATGCTTTGTTGACACTATGTTCCGAATTTCAGGTTTAATGGCTGGCAGTTTTAAGCGTAGATCAGGTCCACATTCATGCTGTTTCTGTATTTTTTTTTAAATAAAACAGCAGGGAGAAAGCCTGCTCACATAAATATGTAGTGGGGAATGGCATTAAATATCTCAGTGCTTTGGATGCCAGTTCTGGCTACTCATGACTCACATGCAACAGAAAGTCTGATAAGTTGTACTGAAAGAAACTTTACGATTGTTCGATGGAGGTTTGGAATTTTCGATTTCCCAGCCCATAAAATAAGACCAGCAGTTTAAAATAGCGTCTAAAAAAAAAAAACGACTATTTCTGCCGATTTGGAAACGGGTTTGAAATACTGAAACTTTATCTTTATTAGACTTATCGTGAATAATTATACACTTTACACTGCAGCTTCTTGATATTTTGAACTTAGTTCAAGGGCCCCCAGGGGTCCGCGGACCCCAATTTGAGAATCGCTGCCCTACAGGATAAGCTCGTAGATTAGAGAGTCTTAACTAAGAGTTCGTGGGTAAATTAAGAGTCTTTAATGAAGGAGCTTAAATGTCATGAAACCATTATTATTATTATCATCATTGCAAGGAGTAATAAGAATTATATTATATACATTTGGAAGTGCTAAACCAGTAAGGAGAATCAGGGCTGACCTAAAACAGAGGTCAAAAAGAGGTCCGAGATCACAATAGGTGGGTAGAGTAGTATAGACGAGACCTTTCGGTCCGTATGGAGGTTATGACTGTAGGACCCGTGGGGGTTTAGAGCTTATTTTTCTCCTATATGTCATATAAGAACCTTCCTTTTATTCTCCTCCTCCTCCTGTTCCTCCACCTACTAATCTCTCTCTCCTCTTCCAGTTCGTCTTCCTCCTCTTCCTCTCCTTTTCCTTCGATCCTCTTCCTCCTACCCGTCTCTCCCCCTTCCCCTTGTTCCTTCTCTTCTTGTTCCTCATCTTCTTACTCCTCTTTATTCTCTTACTGCTATTCCTCTTCTTCCTCTGCTTTCTATTCGTCGTCGTCCTCCTCCTCGTCTCCTCCGCCGGGACCAGTTATCAAGGAAACACACCAAACTTGATCTCACTTTGCCTCGTTTAGCATTTTCTTCAACTCTGCAGGAATGTGATTAAGCCTCTCATGTGATCGAGTTACATTACCGGCCTTGTTAATTCTATTATCCAGGCTGGAGAAGTGCCACCACCTGGAATAGTGCCACCACCGGGAATAGTGCCAAAACTGATAATAGTGCCACCACCTAGAATGTCATTACTTTTAATAGTGCCACCACCTGGAATAATGCTAAAGTAAGAATAGTGCCACCACCGGGAATAGTGCCATAACTTGGAATAGTGCCACCACCATGAAGAGTGCCACAACTTGAAATAGTGCCGCCAACTGGAATAGTGCCACAACCTGAAATAGTGTCATCACTTGTAATAGTGCAACAATATGAAATAGTGCCACAACCTGAAATAGTGCAACCACCAGGAATAGTGCCACAAAGTGGAAAAATGAAACCTCCGAGAGTATAAGTATTAACTGGAATAGTGCCACCCTAGCGAATAGTGCCACCATCTGGAACTATGATAACCGGTAACAGTGCCACTACTTGGCACTGTCTGCAATAATTGCCCCACCTAGAACAGCAGTGTCATGTTCAATATTAGCAGTCCCTGGAATAGTATCATCACCACCTGGAATAGTATCGCCACTTGGGATAATATCATCTCCTCCTGAAATAGTATCACCACCTGGAAAAGTATCACCACCTGGAATAGTAACATCGCCACCTGGATAAAAATCACCACCTGGAATAGAATCATCACCTGGAATGGTATCACCACATGGAATAGTATCGTCACCGGGAATAGCATCACCACTTGGAATAGTAACATCACCACCTGGAATAGTATCACCACCTGGAATAGTAACGTCACCACCTGGAATACTAACATCATCACCTGAAACAGTAACGTCGCCACCTGGGATGGTAACATCACCACCTGTAATTGTAACATTGCCACCCGGAATAGTAACGTCACCACCTGGAATAGTAACGTCACCACCTGGAATAGTAACATACCACATGGAACAGTAACATCACAAACTGGAAAAGTAACGTCGCAACTTGGAATAGTAACATCATCAGCTGGAATAGTAATGTCACCACCTGGAATAGCAACATCACCACCTGGAATAGTAACATCATTACTTGGAATAGTAACGTCGGCACCTGGAATAGTAACATCACCAGATGGAACAGCAACATCACCACCTAAATAGTAACGTCGCCACCCTGGAATAGTAACATCATCACCTGGAACAGTTACGTCGCCACCGGGGATGGTAACATCACCACCTGTAATTGTAACATTGCCACCCGGAATAGTAACGTCACCACCGGGAATAGTAACATCAAAACCCTGGTATAAGAAAACATACTACTTGGAATAGAAAACATATCCACCTGGAATAGTGACGTCACCACCGGGAAATAGCAACATCAACACCGGGAAAAGTATCATCACCTGGAATAGAACGTCATTATCTGGAACAGTAACGTCACCACCTGGAACAGTAAGTCACCTCCGGAATAGTTACACGCCAACTGGAACGGTAACATAACCACCTGGAATAGTAACGTCACCACCTGGAATAGAAAACGTCACCACCTAGAATGTAACGTCACAACCTGGAATAGTAACACACCACCTGGAATAGTAACGTCACAACCGGGAATAGTAACATCCCCACCTGGAAAGTTAGCTCGCCAACTGAAATAGTAACATCACACCGGGAAAAATAGTAACGTCGCCACCGGGAATAGTATCATCACCATCTGGAATAGTAACATCACCACCTGGAATAGTAACGCCAACACTTGGAACAGTAAAGTCACAATCTGGAATAGTAACATCACCACCTGGAATAGTAACATCCCCACCTGGAATAGTAGCATCGCCAACTGGAATAGTAACATCACCACCTTAATAGTAACATCACAACCTGGAATAGTAACATCTCCACCTGGAAAAGTAACATCTTCCTGGAATAGTAACGTCGCCACCTGGAATAGTAACACAACCAATTTGGAATAGTGACATCCCCACCTAGAACGGGTAACATCACCACCTGGAATAGTAACACCACTCTGGAATAGAAAACGTCACCACCTGTAATAGTAACACCACCAACTGGAATAGTAAACATCACCATCTAGAACAGTAAAAAATCACCCCCCTGGAATAGTAAACATCCACACCTAAAAATAGTAACGTCACCACCTAGAACAGAACGTCACAACCTGGAATAGTAACGTCACCACCTGGAATAGTAACGTCACAACCTGGAATAGTAACCTCCCACCTGGAATAGTAGCATCGCCAACTGGAATAGTAACATCACCACCTGGAAATAGTAACATCACAACCTGGAATAGTAACATCCCCACCTGGAATAGTAACATCTTCACCTGGAAATAGTAACGTCGCCACCTGGAATAGTAACATCATCACCTGGAATAGAAAACGTCGATACGTGGAATAGTATCATAAACCACCTGGAATAGTAACATCACCACCTGGAATAGTAACGCCAACACTTGGAACAGAAAATCACAATCGGGAATAGTAAAAATCAACACCTGGAATAGTAACGTCCACCACTGGAATAGTAACATCACCACATGGAATAGTAACGTCGCCACCTGCCAACAGAAAATTTCACCACCTGGAATAGTAACATCACAGGGGGGATAGTAACATCACCACCGGGAATAGAACATCACAACCTGGAATAGTAAACATCCCCACCTGGAATAGAAACGTCACCACCTAGAAAAGTGACGTCACCTGGAATGTAAACATCACCCTGAAATAGTAACGTCACCACCAGGTATAGTAACATCATCAACTAGAATAGTAACTTCGCCACCTGGAATAGTAACAACACCACCTTGAATAGTAAAGTCACCACCTGGAATAGTAACGTCTCCACATGGAATAGCAACATCACCACCTGGAATAGTAACGTCACCACCTGGATTAGTAACGTCACCACCTGGAATAGTAACGTTACCACCTGGAATAGTGAATTCACCACATGGAATAGTAACGTCACCACCTGGAATAGTAACGTCACCACCTGGAATAGTAACGTTACCACCTGGAATAGTATCGTCGCCACCTAGAATAGTAACATCACCACCTGGAATAGTAACATCACCAACTGGAATAGTA
This sequence comes from Cherax quadricarinatus, assembly GCF_026875155.1. NCBI lineage: Eukaryota > Metazoa > Arthropoda > Malacostraca > Decapoda > Parastacidae > Cherax > Cherax quadricarinatus. Next base: position 36,420,207 of record NC_069409.1, read on the forward strand.
ACATCACCAGCTGGAACCGTAACGTCATCACCTGGAATAGTAGCATCACCACCTGGAATAGTAACGTCACCACCTGGAATAGTAACATCACCAAACGGAATAGTAACATCTCCAACTGGAATAGTAACATCCCAACCTGGAATAGTAACAACCCCACCTGGAATAGTAATATCAACACCTAGAATAGTAACGTCGCCACCTGGAATAGTAACATCATCACCTGGAATAGTAACGTCGCCTCCTGGAATAGTATCATCACAACCTGGAATAGTAACATCACCACCTGGAATAGTAACGTTGCCACCTGGAACAGCAACATCACCAACTGGAGTAGTAACATCACAACCTGGAATGGTAACGTCACAACCTGGAATAGTAACATCTCCACCTGGAATAGTAACGTCACCACTTGGAATAGTAACGTCACCACTAGAATAGTAACATCACCACCTGGAATAGCAACATCACCACCTGGAATAGTAACGTCACCACCTGGAATAGTATCATCACCACCTGGAATAGTAACAACCCCACCTGGAATAGTAATATCACCACATAGAATAGTAACGTCGCCACCTGGAATAGTAACATCATCACCTGGAATAGTAACGTCGCATCCTGGAATAGTATTATCACCACCTGGAACAGTAACATCACCAACTGGAGTAGTAACATCACAACCTGGAATAGTAACGTCACCACCTGGAATAGTAACGTCACGTGGAATAGTAATATCACCACCTGAAATAGTATCATTCCTACCTGGAATAGTAACGCCACCACCTGGAATAGAAACGTCACCATCTGGAATAGAAACGTCACCACCTGGAAAATTGACGTCACCACCTGGAATAGTAACATCACTACCTGGAACAGCAACGTCGCTGCCTGGAATAGTAACATCACCTCCTGAAATAGTAACATCACCACCTGGTATAGTAACGTCACCACCTGGAATAGTAACATCATCACCTAGAATAGTAACGTCGCCACCTGGAATAGTAACAACACCACCGGGAATAGTAACGTCACCACCTGGAATAGTAACGTCACCACATGGAATAGTAACATCACCACCTGGAATAGTAACGTCACCGCCTAGAATAGTAGCTTCACCATCTGGAATAGTAACGTCACCACCTGGAATAGTAACGTCGCCACCTGGAATAGTAACATCACCACCTGGAAGAGTAACATCACCACCTGGAATAGTAACATCAGCATCTGAAATAGTAATATCACTCCCTGAAATAATAACCTCGTCACTTGGAATAGTAACATCACCAACTGGAATAGTAACATCCCCACCTGGAATAGGAACATATCCAACTGGAATAATAACGTCGCCAGCTGGAATAGTAACATCACCACCTGGAATAGTAACATCACCACCTGGAATAGTAACATCCCCTTCTGGAATAGTAACGTTACCACCTGGAATAGTAACGTCACCACTGGAACAGTAACATCACCACCTGGAATAGTAACGTCGCCACCTGGAATAGTAACGTCGCCACCTGGAAAAGTAACATCACTACATGGAATAGTAATGTCACCACCTGGAATAGTAACGTCACTACCTGGAATAGTATCATCACCAACTGGAATAGTAACACCACCACCTGGAATAGTAAACTCACAACCTTGAATAGTAGCATCCCCAACTGGAATAGTAACGTCACCACTGGAATAGTAACATCACCACCTGGAATAGTGACGTCCCCACCTGAAATAGTAACGTCACCACCTGGAATAGTGACGTCCCCACCTGTAATAGTAACTTCACCACATGGAATAGTAACGTCACCACCTGGTTTAGTAGCTCAACTCTGATTTTTGCAAAAATTTGAAATGCCAATACCTGAAACAGTACAGTAGTACCATCCTTTAGAAATAATAGAGTTGTACCTTCATTTAATATAGTATATTAGTACTATTATAAATGATGGTACTAGATATAATACAGTAGTATATCATATTATTCTAAATATTAGTACAGTAGTACTATCATTTAGAATAGTACAACCCTCTATATGTAAAAGCTTAAACAACGTCTATAAATTTACTAATGTTCATGACTAGCGTTTTTAATAACACGAGAAATTCCCAAACATTAAAAAAATGATAATTAACATGATTATCTTATATATTGGTTCTGATCGCTCAAAGAAATCACCCGAATCTACATAAAATATTTGATTACATAAGATTTTTTCTTCTATTACTAATGCAGTTATGAAAATTCGATATATTGCTCAATTTTTTGAATCTAGAAACACATATCACGATTTTTTCCCGACTAGTATTTTTTTTTTTGACCAATAATATGGTTTGCAAACGAAATTTCATTCAGTGTTAAAAATAATATAAATAATATTATTTTCAATTATTATTTTAGTTCTGTTTCTGGCTACCTAACAAGGGTTTATTATTAAATTAAAATTACGAATGGCGTTCATCAAAGACACAACTGATCTTAATGAGAATATAAATCAAATCTTTCAGAGGACCTCGGACAACAATATAATGCTCAATGAGGACAAGTTTCAATTGCTTCGCTGTGGAAGGATAGAGGAAATAATGACTGAAACGGAGTACAGGACAAACTCAAATCATTCAGTAGATCAAGAGTTTCTATCGGAAAAGAGACAAGACGTTTTGGTGTGTCTTGGACCATTATTGAGTCACTGGGGAAGTGAAAAAGGGAGAAAAGCAGAAGAGAGGGCAGGTAAAGAGAGGTTAAGAGACAGCCAAGGTCAGGTCAGAAGAAGCAAAGAGACTGGGAAGAGAATGTGAAGCATCCTCAGTCGTATATGAAGGTATCAAGATCACCACCAGTGCTTTTAATGGTGCTAGGAAGACCTCAGGGTGGACTACTTACTCCCACTTTAGTGTATCATTGCGCAAGCTTGTGTCAAACATCCTTACTTGGACGAGAACCTGTATCATAACTTATAGTAGGTCATGTGACCTGACGCTGCTTTACACAAGTTCTCCAGCTGCTTTATTCTGTACTATGTTGAGGATGATCCTAATAAGGGATCGAAATGTTCAAAGCTTTGTTTCACGTTTATTTTTAACATGTGGTTTGTTTTAGTGTTATAGCTTCTTGCTTCAGCTTAGACTGTTCCAGTTTATTTGTCAACTTTCTTTAGCTTGCATTTATTTTCTCTGTCTAAATTACCTTTCATATTTTGCTTCATATTTTCTATGTCAAGATAATCTTCCTTCACTTTTCATCAGCTTACTTAGAATTAATTCAGCTTACTCCAGCTTATCCTAGTGTATCTTTTCTTAAGCTTTTCTAACTTTTCCTCAGCTTACCTCAGTTTACCTCTATCTCCCTTCGTCTCACTCTGCCTCAGCTCGGTCTACTTCACCACAAGTTACCTCAACTTTCCTTAACTTTTTTAATTTCCACTTCTAGATTCTCTCTTTATAAAATTCCTGGAATTATGTTTAAGTTTTCCTCAAACGTTTCTACTTTCACATTTTTCAAAGATTAAATTTCTTATATGCATGAATTCACATAACCAACTCTGTGCCTTCTCTCTCTCTCTCTCTCTCTCTCTCTCTCTCTCTCTCTCCTCTCTCTCTCTTCTCCCTCTCTCTCTCCTCTCTCTCTCTCTCCTCCTTCATCTCTCTCCTGCTCTCTCTCTCATCTCTCCTCTCGTCTCTCTCTCTCTCTATGAGAAACCTACAAGCTCAGCTTCGGTTTCAATTGGCAGAAAACTAACCTGGAAGATCCCTTTATGGCCGATAGAAATGCTATCGTATGCATAAATTCCTCAAATTCTTTCTTTCCACCTCCGTCCCCCTTTTCCTACTTTTCTCTCCCTTATCCCTGTTTATTCTCTCACTGCAGCCCCTTTACTCGTCCCCACATCCTTCTCTTACCTTCTACCTACTACTCACGCCTTCCCCTTTCCCCACTGTCTCACCTTTACCGTGTCTTCTTGGATTCGAAAGCTGCTACGAAGATGCAACACAGCAAGACTTCTTCATCTCTCCTCAATTCCCCCAGCATCCTTTCCCCATCTCTCTCTCTCTCTCTCTCTCTCCAAAATCCCTCCCTCGCTTCATATCCCTCTCTCTCCTTTTTCCATCCCCTCTTCCCTATCTTTCTCCTTAAAATCCCTTCTTCTCCATATTGCCCTTTTCCTCACTCCCTCTACCCTTCCCATATCAATCTTCGCTCTTTCTCCGCTTCCTCCAAATCCGCTACCTCCCTTTCCCTTCCCACCGCTAACCTGCTTATCTTTTGGAAGAGGAGGATTGGGAACACGGACAAAAAAAAAAAAGACAGAAAATGGAAAATTAAACTAAGTTAATTAACCGGTCATTCCGTCAAAGAAGGTTTGTAATAAGATGAAGAACGTAATCAAGGCACGTGGCCAGCGCTACCAGACGTAGGTAAAGAAAAATCTATCTCTCTTTCTCTCTCTGTCTCCCTTGGAGCACAACATTTCTTTAATGCAAATATCTTAACAGAGATAAGCTCATGATCATTCGATGCAATGGCTACGGCCTATATGTGTAGATCAGATTCGGAGGTCACTGCACACCGGTCCGGTCCCAGACCAGGTCTCCTGGTTGCTGGTCTGAGAGAGTACTATGTCAAACTTGAAAGCTAGTTATATTATGATTCACACATTACTTATTATTATTATTATTATTATTATTATCATTATTATTATTATTATTATTATTATTATTATTATTATTATTATTATTATTAAAGAAGGGAAACTAAGCCAGTAGAGATGTATAGCACTTGGGGAATGGGAGACAATCAGATTTGATCCAAGTGGAGAGTAGCTCCAATTCTTTAGATGAAGATCTCTTTACCTGCGTGTAGTCTTTACCCTTCACCTCCGTGAAGGGCAGAGACTAAAGAGAGCAGAACGCATCAAGCATTCAATGGTGCTTAATCTCGTCCCCTGAATTACCCGCAGATTGGCAGAGGATTTAGGCGAGGGTAATAACGACAGCGATTACGACATCTGTGGCGGTGGCGATTACAACGACGGCAGCGACGATTACAACAACGGGGACGACTATGGCACCGATTACGACGGCGAACTTGTGAGGGAAAGTTGTCGGGGGTCTGCGAGGACTAAGTTAATCCATCTAATGAGGGGCAGCCAATTACTGGTGTACGTGAAGGAGCTCACAAGTCTTAAGTCCGCCTCTCAACAACTGTTCCGCAACAACATGATGTTCCACAATCAGTAAAAGTGGCTCATGGAAAGTTTTTCACCTCAGCACCCATCATAAACACTGTTTTGGAGAGGGGTTTTCCTGCTCATTTTGTGCATAGATGGCGCAGTATTTTGGCTGGGTTGAGATGCTAGGAGCATGAAGTCTCACACGTCAAGTTTGAGATATAAAAATGTTTGTTAATTAACATTAGAATCTGGTATCTGAACATCACAAAAAAAAAATTACAATTTCTCAGGCGAGCAGCATAAAGTTTGCAATGAAACAAAATCATGCACACAAGACTCATATCACGGAACTTTATATATATATATATATATATATATATATATAATATATATATATATATATATATATATATATATATATATATATATATATATATATATATATATTATATATATATATATATATATATATGATATATATATAATATTTAAATATAATATATATATATATAATATATAATATAATATATATATATATATATATATATATATATATATATATATATATATATGTCGTGCCGAATAGGCAGAACTTGCGATCTTGGCTTAAATAGCAACGTTCATCTTGCCATATAGGACAAGCGAAAATTTGTGTATGCAATAATTTCGCCAAAAATCATTCTGAACCTAACGAAAAAAATGTATATCACTATGTTTATTTAGTATTAAATTATTGTAACCAGATCTAAAATATATTTAGTTGGGTTAGGCTAAAATAAATTGTTCTTGTTATAATAAGGTTAGGTAAGTTTTCTAAGTTTCTTTTGGAGCAAAATTAAAAATTTTTACATTAACATTAATGAAAAAAATATATCTTTAAACGTATAAGAGAAAATTTTAGAAAGGACTTAATTTTAAATGAGTTCTTGCTAATTGACCAGTTTTACATATTCGGCACGATATATATAATATATATAATATATATATATATATATATATATATATATATATATATATATATATATATATATATATATATTATAATATATATAATGTCATGCCGAATAAGGTAAAATTGGTCAATTAGCAAGAACTCGTAATGCGTTTACAATAATTTAATAATAAACAAACACACTGAAAGATATTTTTTTTCATTTAGTTCAGAATGATTTTTGCGAAATTATTGCATATACACAAATTTTCGCTTGTCTTATTCGGCAAGAGCAATTGCTATTTATACCGAAATCGCAAGTTTACCTATTCGTGCATGACACACACACACACACCACATTATATATATATATATATATATATATTATATATATATATAATAATATATTATATATATATTATAAAATATATATATATATATATATATATATATATAATAACAAGACTGCGAGTAGCCAAGGACTCGAACCCACGACGTTTAGGCCCGCCTATGGCGAACGAGAATCATATGATGCTCTAACCCACTGGGCCGCCAAATCCTACAAGAATCAAGCACCCAGCAGAGCTAGGTGCTTTACCTTGATCCGAGGACTTGCGGTGGTGTGGGCGCCTCTGAGCTAATTTCATTCTACTC